>OX352772.1:104697181-105089681 GCA_947095535.1 Poecilobothrus nobilitatus
AATTACTAATTACAATAATTACAGTTAATTTTAGTACGTCTGAATTCAATGAATAATAATATACTAATTAAATTATGGATGTAAGTTTTTTTAAATTGCTTTATATGTTAATATATGTTAAGATATATGTTAATTTTTTTAAGAAGTCATTAATTTATAATTTAGTATAATTTAAGATAATTTTTTCTAAAATAATTTAGATATATAGGGTAATTTATGAAACGAAGAACTTAATTATTTGTTTTTTTTTATTCGTTATGGAAAATATTTATTTTGCTTTTTGTTTGTTATTTGTAATTAATAATTTTTGATTTTTTTTTGATTAATTATTCATAATTTTAAGTTTAAAAAAATAAAATTAATAGTTTTATAGTATAATTTTAACAGTTAACACACGTAAAAATATATTATTGAACCTTTAATTTTCATGTCTTACTGAAGAAAAATTTTTACAGGTGCCTCAGTTACTGGTGTCTAAAAATAGCAAATTTTCAATTTTTGAGAATTATTTTCTACTCAGAAGTATTTGAGATACTTCCATCTAATACCATAATTGTATTTGAGAAAATAATTTCAAATACTTTTACTCAGCAAAAATATTTGAGATACTTTTTCTCAAATACTTTATTTGTATTTGGGAAAATCCTTTTACTCAAGCAAATTTTTAATGAAATACTTAAACTCAAATATTTTTACTCGTTCAGTAGTATAGTATTTGTATCTTTCCTAGCTCTGGTTGTGTAGAGTTATTCTTTATGAGATCTATAAAATTACATTTTAAAATTATAAGAACATTTGTTTGAGATGCATATGCATGTATGTTAACAAAATAAAATCAATTTTTAGAAAAAACGAACAACAAGAACACAGTTGCCTTTGTCAACTCTTAAATACCCATACGAACCCGTTAGTATTTTCATAGTCAGTCACTCTGCTTATAATATAATTATTTTAATTTTTTAGTATTTTAAAATAATTTGAGTGAATTTTACAATTTCTAGAACTGTGGTTTGTACATTCATATATTCAAACTATATCTTTATACATTCTTCAAAAGCAGATTCTAATCTTCCATCTAACGATTATTAATCCAAAACTTTTCCAAATATGATATACCTAGTACTATTTAATACTAAGAGGCAAATGTATATTAATTTAAACTAAACTTACTACAAAATACCAAATATATATTAATATGCATATGTATTCATATTATTATATATCGCCATACATACATTGCATCATTTCTTTAAAAATTTTTCATTCATAAAATAATTTCTTATAAATACAACAAAATACGTATCGTCGCTATATATATATGTATGTATATATCAATATTCTTCCCAACGGGAAAGAAGAGAAGCGCTTCCTCTGAAAGGTATCAAGAAGCCCTCATTTAAAACAAAAATCGTGTGATGAATGAGAAGCAATATCTAGCTCATGGCGCAGTGGTTAAGTCGCCAACCTTTCAATCCAAGGGTCTTGGGTTCAAACCCCGGTCAGGTCATATAAATAAAAAATATGTGGTACTTTTATATCATAATATTGTATATCGCATAATTAATAGTAGTAATAATAATAACAATAATAATATTAATAATAATAGTAATAATAATAATAATAGTAATAAAATAATAGTAATAATAATAATAGTAATAATATAATAATAGTAACAATAATAATATAATAATAGCAATAATAATAGTAATAGTAATAATAACAATAATAATAGTTATAGTAATAATAACAATAATAATAGTAATAATAATAATAGTAACAGTAATAATAACAATAATTATAATAATAATAGTAATAATAATAATAATAGCTGCTACAGTGGAGCTATCTTTGGTTATATCATGCAAGTAAGGTTACTAATACCATTATTAACAGCCGCTACAGTGACAGTGGGGGTTGCCTTCATAATTACCTCATGTAGTAAGGTGTTATGTACTACTACATCTTATAACTGTTGTAACGGTTATAGTCACTGTTAGCAAAATAGTAATAATAATAGGCGGATTCATTGTTTTCTTACAGTCCCATTCCCAATTCAATATTTCTGTATCCATTTCCTATCCTTTCCTATCCCTACTCCCTAGCCAATATACTGTGTTCGCAGGTAAAGGTTTCATTCCATTATATTGGCTAAAGGGGCAGTTGAGTTTCGTCAGTAAGAATCTGACACTACCAAAGAGGAAATTATTGGTGTCTTTGGAAGATTCCCACCTCCCTTAGGGAAAAAAATAAATCATGCATTCTAGAACGCTTCTAAAGAAGCGCTTCCGAAGCAAATGAGAAGCAATGATTGTTTTTTGGTTTTTTTTTTACACCAAAGCGAATGAAATATCTTTTTGTATACCTCTGAAATGCATATACATATTATTATCATGGTTATGAATTTTTGTTGTTTTCGATGATACCGTTACGAATATGTTTCTGTTTGTTTTATGTTTAAATAATAATTATTAGAAAAAAAATTATTAGATGATTCATTGTACTGTGATTTATACCAGTAACATCTATTATATACAATATATATTTTATATTTCAGAAGCTGCAAAAAATTAAAAATTTTATATTCGTCCAATTTGGAGAGAATATGAAAGCTGGATTTCATGCAGAAAAAATAAATTTAATACAAAAACATTTAATTGATGTAAAAATGTTTAAATTGTTTTTTTAATTTTTAATGTAAATAATTGTTTTTTTGGAATACCTAAATTGAAAATTTTTACATTTTATAATAATTATCGGGATAATTTTATAAACGATCATATTGATCTAAAAATGTTTCAATTGAATTAAAATGTAACTATTTTTTTTATTTGCTTTTTTTATTTATATAATATGTATGTTGTTTTGTGCACTACAAAAATATATATATATATGTTTACGCACAGTAAACTTTCTAACCAAATAACGTTCATTTAATCTTATATGAAAAACGCAATGTTTTTTTTTTATTTTAACATAAACGCACTTCTTCTTTTATTTTCGATTTTTTGTGAACGAATGTTACAATTTCTTTTATACTTTGGGTTTTTATAAACTCAAGTTAAACGGTTTAACGTTTAACTCGAGTTCATTAACCTTCGTATTATAATATTCAAGTATATAAGAAAAAAAGCTATACATATTACCATCTGATTATTAAATAAGCAAGTATATAAAGTTACATGGTAATTGAAATTGATATTAAAATTGAAATGTTTAGTTAAAATCAAATGTTGGTAGTACTGACAATCAATAAAAATTAATTTTGACATAAAAATATTTTTGACAAATCAGAATATTTACAAATGGAATTATATAAAGTAAGTATAATTTATACATAATGTATTTCAAATTTAATAAATTCTCAAATTTTAATTAATTGCAGTTGTTGATGTCCAAAAGAGATGCCAGATCCACCGATGGCAACCCCGATCAGTTGCTGATATTGCTGAATAATTTCAGATAAGTATAAATTGTAGTAACCAAAAGCTAATGATTCTTTGTGAATATTTTAATTTTAGGTTGAAGACTGAACATTCTGCCCCATTTACATTCTTTTCGGTTATGTTACTCTGGATGACTAAATTGCAACCTACAATTGTAACAACCACTAGTTTAAATATTATATCAGCTCATCATGTCCATGTTGGAATATAAAATGAAAATAACAAAATTTGAGTAAGCTGATTATTAAATAAGCAAGTATATAAAGTTACATGGTAATTGAAATTGATATTAAAATTGAAATTGAGATGTTTAGTTAAAATCAAATGTTGGTAGTACCGACAATCAATAAAAATTAATTTTGACATTTTAATTTTTAATTAATTGCAGTTGTTAATGTCCAAAACAGATGCCAGATCCACCGATGGCAACCCCGATCAGTTGCTAATATTGCTGAATAATTCGATTCGTGGCAACGAAATCGTTTTTACAGGTGCCATCTTGGTTTTATGAGCGTTGTACGTTTTGTACCGTTGTGATCAGTAACGCATAAATAAACTACGGCAGAATAAGCATGCAACCGAAAAGCCGTGTAATTCACATGCCTTGATGTTTTGTGACATATGACACCAACGATCTATTTTAATATTTTTAATTTGCGTAAGGCTCTCCCTTTAATGCAACCATTCTCTGTTGATCTCTCCTTTAACATCGTCATCCCAATCTAAACCAGATAACCATAGCTTTTGATGTAGAATCTTGGCCAGCTTTATGCATGGTGCTATCCATCCCAAAGGGTCGAACAACTTCGCAATTTCCGACAGGATCTGCCTTTTAGTCCAGACTTCACATTTATTTTCATTTGGATGTAATGTATAGGAAAAGACGTTAGCTTGAGGGTGCCAATGTATCCCTAATATTTTGAGAGGTTCTTTGTTCAGACATAAAGGTATATTTATCTCTTACTGGCTTTCAGCCACAGCATTTAATAATTTCTCATCATTGGATGCTCATTTACGTAGAGAAAAACATTTATATTTTTATAATTAAGCGAAATAATAAAAATATTGTTTGTTTTGTTTTATACTTGACTTTTATTTATTTATTTATTTTTATATATAACATTATTTTGTTTTACATTAGATTTTTATTTATTTATTTATTTTTATATATAACAAAACAATTTCTTTTTATTTATTCAACTTTTTATATAACAAAACAACTTCTGATCGAACCAACGTCCAGTAGCAGAATCAATGCATTTTTATATTAGAATATTTACATTCTTAATAAGTCACGTTGCAATGCAACGTGCTGAGAAAATTATTATTGAAGTTTGGAATGTACAGTTATTTTAAGATAGGATCATGTTACAAGTTACAATAATATGTTGACGCGCGCAAAAGTAAGTTTGCGCGTGTGAAAGAAAATAAAAATATATTCAAAACATTGTTTTATTACAGGGTGACATAACTTCCCCACCCTTTGACGGAGGCTCCGACGAAGTTATCTTGATTGTTTTGTTTTTATAACAATTTTTTAACTTTACAATTTGAATTAATAGTACAATTATAATTATTACTATTATTATTTTAGTTACATAATTTACAATATTTCCAATTTTATTAGTATACAAGATTTCTTTAATTTGTTCTCTGTTATTTTTAATGTTTATACCCGTATGAACTATGTTCAAGGGTATAATAAATTTGCCATTACGTTTGTGACACCTTAAAGGAGTCGAGCTAGATATAGTGTCAAAGGTATGGATCGGCTCAGAATCGAATTCTGAGTCGATTAAGCCATGTACGTCCGTCCGTCCGTCCGTCCGTCCGCACGATAACTCAAAAAATAAAGGAGCTAGGGGGCTGAAATTTTTTTTACGTCACTTTTGCAAAATTGTTAGTTTTGCTATTTAAATCCAACATTTTCGGTCGGCGGGTTCGAGTAGCTGCCATACAACTTCTATCTTTATATAGAAATAACTCAGTATCTATTCAAGCTAGGTTTCTGAAATTTTGCAAATGATGATCAAGTTTTATGGCAACAACTTCTGTAACATTTGGTTGTGCTGGTGCAGCGGGTTCGGGTAGCTGCCATACAACTTCTCCGTTTAAATGAGAATAACTCAGTGTTTATTGAAGCTAGGAATCTGAAATTTAGTAAAGAGGTGTCGAGTTACATGCCAACAACTTTTGTAAAATTTGGTTGGTCTAGAGCAGCCGGTTCAGACTTCTTGCACCTCTTGGAACCTAATGAAGCTAGGCGTCTGAAATTTTGCAAATGATGATCAAGTTTTATGGCAACAACTTTTGTAAAATTTGGTTGTGGTGGTGCGGCGGGTTCGGGTAGCTGCCATACAACTTATCCGGTTAAATGAGAATAACTCAGTGTTTATTGAAGCTAGGAATCTGAAATTTAGTAAAGAAGTGTCGAGTTATATGCCAACAACTTTTGTAAAATTTGTTTGGTCTAGAGCAGCCGGTTCAGACTTCTTGCACCTCTTGGAACCTAATGAAGCTAGGCGTCTGAAATTTTGCGAATGATGATCAAGTTTTATGGCAACAACTTCTACAAAATTTGGTTGTGGTGGTGCGACGGGTTCGGGTAGCTGCCATACAAAATCTCTTTTTAAATGAAAAGAACTCAGTGTCCGTCCGCACGATAACTCAAAAAATAAAGGAGCTAGGAGGCTGAAATTTTTTTTACGTCACTCTTGCAAAATTGTTAGTTTTGCTATTTAACTCCAGCATTTTCGGCCGCCGGGTTCGAGTAGCTGCCATACAACTTCTTTCTTTAAATAGAAATAACCCAGTGTCTGTTCAATCTAGGTATCTGAAATTTTGCAAATGATGATCAAGTTTTATGGCAACAACTTCTACAAAATTTGGTTGTGCTGGTGCGACGGGTTCGGGTAGCTGCCATACAAAATCTCTTTTTAAATGAAAAGAACTCAGTGTCCGTCCGCACGATAACTCAAAAAATAAAGGAGCTAGGAGGCTGAAATTTTTTTTACGTCACTCTTGCAAAATTGTTAGTTTTGCTATTTAACTCCAGCATTTTCGGCCGCCGGGTTCGAGTAGCTGCCATACAACTTCTTTCTTTAAATAGAAATAACCCAGTGTCTGTTCAATCTAGGTATCTGAAATTTTGCGAATGATGATCAAGTTTTATGGCAACAACTTCTGCAAAATTTGGTTGTGGTGGTGTGACGGGTTCGGGTAGCTGCCATACAAAATCTCTTTTTAAATGAAAGAACTCAGTGTCCGTCCGCACGATAACTCAAAAAATAAAGGAGCTAGGAGGCTGAAATTTTTTTTACGTCACTCTTGCAAAATTGTTAGTTTTGCTATTTAACTCCAGCATTTTCGGCCGCCGGGTTCGAGTAGCTGCCATACAACTTCTTTCTTTAAATAGAAATAACCCAGTGTCTGTTCAATCTAGGTATCTGAAATTTTGCAAATGATGATCAAGTTTTAAAGGCAACAACTTCTACAAAATTTGGTTGTGCTGGTGCGACGGGTTCGGGTAGCTGCCATACAAAATCTCTTTTTAAATGAAAAGAACTCAGTGTCCGTCCGCACGATAACTCAAAAAATAAAGGAGCTAGGAGGCTGAAATTTTTTTTACGTCACTCTTGCAAAATTGTTAGTTTTGCTATTTAACTCCAGCATTTTCGGCCGCCGGGTTCGAGTAGCTGCCATACAACTTCTTTCTTTAAATGGAAATAACCCAGTGTCTATTCAATCTAGGTATCTGAAATTTTGCAAATGATGATCGAGTTTTAATGCAACAACTTCTGTAAAATTTTAGTGTGATGATATGACAGGTTCGGATAGTTGCCATACAACTTCTCTTTTTAAATGAAAATAACTCAGTGTCTATTGAAGCTAGGTATCTGAAATTTAGTGAAAAAGTGTCGAGTTGCATGCCAAAAACTTTTGTAAAATTTGAATGGTCTAAAGCAGCCGGTTCAGGCTTTTTGCATTTCTTGGAACTTAATGAAGCTAGGCGCAATAGATTCGGGTAGCTATCATACAACTCCACAATTTACATAAATATATCTCTGTAGTTCGGTACTAAAACTCTGAATGTTTTTAAAAGATGATCAAGTTTTATAGAAACAGGATATATTACGTTCATACGGGTATCCCAGAGTTGACACAGTCTACTCTACTGCACTCTTCCTCGTTTTTACATGCAGTTCTTCAAAGTTTAACAATTCATTATTATTGACATTTCTTTTTATAATTACATTTAAAGTAGGTAAAATTATATGGTCTTTTATTTCGATTTCAAAATTTTTATATGTTAAATTATTAATTCTAATTTGACATTTTTCGAATCTTATTAAATTAGTACCTTCAATGAAGGTTTCAAAATTATTACAATTATGGAATATCTGTGTTCTTTTAATATTTTTTATAATTATAAGACCATTTTTAATTTCTGTAATAGATTGTTCGAAAAAATTTTTAAACATACAATTAGCTTCCTTATTATTAAAAATATTATATGTACAGTTATCTTTTATATCTTTTAAGTTTTTCTTTAGATTTTGAATTACATTTGAGTGATAAATATTTTTATTTTCATCAATCAGAATTTCCTTTTCTCCTATATATAAAATTTTATTGTCTTTAGTAGGTAAAGGTTCTATTAAGATTTTAGAATAGAGTTTATTAGTAAAATTTGGTATTAATAGAATTATGACTATTTCGTTTCCGAATGTTATTATATTAATTTTGATATTTGTCAGAATGTCCAAGTTTTGTATTATGTTAAATTCTTCGTCTGTTA
The DNA here is from genome assembly GCA_947095535.1 of Poecilobothrus nobilitatus. NCBI lineage: Eukaryota > Metazoa > Arthropoda > Insecta > Diptera > Dolichopodidae > Poecilobothrus > Poecilobothrus nobilitatus. The sequence continues at coordinate 104,705,423 of OX352772.1, forward strand.
GTATATTTTTTGATAGTATTCCTAATCTGCTCATTAGTAGTGTCTGTTCAATATCGTCAATGTGATTTCTGAGTAAGGTAATGTCGTAATTAATTTGATACATGCACTCCATAAGTGCCATTTGGTGTTCCATTTTAGATATTTTATTGTTGAGTTCATTAGTTAAATTTGTTACGAATTTTCTTATTGTGTGTTGTTGATTCTTGATATGTTCTGTAATGTTGTAAGTTTGTTCAATTAGGTCAGAGTTTATTTTAACTTGTTTATTGTTTTCTGTTATTAACATTTTGTTGTTATCTGTTAAAGCTTGTAGTTTGTTACGTATTTGAATTTCATCGTCGCTGTCCATCGTGCCTGTTATGTACTTTAGCACTTTTCCTATTCCGTTTACAAGTCCTCTTTTGTTTCTTTTGTGAGGAATAATGTTTTTTATTTTAGAGACTAGTGATTTGTAGTTGTGAGTTATTGTATTAAATATTGGTCCGTTCGAACTCAGTTCAGTTGAAAATGGTTGTATGTTGGTCCATATGTCTTAAAGGGTTTCTTCGTACTTTGTAATGTTGATTATGTGTAGGATTTTGTTATAGTTGGTTATAAGTTTTACTTCTCCTAGTTTTAAGTTAATATGTCCGTTTTTATTATTGTTCAAGTCTTGAATATCTATTATCTGAGATGTTGATAGATTGACAAATTCGAAGAGAATGTAGAGACTTAGTATGCTGTACTTTTTCATGGTGGAAAGGTCCTAAAAAGAGATTTGTTTTTTTTTTTTTAAAAAAGGAAATATTAGTAAATAGTAATTTATAGTTATTTTGTAGGATTTTATAAATTGTTATTCTGTCTTGAATGACCTGAGATAAGATTTTTCATTTTACTTCTATGTTTTGTTAAGTTTCCTTTGGTGTTTACTTTAAGTCTGATATGTAATGGGTTTTGGAACTTTTTTCGTTTTCTAACGTGGGTTTTATAATATTTATGGCCAGTGTCTTTGTCGACTACGTGTTCTTCATCAGTTAATTCGGTGTCTATTTTTCGGAATTTTGAATGATTTTTTCCTCCCCTTATTTCTTTAATGTAGTTGATTCCTGCTTCTAAAGATATGTCGACTTTGTTTTCGTTTGCTTTTTCAATAACGCGGTTTTTCTTTTCTAATATTTTGTTGTAGATTTGTTCGTATTCGCTTTCTGTTATTTTACCTTGAATGAAATCTATTGGTTTCTTGTTTGTTGAGGAGTGTATCGTATTGTTGTAATACCCGTTTATTAAAATCATTTGCTCTTCGATTGGTAGATTTTTCTTTGTATGTTTTAATAGTCTGAGGTGCTCGTTGATGGTGTTATGCAAGCGCTCTATGTCTGCGTTACTGTTGTGATTTGAATTGGAAGTGTAGTGGATTGTGATATTATTTTCTTCCAAAAATTTTCTCATTAAATGGGATTTCATTCCTAATTCGTTATCAGTAACTATTTTCGCTATGTTACCGTATGTGCTAATATACTTTGCAATTGCTCTTCTGAATTCTGCCTCACTTCTATTTTGTACTTTAGTAAACATGGCGATTTTACTGAATTTATCGATCATAGTGACAAATAATGACTTGTTTATGGAATAGAATATGTCCATATGGATTATTTGGTTAGGTTTATTCGGAGTTTCGGATATTTTTAACGGAATCTGTGAGGGTTTTCTTTCATATTTTTCTAGAATGCACACTTCGCAGTTATTTATAAATTCTGATATCTTAAGTTTTAAATTTGGGTGATAGAATTCGTTTTTCATTTCTTCGTTAATTTCGTTAATGCCACGGTGATTGTTTTCCAAGTGCTTTGTTTGAATGAGATTTTCTAGTTCTTCGTCATTGGTAATATTTTTCAGTAATTTTTTACTCCTAATAATTTTGTAATTTATAAAATGTTCGCGAAGGATAGGATTTATTTTATCAAATATTTCGTCGTTTACATATATGGCGTTAGTTCGTTTTGGGTCAAAATGATTCTTGATAATCATTTTTAATGTGATATCGTCTAAGACTTTTATGGATATTGTTTTAAGGGTTTTGTTAAATATATTTCGTGTTTTGATTTGCAAAGAGCCCGAATTAATTTTGTTTATTATAATTTGATTTTTGTATAAATTTAAAGGCGTAACTGTTTCTATAATATTAGTTTGGAATGGGATATTTTCGTTTTGGTTTATGTCTATTCTACTTAGGAAATCAGCTACCTTATTTTCACAACCTTTTTTGTATGATATGTCATAGTCATATTCTTGAATTTGCAATTTCCATCTTATTAATTTGCTGTTTGGTTCTTTAAGACTGTGTAACCAAACTAAGGGCTTGTGATCTGTGAAGAGTTTAATTTTTCTACCGAAAACATATGGTCTGAATTGTTTAAGTGACCATACAATACTGAGAAGCTCTTTCTCGATTGTTGAATAATTAATTTCGTGCTCATTTAGTGTGCGAAACACGTATGAGATTGGTTTTCCTTCTTGAGATAGTACGCCACCTATGGCATAATGACTCGCATCTGTGGTTATTTCGAAATTTTTTTCAAAATCGGGGTAGATAAGAATTGGTGCTGATATTAATTTCTTTTTTAGATCGTTGAAACTTTGGATGTATTTGTGGTTATTTATGTCTACTTTAGAATTTTTCTTTAAGAATAGAGTCATGGGTTTTGCTATCTCGGCGAAATTTTTTATGAATTTCCTATAGTATCCTGCGATACCTAGGAATCTTTTTATTTCCTTTGGAGTTTTTGGAATTTGGTAGTTTTTAATTACCTCTATTTTCTTTTGGTTGGGATGTATTCCGTGTTCATTGATAACGTGTCCTAAAAATTCGACTTCTTTTCTTAGAAAGTCGCATTTGTCTAGTTGTACTCGAAGTCGAGCTGATTTTATTTTTGTGAAAATTTTTTTTAAGTTTTTTATGTGTTCTTCTAAACCGTTTGAGAACACTACAATGTCGTCCATGTACGTTAGACATTCTTTGCCTATATTTTCCCTCAATATATTGTCCATCAGGCGTTGAAAGGTACTAGGGGCATTTTTCAGCCCAAAAGGCATTCTACTAAATTCGTAGTGTCCGTTGTCAACAGAGAATGCAGTCTTTTGTATGTCTTCCGGTTCCATTTCTATTTGATGGAATCCGGATTTTAAATCTATTACAGAGAAATACGTACTTTTCCCTAATTTGTCCAATATTTCTTCAATATTAGGGATTGGATAAGAGTCGTCAATTGTCTTTTCATTAAGTTTACGGTAGTCTATGACAAGACGGTATTTCCGCTCGCCAGAGGAATCTAATTTTTTGGGAATAACCCAAACTGGGCTGTTGTACGGACTATTGCTATGTTGGATAATTCCATTTTCCAACATTTCCTGAATTTGCTTTTGTATCTCTATTTTGTGGATATATGGGTATCTGTAAATTTTGCTTTTTATTGGTATGTTGTCTATAGTATTAATTTTGTGTCTGATTTTGTTGGTAACTGAGAGAGGTATTTGTTCAGAAAATATTTCATTAAATTCAGATATAAGATGATTTAATTGAAGTTTTTCTTCTTTATTTAAGTGGTCGGTTTTAATTTTTTCTGGAATAATTTTACTGTCTTTGTACGTTAAGTATTCGTTTGTTTCGTAAATATTGAAATCTAAGATTTCGTCTATTTCTGCGGACGGGAATGGTTCGTTGAAATTGAACATTTTAGGTTGGTCACATACGTTAAGTATTTTGGCTTTTGCTTGAAAGTCGTTTACTTCATAAATACCTTCTAGAATTCGAACGTCGGCATTTAAATTAGTTTCTTCTATCATTGCGTCACCTTTTTGTTGTTTGACAGGGATTTTATAATAATATTCCCCAGGTTCGATTTGGTATATGGTATTTTCTGGTTGGTGACTAAAGTATAATTTTATTGGAGTGTCGTTCATCATGAGAATTTTATTTTTGTAGTCGATAACAGCGTTACCTTGCATTAGTATATCATTACCTATAAGGCCATGGTATTTTTCATGAAAATCATGAACCAAAAATACAAATTTTTCATTATTGTTTGGTTTGAATTCCTCAAAAATATTTATACTTATTGCTTGATTTATTAAGACATCTTTTTTCAATGCTCTCAAAATTTTTGAATTTTTTAGTTGTATTCTAGGTATTTCCTTGAAACTGTCTGGTCGGATTATTGAGCTTGAAGCGCCACTGTCGATTAGAAAATTGTATTCCTTTATTTTTATGTAGGTGAGTCGGTTTGGCCAGTCTCCCGAAAATTTCCTATATCGATGGTTTGCTGATTATTAACATCCATGGGTTCTACTTGCGAATTGTAATTGTTTTGGTAGTTGGGGTTGTAGTGAGCATTTCTGTTCTGGTTTGGTTGCCAATTATTGTAAAATGGTCGTTGATTATTTATATGATTGTACACACCAGGTGGGCTTCTGTTATTATTATGAAGAATGTTGGGATTAGAGGTACCGTTTTGGTGCGTTGTATTTGGAGATGTATTATTGTTGAAATATCTGATTGAGCGATTACCATTATTATTAATATTATTAGAGGGGTTTCGAATAGAATTACGATTATTATCACGATTTGGATTGTCTTGAATGTTATTTGAACGATTTTGGGATGTTTTGTTACTAATGTAACGATTATTGTTATTATGGCGATTACGATTACTGTTATGGTTATTTTGGGTATAGTTATGATTGACATTGATATTCGAAAAAGCGTAGCCCGATTCGTATAAAATTTTCATTGCATCTTCTAACGTCTTAGGATCTCTGCAAGATAGGATTGATTTCAAGGGTTCAGGAACTTTATTTTTAAAAGTATCTAAAGCACTTTGAACGTTAGCTTTTAAATATCTTTCTAATTCGTCGTTATTGTTTTGGTATTCCAACTGTGTTTTTGTATTTAGTCTTCTAAGTATAGCTTTCACGTCGTTGTAAAATTCGACAGCATTCGTCTTAAAAGTTTCGCCCCTTAACTGGTCAAAAAGTTGGTCAGCGGATAGCCTATCGCCAAAATTGTTATTAAGTACTTTTTTAATTTCATCCCAGGTGGTAGCTTGATGATTGATTTCGATAACTTCTCTGGCACTTCCAGTTAATTTTGATTTAATTATGTCAGAGAAAATTCCTTTTGAGAATTCGTCGTATTGGAGTAGTAAAGGTGTGATCCGATCTACTAAATCGATAAAAGTTTGTAAGGAACCGAATTTCCTATTAAATTCAGGTACACGTTCTAAATATTTAAGTGGGTCAATTGTAAGGCTTTTTGGGTCTGTCATGATTCGATTTTCTGTATTTCTATTTAAATTTAATTTCGATAATTCTTCTATAAGTATGTCAACAACTCCGATAGCTACGAAATGTTGTGACATAAACGGCAAAATGAAAGTTTAGTACTATATGAAAAGGAAATTCGATTTATACAAAATTTATTTATGAAATGTAATTTTTATTTAATTTGACTGGTTGTAATTCTTGTTTACTTCTCATCAAAAGTATAAATTTAAAATTAGGTAATTTATTATTTTCTTTTCTTATTTTATTTTTTTTTATTTCATAGTTTTTTTTTTGATTAAAAATTGTTTATTGTATATATTTTTTTTTATAAGTATGTAATTATTTTTTGTAATATTTATTTAAGCTTTATTTTTATTATAATTTTTTTTGCTAGATTGTAAATTTTCGAACATATATATATTTTGGAATATGTATTTTAAAGTAATTATTAATATGAAAACAAAATTGTATTATTAGTAATAGTATGAAGAAAAAATTGTTTTATTTATTTTTTGGAAGTTAATACTACTTATTTCTTTTATTATTTTACGCTTCCCTTTTTTTTTTTTATTTAATATCTACTTATTACTTATTTAATATTTCACATGGTTTTAATATTTTATTATTTGATTTTAATTTTATTCTTTTTTTCTTTCAGGTAATATATTCGCTTGGAAAAATTTATTTAATAAGTTAACACTGGGTTATTTGATTTTATCGTACGAAAAAAAAATAAATTTGATGTAATATAAAAAATATATTTTCTTTTAAAATTTTAGTGCTACTGCTAATAGTGATTACGAAAAAAGTTAAACAAACTTTTGCAAAATAATAGTCTTTAGCAATATTTTAAAACAATGAAAAATTATTTATATACTTAGGTGTTTTAAATTTAATTCTTTTACTTTAAATTTATTTGATTCAAATAGACTTTAATTTAGTTTTACCCAGATGATATTTAAAGCACGTTTATATATATAAAAAAAAATATTCTCTTTAAAACACAAAGAATTTTGATTTACTTAAATATACTTCTTCTATTAATTTAATCTATTATATTGGTAAAACTTGGAAAAATAAAAACTCACGGTTTGTTGGTTGTTGTACTGCTGGTGTTGTTGCCCTGGTACTCTTCGATTCAGCTATTGGTTGTTGTTGTTGTTTCGGCCGGATGATTGCTAGGTTTTTCTTTTTCTGCGTCCTTGAGTATATTGACATATACTAACTGGTGCACTTTGTATAGTATGTACAATTTTGTTTTTTGGTGATTTTCGTTCACTTATTATTTTGTGATTTTCATTCACTTATTATTTTATGATTTTCGTTCATTTATTGTTTTTGTTATTTTTTAAGTATGCACTAGTTGACGCATCCTACCGACTGCGCCATTTATATTTTTATAATTAAGCGAAATAATAAAAATATTGTTTGTTTTGTTTTATACTTGACTTTTATTTATTTATTTATTTTTATATATAACATTATTTTGTTTTACATTAGATTTTTATTTATTTATTTATTTTTATATATAACAAAACAATTTCTTTTTATTTATTCAACTTTTTATATAACAAAACAACTTCTGATCGAACCAACGTCCAGTAGCAGAATCAATGCATTTTTATATTAGAATATTTACATTCTTAATAAGTCACGTTGCAATGCAACGTGCTGAGAAAATTATTATTGAAGTTTGGAATGTACAGTTATTTTAAGATAGGATCATGTTACAAGTTACAATAATATGTTGACGCGCGCAAAAGTAAGTTTGCGCGTGTGAAAGAAAATAAAAATATATTCAAAACATTGTTTTATTACAGGGTGACATAACTAAAAACCTCGAGCTTTCATTAATTCTATTAATTCCTTTTGTAATTATTGTAGTGCTGTTTCTACAGTATGTGCACCTAAAAGTAAATTGTCTACATAAATCGAATCTATTGCCTTTTCAGATCTCAAAGGATAAAGGTATATTTATCTCTTAGTGGCTTTCAGGCACAGCATTTAATAATTTCTCATCATTGGATGCCCATTTACGTAGAGAAAAATCTCGAGCTTTCATTAATTCTATTAATTCCTTTTGTAATTATTGTAGTGCTGTTTCTACAGTATGTGCACCTAAAAGTAAATTGTCTACATAAAACGAATCCTTTTCAGATCCCAAAGGAAAATTCAATTTTTCATCTGTGGCTAGTTGTTTTAGAACCCGTGTGGCCAGATAAGGTGTCGACTTTGTTCCAAATGTTACGGTTTTTAATTTGAAATCTTCTATGGGGGCATTTTCTGAACTTCTCCAAACAATTCTTTGATACTCTGCATGTCGAGGTGCAATTCTAATTTGTCGATACATTTTTTCCATATCAGCACTAATAGCAAATTTATACATCCTCCATCTCAGCAGAAGTGTAGTTAACTCGTCTTGAATTACAGATCGTCATCTTATCATTTAAGGAGATATCATTACTTGTTGCTCGAGATCCCAGCGTTGCATTCTTTTGAGGATGAAATGGTAGCTGAACTTCGTATCTACCATATGATAAGCGTGATGAGTCTGTGAAAAATACTTTTCACATGCTGCTGTTTCTTCGGTTAACAATTTTTTTGAAAATATTTCTTCTAATTCCCAAAATTTTCTCAATTCATCTTCTGAATTTATATGTATATAAAAATTTGAAATGGCACTTTTATTTTCTGGTTGATGATGGATCTCTATTGTTAAGATTCATCCAAATATAGTTTTTTGAGCAATGGGTGTCCGCTTGGGACCCCTTTTAACACCTTCCAGCATTATTTGGTTAAAAACATCTGCACCCAATAATAAATCAACTGGTGCCGGATTGTTGAATTCTGGATTAGCTAATTCCAAATCGATAATTTGCTTCCACTCATGATTTTTGATATACGGACTTGGCAGAATTTGTGTTAATTGAACTCAACATGAATTTTTAGATTTCCATTAATCGGCTTGATGTTGAAACTGGCCCGTTTATTGATTTGGTGTAAATTTTCTTGACTTATGCCTTGAACAGTCACACTGGCAGATTGTTTGCGCATTTGTAAGCTTTGTGCCATTTTTCTGTTAGGAAAAAAGCTTGCGATCCCTGATCTATCAGAGCTCGTACTATCGTTTCCTCACCAGACGGTCCAACTATTTTCACGAGTGCTGTAGCCAGTAATATTTGGATCTTTTTGCAACGTACGATCCAAGATTGTTTGATGCGACACATTCTGTAACAGTTTGATATTCTGGGCTTTCCGGGTTGAGTACACAGTTATTAGATCTGATATTTGGAGAATTAGTAGAATTATTGTCCAGATTTGGATTTCTCGTCTGTATTGGAACATTGACACGTTCGAGTTGAGATGCAACAATGTATGATACAATTTTTAGCAATGGCGGCATCTATAATTGCTAGGGCATCTTTGCGACATATGTCCATGTGACAGACAGTTCCAACATAGTCCCTCGTTCCGAATGACTTCCACAGGTTTCTTTGGTGTAAATCCCAAAAATTGGTTGCATTTCCTTAGCAGATGCGCATATTGGACAAATTGCAATTTCTTGAGCTAACACATGATGGATGGTGGTGGTCCGAAATTTGTTGTTTACAGATGATTTATTTCTAATTCAGCCCAAGATGGTAGTTCCTTATCCTCACTCATCGCTTGTTCCCATAACTGATGCGTCTGGGAGGGTAATTTCCGCACTGTCAGGTATACGGTTATAGGCTCCAATCCATCAATATCCTTGGTAGTATCTAGCAATTTTCGAATATCGTGTGACCGCTCTTGTTGGAGTACGGGCTGCGACAATAACCTTCTCAGTTGTGTGTTGATCAACATCCTTTTATTCTTATACCGATTATTTAGAATGTCCCACGCTGCTTGGTAATTGCAATCTGTTACCAAAAAATGGCGTATTAAGTTCTCTGGCTCACATGATGAATGTAATTTGAAATACTGCAGCTTCTGAGCTGGGGACAGACTTTCATTCGCGTGACTTAACGAGGTGAAAAGGTCGTGAAATGAAGGTCACTTTTCGTATTCTCCAGCAAATTTTTCCAACCATATCTTGAGTAATTTTATGTAGTTGTAACGCTGCTCCTTTTGTTGTTGTTTGATGTCCAACAAATTCGAATTAGACACATCTTTAGTCTGAGCATTCACTCTGTTTGAACCTCGTAAGCAGTTAGAACCAGCTTCTGTACGACTCCATAATGGTCTTCTCTTACGTACTCCTTTGCGTTGAATTTCATTTTCTGCTCATCTTGTACGGCATTTAGTAACTCTTTGTGTTTCGTCTTGAAGTCAGCCCACGCTTCTTCTAACTCTTTTAGTAATTTTTTATAATATTTCTCAGTTCCCGCGATGGTTTTTCCTCTATTGAAACTAGTCACAAGCGCTTCGATCATCCCCTTTTGAGATAATTGAACCGTTAGCAACTTTTCCATTTTAGTAATTTTTTTGGATTTTGGATTAAGCATACAGTACCTTTCTAAATATTTATTCTTCAATAGTACGAAAGTAAGTTTCCTAACCAATCTCAAATTTACTTTTACTTTTACTCAAACTGTGGTAGCACCCTAATGATCTCAAATTTACTCTCAAATTTACTGTGTTAAATTAAGTTTTAATTGTATGTTTTTAATAATGTATAAAAATATGCTCTTTATAATGTATAAAAAATGGTTTGTTCTTTTTTGGTAAATATATATAACTATGATTTAGTGCTACTTATACGAAAATATTTAAATATAAATATATAGAATGAATGAACTTACAGTTTTGATTCTCCTGTTGGCTGTACCAGTAGACCGATTACCGTACCGATTCCCGCTAACCGTTATCTCGTAATGCGCGTAAAAAAGTTAGTTTTATCACTGATTGTTAGTTTTTTTTTGTTAACACTGAGTATTATTTCACTGATGTGAATTGATATTGAATATTTTAATATTGTCACTGTTTTAATGTTTAATATTGTCACTAATCTTAATATTCAACATTGTCACTAGTTTTAATAATTTTTTTTTCCTTTTGTTGTTGTGTGATGTCCAACAAATTCCAATTTAGCACATCTTTAGTATGAGCATTCACTCTGTTTGAACCTCGTAAGCAGTTAGAACCAGCTTCTGTACGACTCCATAATGGTCTTCTGTTACGTACTCCTTTCCGTTGGATTTCATTTTCTGCTCATCTTGTACGGCATTTAGTAACTCTTTGTGTTTCGTCTTGAAGTCAACCTACGCTTCTTCTAACTCTTTTAGTAATTTTTTATAATATTTCTCAGTTCCCGTAATGGTTTTTCCTCTATTGAAACTAGTCGCAAGCGCTTCGATCATCCACTTTTTCTCAAAATTTGGGTTTTTATAAACTCAAGTTAAACGGTTTAACGATTAACTCGAGTTCATTAACCTTCGTATTATAATATTCAAGTATATAAGAAAAAAAGCTATACATATTAATATCTGATTATTACATAAGCAAGTATATAAAGTTACATGGTAATTGAAATTGATATTGAAATGTTTAATTAAAATCAAATGTTGGTAGTACTGATAATCAATAAAAATTAATTTTGACATAAAAATATTTTTGACAAATCAGAATATTTACAAATGGAAATATACAAAGTAAGTATAATTTATACATAATTTATTTCAAATTTAATAAATTCTAAAATTTTAATTCATTGCAATTGTTGATGTCCAAAACAGATGCCAAATCCACCGATGGCGACGCCGATTTGCTGATGCTTATATTGCTGAATAATTTCAGATAAGTACAAATTGTAGTAACCAAAAGATAATGATTCTTTGTGAATATTTTAATTTTAGGTTGAAGACTGAACATATGTCGATAAAATTATTTATTGTTATACAATTTTAATCAAATTAAACTGGTTTTATTTAAAAAGCTTCCTAAAAAAGTATTAAAAAAAGGAAATCTTATATATTAAAAGGGAAACTTGTTTTCAATTATGTATCAGACATTTGATTAAACCAAGCATCAGTTATATTGTTCCTTTAGTGAACTATCACAATTAACTGAAAAAGTCATAATATACAAGGGTTAGTATGTTAGTATATTAGTAAATGATGATACTTAGATATTAAATTACCATAATACTTAATTGGTCATTACCACTCTTAGTAACTACTAATTAATGTTAGTAACTTAGTAATGATGTTAATGGTAATAAGAAACAAGAAAAAAAAAAGAAACTAACATGGAAGTTAGATTAAAAATTACAGACTAATCATGCAGACTACGAGAATTAACCATGGTTGCGTAAAGTCTGGCTCTCAGTGTTAATTTGTTAACGCTAATATCGAAGACCTCAGACTTTGAGTTAGTCTCTGTTAACATACGCGAAATAGGCTCAAATTTGTCATAGTCTGTAGAATGGTGTGACACAGTAAAAAGCTCGACCAATCTCAAATTATTCAAATTTTCTGTAAACTTCATTTGTTTGCGAATAGAGGGGGAGCTGATATCACCGCGAACAATCTGCTGAACGAATATGACATCCACCACTAGACGGCGTGACTGGAGGGGGTTCAAATTAATTAAAGAAAGTCTAGCTTCATATAGAGTACAGGATTAGCCCAAGCAAGGTTGCGTAAAGCGAAACGAAGAAATCTTTTTTGGACAGATTCAATACGTGAAATATCTATACCATGATATGGAGACAATACTTGGCTCGAGTATTCAAGTATAGGTCTTACATAAGTAGTAAAAAGTTGCTTAGGGATCAGAAAATTCTTTTGACCAACGCATAATAAATCAAAGAGTTTAGTTAGCTTTTTATATTATGCAGTTGTAGTGACTCTTGAAATATAACCTACTATCAAGGATCACTCCCAAATCAGAAGTACGATCTGTTCTTTTAATAAGTTGATCATTTAGGACGTAATCATAATTGATTGTTGAGTTAGCTTGTAACCTTGAAAAGCTCATAATTAGGCATTTGCTAACATTTAGTTTGAGATTGTTGTTTCTGCACCAAGAACTAAATTTTGGTATCATCAGCGAAACTAAGAAGACGTGAGTGAGATAAACATAGGGGACTGTCATAGGTCGACACTACGAAAAATAAAGGAGCTAGATGGCTGCCTTGTGGCACTCATGAATTTACAACGTCAGTTGCAGAAATGGTAGATCTAAAAAGGACCTGGTATGACCTATATGACAAATAAGACGATAACCACTTAAGGCTATGACTTAAAAATCTTACTGCTTTATGCTTTTCAAGGATTATTTTATAGGGAATTAGATTAAGGCCTTACTGATATCTGTGAATACCACATCAACTTGTTTTTTAGTTTCCATTGTATTCAAAACACCAGAGACGAATTCAATCACATTAGTAACTGTGGATCTACCCTTTTGGAAACCATTTTGTTCTGGTGGAATAAATGATTCACAATAATCAACAAAATACGAGCACATTATTACACCCTACACATTAAGTATAGGGTATATTAACTTTGGTATGGTGTTTGTAACCACCAAAAGGAAGCGAGTTAGATATGGACATAAATATATATTCTGAATCAGGATCACCTCCTGAGTCGATTTAGCGCGTCCGTCCGTTCGCACGATAACTTCAAAACTAGTGAAGCTATCTTGATGAAATTTATATAGTAGGTTACTAATTACGAAAGGAAGGCTAAGTTCGAATTTGGACAAAATCGGTCCATGGGTTCGGGTACCTCAACTCCAAAGTTGTACATACAACTTCTAAAATCGAATACGCATATCTTCGAAATTAATAAAGATAGAAACTTAAAATTTTGTACGAGGATGTGTTTTCCTGAATCACTGATATCCCTAAAATTTGAGATGAGTTGGAGTGGTTGTTCAGGTACCTTCCACACAACTCCCCAAACCGAACAAGCATATATTCGAAATTAATAAAGATAGAAACTTCAAATTTGGTACTAGGGTGTTGTTTCCTGAATCCCTGATTTGTCCAAAATTTGAGATGAATTGGAGGAGCTGTTCGGTTACCTCCCACACAACTCCCAAAACCGAACAAACATATCTTCGAAATTAATAAAGATAGAAACTGCAAATTTGATACGAGGGTGTTGTTTCCTGAATCCCTGATTTGCCTAAAATTTCAGATGAATTGGAATGGTTGTGTGGGTATCTCGTACAAAACTCCTAAGACCGAACAAGCATATCTTCGAAATTAATAGATATAAAAACTTGAAATTTAATATAAGAGTATTCTACCCTGTACTGATGTCTATAAAATTTGGGGAGGTTGTCCGGGTGCCTTCACACTCTTCCCAAGACCTAACAAGCATATCTTCGAATTTAATAAAGATGGAGACCTCAAATTTTGTACAAAGGTTGTAAAAGCATTTATTTTTTTAGCTTATATTAAATACCTAACTAAAATAACTTATGGATTTTTAATTTAATTTGAATTTTTTAGATTGGAATAAAATTGCGATTTAATTATGTCAATATAATTTTTATATAAAGTATCAGATATAATTTTGAATCTATTATAGATACCAAGAAAAGTGTTATAAAGAATGGAACAGGAAGCGCTTCTTACCTTACTGGCAATGCTTCTAGCATGCATGTTGGAATGCTTCTTTGTCTCGCTGCGTTATACATTATCATTCAGTGCCATATACGAAAATAATGTAAATAAATATAAGTACATATGTAATATCATATATCATAGTTGCTAACTGAAATAAAAGTATAATGTTGTTGTTGGAATTTTTTAGGAGTTTTGTATTACTTCAAAAAATTGAAAAGGTTACATGTGTTTCATAATAGGGAATTTTTAGTTTTTGACCCCTTACAGCTTCTAAACGGGGGGCGATAGAAATATATTTTCTGAAATGACTCATACTTATTTTTAAAGATCTATCTTCAAATTCCTAACTTAAACCGTTTAGAAGATAGAAGGTTTAAAGAATTTTGCAATAATTCAGTTTCGCATAATGGTAAATTAAGACACCGTATGGCACAAGTATATTTTTTTATATACATATTTGTGAAGCTCATAACTGCAGATATTGTTTGCCATTTTCAAATTGAAGATGTATCTAGTAGAACTTGTGTTATAACAATTTAAATATAGAGCTTTTTCATACTTTGCGGGGCTGTAGCTCCGTAACGGGTGGGGATGCAGAAAAAGTTCTTCCATAACACTAATGTTTTTAGAATATCTATCCGTAATTAAAATTGCATGGATCTACTTCAAACGATGTGAAACTTTTGAAAAATTTGTATGGAAAAATTTGGAGATCAAAAAATTAGTTGTTCGAGAGCTACAAGAAATCATTTTGGAACCTACAAATTGTTCTCAGAATATATTGTGTTAATTGCAAGACTCTAGCTTTTTTAGTTTTTGAGTTAGCGTGCTGAAGAACGGACAAAGCTTAATCGCCTCTGAATTTGATTCTGATCTGATCCATACCTTTGAAGGTATATCTATCTTGCTTATTTCGAAGTGTTACAAATATAGGAGTAATTTTATTATATCCGATACTTATCGTACGGGTACAAAAAAAAATCAGTTCGAAGAAAATGAATTATGAACAGAATGAATGAAAAAATAATATTTTTTTTTATGTTCTTTGATGATTCAAAATCACTACGATTTATTCTTCTACGTGAATTCTACTTTATGGCTGTGTCCAATTTTAAAATGTTGGGTCAAAAAAATATGTATATATGCATATGTATACATTTACTTCACTCAGTTGTTTGTATTTATAAAAATAATGTAAAGCAGTTTTTTATAGTCAGTTCCATTTAAAAGATTTTAAGTTATATTGTTTAATAATTGAAATATTTTATTTTAAAATTTAATAGTAAATTCAAATAAAAAGTTATTAAAAATGTTAACTAATTAGAAAATAAGAAAATAGGGACCTCGGTCGCCTAGTGGCTAAGGGCGTATAAAATACGCTGTAAACACCGATGGAATGTGGGTTCGAATCTCATTTTAATCTCATTTAAGGATATTCCCCCTTACAATATTTAAAGCCACGTCTGAACAGGGAAGATTGTGTAATTTCCTGTCCACATTTATGTTATTAAAAATTAACAGTTTATTAAAAATTTAACTGTGGCGTAATTTAAATAGTTTAAAATTGGTTAAAATTTTTGACGTTTTAAATTTAAAATTAAAATTCATTTTTACGTATGATTGAAGTATTTACAATTTTTGTTTTTTATTAAAATTAAAGAATTTTTTAATTTTATCTTCGGGAGCATCATCTCCTGTAACTTCTCCAGTATGAAAAATTTATGAAAAACTAATGCAGACAAAAACAATATAATTATCACCTTGCATTTTTTTTATCACACTGTTCAATTGGTGATTACAGTTTGTAAATGTTTTGCCCTCTCCCAAATTTTCAAACTGGGAAACAACTCTAAAAAATTTCATTTATTAAAAAAAAATTAAATTTAAAGTAAACTAGTACTCCAACCTTCATTTTTATTTGCATTCTTAGAAGTATACAAAAGATCATTCTTTATTCTATAACGAATAAGTTGAGTTCCATTCTTCCAGGTAAGTTCCCTGAAATTTACTCAAATTAAAAATAATAATATTAATAATATATATAGTTAATAGCTATACTTATAGGGGTATGTAACGAATGGTTTTTCTATTTTTATTTTCCTCCATTTCTAATAATATTTTAAAATTTAACGTGTAGGTACTTCAGAACAAAATAAAACTTCAATAACAATTAGCAAACTTCAAAATTTTTATTGTCCAAATTTGTACTAGTTCCACAGCTAATTAAAATTTTAAAAATGTGCGTGGTGAAATAAATGTCAAAAATTTAATTTTTAACCAAATGACACGCCCTAAAAAGATGCAATTTCTGAAAAAACTAGAGCAATACATTAGCACGGTTTACTCAAATGTTTCTTAAAATTGAATGGCAGAATTTCATAAAATGTGATGGGAAAGTGTATCCCGAAATCTATATTTTTTAATAATTATTCTCCTTTCAGTTAAGTAAAAGAAGTACACAAATAAAAAAAAGTTTCTCTGTTCAGTTTCAAAACAAAAATTATGTTCCAATATTTATCCATATGTTAATAAAATGTTTAGATTATGACTCAGTTCCGTTGAATGTAGAAAAAAATTTTTATATAAAAAATTTAACATTTCTTTTTTTGTTTTTTAATAGCAAAAATCTTATTTTTTACAAGAAGTTGTGTGTTTTCACAGAATTAAATTCTTTATTTTAATTGGCTCAAAATTTTTATTTAGATTTACATTAAAAATAAAATATGAAATTTTAAAAAAAATCCAATATTTGTTTTTAATGACTTGGGAAGTTGAGTTATACAATTTATTTTTAAGATTTTTAAAATTTAAGTCTTTGTTTTTACGGTAAAAAATCAATGAATTACATGTATTGTTTAAAATTTTGCTTATAAAAAAAATTTTTGAAATTTTTATCCACTTTCCGCCACAAAAATATTAAATTTATTATAATTCTTTTCTTATGTGTTTTCCTATCTTAAGGAATTCTCAATTCAGTCAAAAAAATTCATATGCATTTTATAATATGTATACATTTCCTTCACTCAGCTGTTTATATTTATTAAAATAATGTAAAGCAGTTTCTCATAACCAGTTTCATTCAGAGATTTTAAGTTTTTATATTACATAATAATTGATATATTTTGCTTTTAAAATAAAAATTTAATTTAATTAAGTATATTCAAAATTTTAACTTCTTGTAAAGTAACAATATAAGTGATAAAATTCTTTTAAAAATTAGAAATGAAATTATTTCACCTTTCAGGAACTATGTATTTATGAGGAAACTAAGGCAAATAAGCACGGTTCACTCAGCTGTTTATCAAAATTAACTGAAAATATTTTCTTAATTGCTTATCTAGGGAGGATCTAGTCTAATTTATTTTTAAAAAGGAAACACTAAAAAGAAATCAGTTTAATACAAAATTTAAAAAAAAATCTTATTTTATATACATATTACATATATATATATATCTAATATTTTAAATAAAAAGCACAATTATTTAGAAAAGTAGCGTTTAATTAAGTTAAATGTTAGTCAGGGTAAAATTTTCTTAATTATTTATTCTTTCTTCAATAATCACTTTGACAAAATTAAAATGATTCTTATTGTTTTCTATTAAATGTAAATAGTTCGTGGTATTTTTCATCTTCCTTATACAACTATTACTTATCTCTTAAAAGTTTTTCTTTGACAATTTTTCGAATTATAAATTCCTAATTTTGCATTATTTGATGGAAATTTAGCATTATTTCAAAACCCTTGGTAATAATTTTCTTAGAGTGCGCGCGTCTGTCAATTAAGATTTGTTTCTATTTTCTAGGTTATGTAGGATTGCGTTAAATACGGACTATTATTGAAGAATTAAGAATGTTCTGAGGAAGAATCAATTGAGGAGGAAAGTTTTTTTCTTTTTAACATCATATATATAAAAAAATAAAAACAAAGAGTGAGAAGCCATCAATATCACTCAATTAAACATTAGTAATTAAATAAAAAATTATTTAGAAAACTAAACAGTTCAACTAGAAAATAAAAATGGCTGAAAATGCTCCCGACCATGAGGCTCAAATGAGTTCTTCTCACATAAATCATGATGATCAATCAAAAGAAGTTATAGCTACAAAAATTTGTGGCACTGTTAAATGGTTTAATGTTAAAAGTGGTTATGGCTTTATTAATCGAAATGATACGAAGGAAGACATCTTTGTTCATCAAACGGCTATTGTAAAAAATAATCCGAAAAAAGCTGTTCGGTCTGTTGGGGATGGTGAAGCAGTAGAATTTGATGTGGTTGTTGGTAACTATTATTAATGTCAATTAAAATAAAAATAAATTGTTAGTAGATTAAATATTTTATCGAATCGGTTAATGAATTGTGTAAAGTGAATGTGTAAGTGCGCCTTTTGTATTTAGTTTTTTATTAGTAATAGTATTAGCTTAAATTTTCGAATTACCTTCACCAAATATTAGTTCTCTATCTGAAGATGGATAATATTGGTAAAAGTTAAATAATTATAAAACAATAATAAAAAATAGTTACAAAACAGATAATATGCATAGTCTTTTGTAAGATCAATCAATAATAAAAACCAATTTAATTTTAGCAATAACTATATTTTTTGCTAAAACACCGATATGCATAGTCTTCTGTAAGATCAATCATGAATCAATCAATAATAATTTAGCAAAAACAATATTTTTGTTGAAAGGAAATTGTAATAAAAACAAAATACTTTTTTTTACTCTTATATTATTAATTGGTTAGAAAGCATTAATTGTTAATTTTTTTTGTTTGTAGGAAAACAAGGATATGAAGCCGCAAATGTTACTGGTCCAGGTGGAAATAATGTTAAGGGCAGTCAATTTGCTGCAGATAAGCGACGTTATCGTCGTTCATTTAAAAAAGGGGTCCGAGGTCGTTCAGGTGGCAGAAGAGGTGGTGGAAGTGGTGGTAGTCAATCTGGTGGAGAAGGTCAAGATGGTCAAATATATGAACACGGTTCGTTAAAGCAACGAGGTGGAGGTCGTGGCGGATTTAATGGAGGATTTGGAAGAGGACGTGGAAGAGGTGCTGGAGGTCGTGGTAGAGGTTTCGGTATGAGCTATAATAAATTTGGTCGACATCCACAACGATCTGAGAACAACGATGGGAATTTAAATAGTGGACAACAGCAAATGTTGCCTTCATCAATGGTGGGTCAATCAAGACAACGGGGAAATGGTAACCAACGTGGTGGTGGCTTGAGACGTTTTTTCCCGAGAAATAATTTTAGGCAAAATAATGGTGGAAGTTTCAATCAAACTAATGGCCCACCATCTCAATCAAGAGGTGGCCCGCCACGTGGAAGAAGGGGTGGAGGTTACCGACGTAATTTTAGAAGACCAGCAGGCCCAAGAGGAACCGGTCCACAAAATATAGGCCTAAATCAACAGTAAGAAAGTTTCTCTCAAAAGAAGCTAAAAAAAATTTTAATTACGTAAAATGGAAGCTCGCCGATAAAAAGTCGCCCACCTTACAATTTTTTTTTTTAAATTTATTTGACTGCTCCATTTTTTAAAATTATTAATAAAAAAATTAATTTTTCAAAATCATGTATTATTCGTTTACTAGTTGCAAAAGTCGACCACTCGAAAATATGGTATATTACAACTATATAATTAAATTTTCAAAATATTTTGGCTGTATTCTTTATATAAAACATGAATCAGTCATATACCAATTGGAAAATTAAAAAAAAATGGTGAAAATTCATTTTCTATAGCAATTACTTAAAGAAAAATGTAATAGTAACTTATTGTTAATATATTGTAATTTATGGTCTTGTTAATGTACATAATAAAACAAAAAAAGGTGAGCGATGAAAGATAACCGGATTTTTAAAAACGCTAGGTGTTACTTTACCTTTTGAAAATATATTTAAAAAAAACAATTCAAGTTAATATTTCAATCTGACACCTATTTACATAAAATAACTTAGTTTATAATATATATACAAATTTCATGTAGACCACATATAAAAATATGTAGTTTGCCAGAGTGGGATGTATTGCATTAATGGGTTACATATAGAGTTAGCGAATGGAATCGTTTTTGCAAGAGTCATTAGAAATTTGTTAACATGAGTTTGAGCATGTCTTTCGTAAAATGGAGATCTAAACAAAAATAACAATAAATTAATGCATCTTTTGCTAAGTTGAATTTTTTCCCTTTGATTAAGCAGATGACGATTTGTATAGTAAAGGTGAATACTGAAATTAAAAACGTCAATAACAATTTCATAATTACATATTACAATATATTACCTAATTATATCACAAATTAATGCTACACTGTAACATTTCCATGATTTGTACCCAAACATACCAATAAAACCAAGATGAAGAATTGGTTTGGCAATATATAAACATTCAGCTCTACTTAAAATGTTTTTTTTTTCTTCCACATTAAGATATATAGGTAAAGTAAAATCTCTTTCATTTGGTGGAGGAGCTCCATTTATTTTCCGAATAACTTTTCCTGAACGAAGTCTAAAATATTTTAATTCAATCATTTCTGCTGAATCTTCTATTACATTAAAGTTGTTGACATTTTTACGATCTAAACTTGGAATAGGAGGGATCTTAATCATGCAATCTGTACATTTTTGTAGCAAAAAATATCTTCCCAGTGATCTAAAAAAAAAAAAATTAATTTAAAATAAAATATTTATTTGATTAAAGGAATACTTTATTATTTGAATGATTACTACAAATAGCCAACGACCCTTTACTCCGCAAAATTGTTTAGCTGATATTTCAATAAAAACTTCGCAATATTCCAGAGTGGTTAACAAAAGTTTTATTTTATAAACAATTCCACTGGTCAAAGGTTGAACACAGTATGTTTTTTCAATTATTTTATCATTAAACAGTACGATTAAATTTGATAAGGAGTAAATTAATTCTGTTGCCACTGATGAATCCGAAATTCTACCTATAAGGTTTCAAATATTTCAATAATTAATATTTTAACTATTTATATACATACCTGCCAAAAAATATGATGCCCATTTAAAAGTTGTTTCAAAATCAGCAACCATTTGTGGATTTTCACTAACCCATGAAGTATAGAATTCTACCAACCTTTTTCCACCTATGATAATTGAAGCCATAACCCTTTTCAATTATTTTTAAAATTAAACGATACTGAAAAGTTAAGAATTTTACCTTGCCCTTTAAATAACTAAATGTATGAAGTGTACCAGCTGCCACAAACATAAAAATTAAATAAATGACAAGCCATTATTAGTGTTGCCAGTAATTAAAAGTTCATCAGGTTATGGTTCATCCCATAAATTACATAAACTGTACTACAGTTTTTTTAACATACTGCGTAGATATTACCAGATAGGCAACATAATAAAAAAATTTAAGATGAGTTATCACTTATTTTGTTACTTTACGAGTGCTTTAAGGTGGATTTTAGTTTAACAATTTTCTCCCGACTTGATTTTTATTTATTTTAGAAGTTTATAACAAAAAATATGTGATTATATGTAAAAACATTTCAAAAAGAACATCAAACTAATCTAAACATCTCTATACAGTTTTGGACTGATGTTGAGATGTGTAAAAATATCAATTTACTATCAATTAGAAAGAATAAATTTTTGTTATTTAACAAGTTAATTAATTGTTTAAATTAAAATGACTAGAAGGACACAATAGACGAATTACTAAAAAAAAAATTTTAGTAAACAAATAAAATTAAATATTAAATTCCAAAATTAACCAAATGTAGATAATAAACAAAAATAAAAAAGTGTTGTCGTTTCATCTACATAGGATACTTTGAAAAGTGCTGATGCCTTTGATAAATTTTAATGCCTGCTTTTTGAACACCGTGCGACTTGCTGATTCTTTAATACTAGTTGGTAGTAGATTAAAGACACGATTGGTGGTTGGTATTAAACTTTTATAGTGTTTGTTCGTTATGCTAGCTGGTATTTCTGAGTTTCATATCATATTAGAGTTGGTATCATAGAGCTGGTATCATATTAGAGTTTCTGGTTGACCTGCCAGAGGTGTTGTAACTTTTTTTTTAACACCGCATTATTTTTTATTTTATTGTTTAGGACTTTGTAAACAAATTTGGCCTTATCCAAGATTATAATTTCTCTGATATTTCTAATTTTCGTTTCTGCATAAACACTAGTGGCGCTGTAATCTCTGTCGTAACTAAACATACTTTTAACCGTTTTTGTGAGGGCCTGATGACATTTTTGAATTAGATAATCTGCACATGACGACCAAATGACAACGTTATACCTTAGATGAGAGATTACGTGGGCATTTATAATTAATCTTGCTGTGACTGGGACTATTTTTAAGTCAGCTCTACGACTAATACTAATTAGTGGCAGTAATCTGGAGCAAATGTGATTAACATGCGGGCCTCAATGTAGTTGGTAGTGCAGTATCATTCCTAGATGTTTGGCTGTTTCAACTTGCTCTAATATTGTACCATTCCAAGAGATATATGGCTGGATAGCTATTTTGTTTTTATTTTTAAAAATTATAAATTTTGTTTTAGCCTCGTTTATTGTTAATTTGTTTCCTGCTGCCCAACTTGAGAATACTCTTAGGTCAGTGTTGATAGTGTTCTCCAGGTCATACTCAAGGCCTTAAGGTTAGCGTATTTTATATTGTTTATATATATTAAATACAGAGTTGGACCAAGATTGGGCCCTTGCGGGACTCCGTATTTTAGAGTTTCGACTTTGCTATAAGTATTGTTGATCCTAGTTCTCGTTGTTCTTTGATCCAGATTAATTAGGTTTAACGCAGTACCTCTTATGCCGATTTCTTTCATCCTGCTCAACAAAATGACGTGGTCCACCGTGTCGAAAGCCTTTTTAAGGTCGACGAAAATAGCTCCAACATACAGTCCTTTATCTAAGTTGTCACTTATGTAGCTTATCAGCTCAGTTATGGCCGCCTCTGTGTTTGACTCGTTCGGAAATCAAATTGATATCTGTCGAATCCGCATGTTAGCGATATAAAATCAACTATACGGTTATTTAAGACTTTTTCGTAAACTTTAACAAACGTGGATAAGACGGATATCTGTCGGTAATTAAAAACGTCGAGTTTGTTTCCACTTTTGTGCACCGGAGTGATAGTTGTTACTTTTAATGTATCTGGGAAAATACCCGTGGCCATCATGTTGTTGACTGAGCTCACCGGTATGGCAGAGATACCGTCATATCCGGGCGTCAGCTCCGGGCGCCGCATTGCTCTTCAGTCCCGTGATTATTCGCTGAATTTCCCTTTCATCTGTAGGAAATAAAAACATTGATTTATTATTTAATGGGTTACTCACTGCTTCAACAGAATGTGCGAAGTTATTAGCTAGTTGAGTGCCAATTGAATTAAAGTAGCTGTTAAATGCATGCGCAATCAACTTCTCATCACACATATCTTTATTGTTGTTAATTATAGAGGGAATTGTTTGTGAACCTGATGTTACTTTTCCCAAAATTTGCGAGTTCAATACTTCTAACATCTTTCTGGAGTTACTATCAGTTTTTTACATCTCGTAATTGAAAATTTAGTTTCGCTTTTCGTATTAACGATGATGCGTAATTGCGTGATTTTTTGTACATTTGTTTAGCATGTATGCTTTTTACATTTTTTAAACCAATGGGCTCTATTTTTTATGGATACGATTATTTCGTTATTTATCCAACCGTTTGATCTAGACATGTATGAACGCGTGCTAGTTGAATCTGATCATAAAGAAACTATACTATATATATAGAGTACTCATCTAGAACAAAATTTTTTGAACACTTTTTTAATTTCAGTTTATCTAAATTTACTACATCCACCAATGCATACTGTAATATGCATACGTATAATATAATACACATAGGTACATATACATAGGTACATAAAATGAAAATATGTAAATGTGATATATATGTCTAATATTTTTGATTTGAAAGCGTTTTATTTGAAAGAGATGAATGTAGTATAAAAATGTCGCACTTGAGAACACAGTGTAAAATTTAATATGTATTTACTTAAAATGTAGTAAGCAAATTTAAGTGTTAAATTTAAGTTGTTTGATTCGATTTTCATCAAATCAATTGATTTTTAGTATTTTAATAGATTCTAGAAAAGAATTTATATTCAGAAAAAAATAAAAAAGTTAGAACAGAAAAGAATAAAGTTAAGTCTTTAATGTTTTAAGTTTTTAAAATTAAAAGCTAAAACAATACAAAATAATAAATAGGTATAAAATAAAATTACATTAGTTGAAGTAATTAACATAATATTAAAATTACAAAACTCATATAACATATAACATCATATAACAAAAACATTAAACAAAAAAATATACTAAATAACTAAATTCAATTATCTAAGACAATTCATATTTTCTACAAAATTCAAGTAGCTGGACCATTGAAAATATAAAATATAAATAATAAGTACATATGTATATATTTATAAATTTAGTTTTGCACTTTTAAGCACTTTAATAAATATGCTCCCTTAAAATTTTTAATACCACACAAAAATAACAACAAAGAGAAAAAAAAAGTCCGCTCAAATAAAAAAATTGATAAAAATATATACTTACAAAATACATATTTACATATATACGAACATTCATTCAAAAAAAAAAAATTTAAAAGCATGCATAATTTTTATTTTTTATGTATGTATATGTACCCTATTTGCCTATGCATTTCTATTTCTACTTCTTTTCCCTGTTGTATTGTTACTTAACTTTATTACTATAGTATACAATACAGTCACACAAAATATCCCAGCTAATGTATAATACTATAAGCAAATTTGGATGTTTCGTGCGATTTATTATTTAATTATATACTAAAAATATCAACACAATCGCACGAAACATCCCAATGTTTCAACATCGTAGAAAAATAATATTTTTGTTCTATATTTATGTTCTATATTTTTGCTTAATATTTTGGTTCTACGGGAGTTCTCTATATAGTATAGTTTCTTTATGATCTGCTTTGGCTCTTTTTAGTATATCAATTAATGTTTCTATTTTTACGTTTGTTAACTAATTTGACTTAGCTAATTTGAGACGATTGATTTCATTTTGCGATAGTTAACACCATTGGCTTGAGTTTGACTGGTAGCTTTTCGATGCTTATCTTTATGACTTTATGGTCATACACCACTGAAGTACTTGCAGGTCTGGTAGCATTCGTGTTATCAAGAATGTTAACAATACGGGCTGTAGTACTCTTTATCGTATCAATGTATTTAATAGACGTACAATTACTTTTCAACAAGTCAATATTTGTATCACCAACAAAAATTATGTTGTTATAGTCAACGAGTATGTTTTCCATAAATTGAATAAAGTAGTCGTTGTCGTCCGACTGGGCGCGATAAGCAGTCGCAAGCGTTAATTTAGGGTTGAAGTTTTTTATTTGGAGGATAATCGAATTGAAAGCATTGGCTTTAGCGATTACTTCAACATTCAGTTCTTTCCTAGGTTTTCTATTTTTAATCAGATAATCAAAGGGAAAAAGCCATAGGTAGCATTATTTGTTGTGAGAATACAATGCATAAGACAATAATAACAATATACCTTTTTATATTGAAAATCATGGAAATTTTGATCTGATTGGGAAAATTTTGATCTGATTTGGGGAAATTTTAATCTGATTTAGGAAATTTTGACCTGATTTTTAAAAAATTATCTGAATGTGTTTGACAATTTGGGAAATCGTTGATAATTTTGTTAAATTGGCAGCACTAAATTTTTACAAAATTCAAACAATTAATATTTTAAAAGTTTTAAGCAAATATTTTAAAAAAGAAAAAAAGTGGAAATATATTTTTAAAAAAAATGATTTTTTTATGAAAAATGGAGGAAGAATATTTATGAAATTTATTTAAGATATGAAAGCGAAAGTGGAGATGGCGGTATAGTAATTGGAGATCGGATTAAATCCTTTTCATTCTTTGGTTGAGAGTTCAAATGAATTCAATACGCAAACAAGTATAAGCACTCCAACGGATTCAGAAAATTTCAGTGTTGAAGATCTTATTGGAGAGGTGCGAAATCGGTAAATTCCATTTTTCCTCAAAGCCTTTAGCACCTTTCGCTAAATATTCCTTATTAATTTTGGGAAACACTTTACCTTTCGAACTCTCCCAAATAGCTTCTGTACATTCTTTTATGATGTTGTGAACAGCAGTTGGAAGCCACATATAACTGTACAAAGTACTTTTTTGCGAGTCTCCAGGAGCTAAAAACTAAATATACAATAATTATTGCAAACATACAATAGCTTATAAAAAATTTTAATTTAGGTATATGTACATATAAAAAAAAAAATTTATAATAATACCGAAGTATAGTTGAGAAAAATTATATTAAATATTTTTATGAATTAAAGTTCACCGTCGAAAACATTTTGTTAAAAATATATATATTTACCGAATTGCCTTAGCTAGTCTTTCTTCGGCTGGTATTGGATTTGTTATGAAAGTGCTAGTTGCTAATTGATGGTCCTACAATATGCAACAATGCCCTAAAATTTTCAATTGACATTCTCATGTAATTATAAAATAAATGTGGATCTTTTAATTTCAGATTCTTAAAAATCTTCTCAAAAGCACCACATTCATTTCTTTGTTTGTATAGGGTTTTCCAATTTGAGATATGATACGTTTACAAATTATTCAATTTTATTACTAAAATAATCGTTCTCCAATTGCAACTTTTCGCTTTTTTTCGTGCCACAAACAAAACTGTCGATTCTGGTGCGAAGAAAATTCACAAATTATTCATAAACTATCATTACATTCATCTAATAAATTGACAGTTTATGTGGTTTTGGCCTGGTGGAATCATCGGTCCGTACTTCTTTCGAAATGAAGCTGGTAACACCGTTACTGTCAATGGAGAGCGGTATAGATCGATGATAAACAACTTTTTATGGCCGAAATTGGAAGAAGTTGATGATCTTGACAACATCTGGTTCCAACAAGACGGGGCTACGTGCCCCACAGCACGTGCAACAACCGAATTATTGCCAGAAAAGTTTGGAGATTCGATTATTTCAAGAAATTTTGACATTGAATGGCCTCCAAGAAGTTGTGATTTAACACCATTAGACTATTTCTTGTAGGGTTATTTGAAGTCAATGGTCTTTAGCAATAAACCAGACTCTCTTCAAGCTTTAGAAGTCAATATTGAAAGTGCTGCAAAAGAAGTTGTGGAGGTCATTTGAATGACGTTTTATTCAAAACTTAATTGTATCGATTGTACTTTACATTAAATAAAAAACATTTGAATTTCCTTAGCAATTAGTGTTTTTTTTTTAAAAGAAATCATATCACTCAAATTGGGAAACCCAACATAATGAACGCGTTGGAGCTCTTTCACCTAAAATTTTCAATTGACATTCTCATGTAATTATAAAATAAATGTGGATCTTTTAATTCCAGATCGAGACTCACATCAATTATTTAGGCTTATTTAGATCTTGTTCAAGATTCTTAAAAATCTTCTCAAAAGCACCACATTCATTTCTTTGTTTGTATAATGAAAGCGTTGGAGCTCTTTTTTTCTAAGTTCTATATCCTTTCACTTCTGAATCACTAAATATTATATTAGTAGTTGTTGATATTTTCTTTCTTCTATTCATTTAAAATTTTTAATTTAATTTTTCAAAATAAAAATTCTAGAATGTAATATTATATTGTAAACAAATAATTTTGACATTTGTTAAAATATAAATTTTTAAAAGGGAAATTTTTTGCAGTGATCTAGTTTTTTCTTATGTAAAATTTCAATATACTACCTCTTTCTATTTTTCTGATTAAAAATCAAGTCGGGAGAAAAATTGTAGCTAAAACCCACCTTTACGAGTAATTAAAATTTTGAATAACCTTAATCAAACACTGTACATATATATAAATTTTTAAAAGGGAAATTTTTTAAACTTATTTTTTTTTAAAAACTACAAAATAAATCATAAAATTCAAAAAAAGGTTTTTTTTCTATAGTTAAGTTTACTATAGTGAATATACATATGGATGTACTTTATATATATGTATCTATGTACATATATAATATAAGTAGGTATATAAAGTATGTAAATTCTAAGTATAAACACATACATATACATGCATATATGTACATATATATGTACATATATATTAATTAATAATTTTATACATTTAAATTTATAAAGTAAAAATTTAAATCCTTTTGCATATATTATAGTCAATACAGTTTACTTCAATTGAAACAACGAATTGTTACTTTATCATTCTAAAAAACACATTTTTATATACTCATTAGCTTATTTTGCAAAAAAAAATATACTTAAATACACAAATTGTCTGTGACAAATAAAGAAATCTCATGTATATTTTTTCGTATATCTAGAAAAAAATTTCATTTTATTTAAAAAATAAAAACTATACAATAAATCTGACAACGTAGGTAGCTAATTGTTAACTTAACATTATATTTAACATACATTCTCGTTTATTCGGTTTATCACACATACAGCACAGCATGCAGATAACTAATCTTTTCTTTGTATTTTAAAAATTGTTTTATTGTAATACATTTGTAAATTTTATGTTAATGAATTGCAATATTATATAACTAGAATAAGTAAAATTTATTTAAAACTAACAATTGAATCTAAATTACTTACAAAAACCTACATTAAATTACCAGTATTCAAATTATTATCTATCCTAGTATAGCAATACCAGAATTCAAAAATTATATATATATAGATAACGCAAGCAGAACAAAAAATATCAATAAGAATTCTCGAAATTTTTTCAGATTTTAAGTGCCCCATTTGCTCTCTAATTTTTTCCTATGCTTTTTTCTCTTTCTCAAATCTCTTCAATAGTTCTTTTAAAAAAATATCCTCGTGAATATTTGATTCTATTTTAATTTTAGATAGGTACATACATGATAAATATTTATTTTTTATTTTGTTTTTTTTTTTCTTTTTCTTTTTTTCTTCATAAACTTTAAGACTTTAAAACTTCTTTTTAGAAGAATGCATTTGAATAAAAGAGAATATTGCCATATAATTTCTATGATTCACGACATTTTTTTTTTGAAACTAGTTTTAAAATTTTTTTAAGTATTTATTTTTATGTACATGTACAACTCGAAACCATTATTAAATTATTTACCATTATAACAATATTTTTAAAACTATTTAGGAAGTACTCGAATTTAGCCAAAATACACGATGACAAATCTTGAATACATGTATTTTTCGTTCACACAACTTTAGTCTAAAGTCGAAAACAATTAAAATATTTTAAAAATTACTTTATTTATTTATTATTATAATTAGAATAAAGAAAAAAAAGAATTCACTTTGAAAATATTATTACAAATGGTACCTATAATAAAATCTATTTATAATGTTTGTGTTTTTATATTTTAAAACTGGTTAGAAGAGTTGTCTATCAATGATTTTGGTTGTATTTCTTTGTTTTTAATTTTAAATACATACTTTATTTATTCAAAAAATAATGCAAAAAACGTATTTTAACATTTTTCTTTCAATCTAACATTTTCGCATAAAGAGTTTTTAATATCTTTTGTATTTAAAAATTGAAGTAAATCAAATAATTATATTTTATAACATAGCAACACTATATAAAAAATTTACTTCTGATTTCTTAAGTATACTATTTTGGATGGACTGATTATGTGTTGATCAAGTGTATATAATGTTTATCTATGTATGCGTTAGTATTTAATTTTTTATTTTATATGAATAGAAATGCATGAGCAGTTTTTATTTAAAATGAAAAAAAAAATATGTGACTGTTAACCCTAGTGACTTGTGCTTTTTTTGTGAAATTACCTTTCAAAATATAGTTTCTGATATTATGGGTTAAAAGAATTTTAACGTAAGAAATTTATAAAGAAAATTGAAATTTAAATTTGAGCGGTAAGTTATCCAATGTATATAACTTGAATTTTTTTATTAAAATAAGTAAATTTTTTTATAGAAGTGAAAAATTAAAAGTTGTTTTACATGTTTAATAAAAAGTTATAGTTTTTATTAAACTTGTAATATAAACAAATAAAAACATTTTTCTTATTATTGTTTAGAATTTGTTTCCAAATTTATTTGATTGTCTCAATTATTTTATTCATTAACTTTTTGCAAAACTTATAATTAAAATTTTCTATTTTTCTGACTCTTTTATTTATCTACATACTTTTATTATCTTTTTCATCTCTTTTCCTTTCATTAGCATGAACATATAATAAATTCATCTTCTGTTTAGAATGTTTCAAAATATAAAATCAGATAGAACCTGCGCCACATGCAAAAATAGTAGGCTGAATTTTAATGAAAGGCTCTACAGATTACCAAAGGATAGCAGCTTGTTTGATATATGGACTTCAAAATGTATATATTTATCTTATAATTTTGTTTTACAAGAGTTTTCTATGCCGAATGGAACGTTTAATTGAATTCAAGGCTTTTTTTTTATTTTGAAACTTCAATTCGGCTTTTTCCCTTTTTTTAAAATATTACATCAATAAAAATTAAATTAGGTCAAAGTTTTCAGATAAAATTATAATTTTTTCATCCAGTATAGAATTTTATACAGCACAGGAGTTTTTAACCTTACATACCTTATTTATAATCTGTTTGCAAAATTTCTAAATTGATAAAAAAGAAAAAAAAAATTCACCCTCAGAGGTTAAAATTTCGATGGGTATTTATAAAATGTAAAATTTTCTAAGCAAAGAAAAAATTAATATGCATATATATATCCATATATACATATATCTATATATATATGGTTGGCCATACTACTCTATTCCCTCCATTCATTAATAATTTTTTTGGTTACTTCTTTTTATAAATTAAAATAAAGTGACTGAAAATTAAAAAATATAAACTATTCATAAATTATATGAAATGAATAGAAACAAAAATAAATCTAACAGCCACATCTTAAATAAAAAAAAACCTTTACATTTGTTTGTGACTTGTTTGATTTTTCGTTAGAAAAATAAAATAAATAAATTTGAAGAATGAAGAATGAGGAAGAACAGAACAGAAGAATACGTTCATTTTTTTAATGCAATATTTTTCTCTTTCTTTGGAGCACTACAAATTAAAGAAAATTGTAAGAGATTTTTTGTTCTACTTGCGTTATCTATATATATATAATTTCTGGAATTAAAAAAAAATTTTTCTACTTGGAATGTCTTATATATGTATAGTCTTTGCTAATATTCTATTATGTATTTGATTTATTATTCTGATCTATACTTTTATTTTTATGTTTTTTTATTATTATTATTACTTTTATTGCTGCTTATGCTACAAACATTTTTTCCCATATAACTTTATTAAAGCAGGCGCATATTTTTTTTTTTTTTTGTATTTTCTCCTCGATTTTTTAAAATTGAATGTAGAAATGTATAAAAAAAAATTTCTACAAATCCAAATCCTAAAATAAAAATTAATTTTTTTAATAATTTTGGTATTTGGTAAAAGGCAAAGATTATCTATTACAATAAGGTGGGCCACTCTTTTTTTACACATCTTAATGCATTTTTTACAACTACCTAAACAAAAAAAATCATTAGTAAAAGTAGGTAGGTAGGAGTACCCTCGTATCAGCTTGGTGATGAAAATAATCCAAGTAAATACACATAGAAGCATCACCGCCATAGAGTCAGTGCGGAGAGAATGCTAAAGGAAGATATAACTGTGACACTAATTCAGGAGCCCAGTACGATGAAAGACCAACCAACAGGTTGGGATAGGAAACATTTCATGTGTTTCTATTGCTGCGACAATGGTAGGCCTAGAACTTGCATTGCAATTAGGAATGTACTAAAAGCTATTTGCATTTCACAGCTCAATAGTAAGGATACGACCACCATATTAACGGAATGGGAGGTAGAAGGGAGCAAAGTGACCATTATCTTGGCATCGGTGTACTTGCCGTACGATGAACTAGAGACACCGCCGACGAAAGGGCTTAAGGATCTGGTATTATTCAGAACTTAACGATATACACCTGATTGTGGGCTGTGATGCTAACTCACACAACACAGTGTGGGGCAGCACCAACGTCAACAACAGAGGTAAATCATTTTTAGAATATATATGTACAACGAACCTGCTGATTCTGAATAAAGGTAATGTTCCAATCTTTATAAAGAGAAACCGCAGAGAAGTTATAGATATAAGTTTAGCCAGTAATAGTAAAGGCAATATAATTAAGAATTGGCATGTATCGGAGAAGGTCTCATTCTCAGATCATCGCCATATTAGGTTTGAACTAGATTTAGGTCACACAGAAAACTGTCCCTTTAGAAATCCTAATAGAACGCATTGGAATCAATTTAGATCGTGTCTTTGAACTAAAATTGAACTCGAGAGTATATCCAATAAACCGTACAAACGAACTCGACAAAGAAACCGAGTTTGTAACAACGGCAATAAGCGAATCATATGAAAGCTCATGTCCACTGATACGCATAAACGATAAAAGCAAAGATGGATGAACAGAAACCTGATGGAAGTCAGCAAAAAAGTTAGGAAACTTTTCAATAAAGCAATGAACACCCAAAGAGATACGCATTGGGCGGATTATAGCAAAGCACTCAAAGATTTCAAAAAAAGTGCAGATCCGAAAAAAGGAGGCTCTGGAGGGAATTTACAGAGAGAATAGAAAAAGTTAATGATGCCTCAAAATTGGGGAAGATCCTCTCTAAAGGGCATACGCAACAAGAGCTACTAGAGAGAGAAGACGGAGCATGTCAATAAGCATGGACGAATCACTTGAAATATTATTGACTAAAAACCTTTCCGACAGCGACACGCTTGTAAGGCCAAGGAAAAGGGATGATTTAGAACAAAGTATAGCAAGAACAGACGAGATGACGGCTAGAGTCGATCAAATCGTCACGGATAAGAAGTTATCCTGGGCTCTTAATTCCTTTGAACCATATAAAACTCCAGGGCCCGATAACATCTATCCAAAAAAACTCCAAGAAGGGCTTGGTATCCTAAACTAAAGGCTATTTACAAAGCCTGTCTTAGATTAGGCTAGACGCCGAAAACATGGAGGGAGCCCAAAGTGATTTTTCTCCCGCAACCGAACAAGACGTGCTATAGGAAGGCAAACGCTTACAGACCGATAAGCCTGACTTCATTCCTCTTAAAAGGATTGGAATGGATAATAGAACTGGAGATAAGAAACCAGTTAAACCCAAGGTTATCGTGTTATCAACATGAATATATTAAGGGGAAATCAGTGGATACCGCACTACACGAGGTTATCCACACGATAGAAGAAGGTTTTAATAAAGTTAAAGTAACCCTCGGATGCTTTATTGACATTGAGGGTGCGTTTAATAATGTCGAAATAGAAAAAATACTAGAAAGTATGGAAAGTAGAAATATTGAAGACTTGTTGCTCAGGTGGACTAAATTCATGCTGAGCAATAGAATAGCAATTTCTAACTTTGGTACGGCCGTAAAGAGGAAAATAATCTTAAGAGGCACACCGCAAGAAGGTATCCTATCTCCACTACTATGGCTTATAGTAGTGGATGAGCTTTTAGTAAAGCTATCGATAAATAACCATAGAGTGTTATGCTACGCGGACGATGTGGTTTTATTGGTTACCGAAAAAGAGCCGGCCAACACAATAGACACAATGCAAAGGGCAATCGACATAATCATAGATTGGGCCGAGTCTAATGGCCTTAAAATGAATCCAACCAAAACCGAATTATGTCTCTTTAGCAGTAAAAGTGATAGAAGTCTTCCGCTAGCACCACGAATAAACAATACACAATTAGAATTTACCAACTGTGTAAAATATCTAGGAGTGTATTTGGATGAATAGCTCAGGTGGAGTAAACACCTAAATGAGAAAAAGGAAAAAGCGATAAGAGCGCTCTGGGGCTGCAGAAGTGCAGTAGGTAAGACATGGGGCCTATCGCTAAGAATCATGTACTGGATTTACACGTGTGTTATACGACCAATGATAACACACGGTTCACTTGTCTGGTGGACAGCCACTAAAAAGAACAGGTACCGAAACATCCTAACGCAAATACAACGTCAGGGATACCTTGGTATAACTGGTTCGACAGAAACAACCTCGACGAAGTCCATGGAAGCAATCCTGGATCTAGAACCGATAGAAATTCATATCCAACGAGGATCCATGGATACAGCTATGAGGCTCTTCATGACAGGTAACTGGCGTAACGACACAAGTTCGGTCGGTCATAAGGAAATTCTACGAATAGTAGAGAATGCGGGCGTAAACATACACAACTTCCGGGTAGGCCAAGAAGCTGCTGATATATTGCGGGAGATCACAGATACTCGCGAATTGCGAATACAGTGGCGTCACACGCGACTGTACGTCAGTGCGAAGCAGTCGCAATATAATTCGCAGCCAAAGAACTACTTCGGAAAAGAATCCGGATTAAAATCATAAACATACACACTGATTGCAAATCAATCGTTACAATTGTGGAGGGTGGTTTGCACAAATCGAGGAAAACAATTGAGTGCTGGAAAGCCCTAAATGCGCTGGGGGAAACAAACGTAGTTAAGCTTCAGTGGATACCAGCGCACTCGGGCTACCCATAATCTGCGGTAAAGTTAGCAACAAGCTACTGGGCAAAAGCCAGAGTTAAGGAAAGTTGGTGGCAATCCCCAGGTTCAATACATACGAAGGAATTCTGGGGAGAATAAAAAGAAAATTCTAAAACTAAATAGAACCGATCTGAGAATATACATGGGAATTAGCACAGGACACCTGTTGCTAAGGGCTCACGCCGAAAGAATAGGTATAACGGAAGTGAATCTATGTAGGGCATGTGGGCAAGAGGCAGAAACAGGACTTCACGTTCTGTGCCAATGCCCAAACTTGAATACCCTAAGGCAAAGAACCTTGAGAGAGTATCAATGGGGAAACTTCTCCGAGGTTTGAATGCTCAATCAAGGAGACATAGTGCGTTTCGTAAAGGGAATTGAGTGGCTCGATGAGGACGGGCCTAGGTGTAAGGGCAACTTACACCTAGAAAATGGATTCCTCCGCCCCCGTCCGCGAAGAGGGCCGTGCGAGAGACGAAGATGAAGCATATGCGATTTGTGCAGAAAAACATAACACCAAGATATCTAAGGAAAAAATAAACAAAAAATGCATCAACTGTATAAGGGCAAATAATTAGAGAGCTACTTTCTCATGAGATCACAAAGCATGTGATAATTGCATTTTCAAACCAAAAAAATAAATGGCGAAAAAGAATGTATTAACTATCTCTCGTAAGTATTCATAAATGAAAGACAAAACAAACCTTAATATATTATATTTAAATATCTGCAGTATTCGAAATAAATTATTCGAGATAGAACTGATAATTAAGAAACAGAATTACAGAAACTTGACTATATGACAATCAAATAAAAATATATAACATTCCAAACTAAATTGCTACCCATAATCGTAAAAAACACTTTAAACTACAATGAAATAATCAAAGAAGAAAAGTACATATGACAGTTATGATCACAAATTTAAAGAAGCCATTATCAATCAAACCTTTCATAAGAGCCAAAATCCAAAATTTCACTAACATGATAGAAAAAAAACTATATGATAACAAAAATTGTATCTTCTTCGCTGATGTTAATATTAATCTGAATGAAATGAAATATCAAACAATACCAAAAATAAATTATAACAAAATGGAAAAGATAGTTAAAAACGTACTTAATAACAGAACAATAAATGAAATAGAGGAGCTAATTAGAATAACCCAATGAAATAACCATTGGATAACGATAGGGCTACTGGAAAAACTAAAGGATAGACAAAATGCCTACAAAAAATTTAAAACCCAACCTAATAACGAAAATATAAAAAAAGAATATAAAAAAAATTAAAAAAGAAGTAGAAAATCTCATAAAACAAAATGAACAAAATTACATAAATGATCAAATGATAATAATGTAAATGCATTTCTCTGCCACATAAATGTGGACAGGAAATTGCACAACCTGTCCTGTACAGGCGTGGCTGTAAATGTCGTAA
The DNA here is from genome assembly GCA_947095535.1 of Poecilobothrus nobilitatus. NCBI lineage: Eukaryota > Metazoa > Arthropoda > Insecta > Diptera > Dolichopodidae > Poecilobothrus > Poecilobothrus nobilitatus. The sequence continues at coordinate 104,741,392 of OX352772.1, forward strand.
GGGGGAATAACTCTTACGACGCTTCTGGGATTCGAATACACACTCCCTCCCTCGGTGTTTACAGCGTATTTTATACGCTCTTACCCACTAGGCCACCGAGGCCCCTTGTATTATATTTTAAAAAAGTATAAATAAAAGCGATTTGACTTATTTACTTAGCGATTATTTTATTTTTATTCATTATGGAAAGAGTATAATATTATAAGTATTATTTAATTCAATCTGGTAGAGGACTCTTTATTAAAATCAACCGTATCTTTTCAAAGAGGTCGGGATTGGGAAGCTTTTTTGGAGGAGTTTTTAGATATTTCGAACCATTATTTACTTCAGGCACTGATATTTTGAAAAAAGGTTATTAACTCTGATATCAATGCTTTATCTGATATTGTATCTAGGGCAAATGTAAAAGAAGTTATGCAGGATCGTAGTAAAGAGATTGTTAAAAATGTACGACGTGGTACCGTACGAAAACTGAATGACATGTATGGTTCTGGCAAAGAAAACGAAAAGCTATAAAAAGACCATTCATTAAAAATTTTAATTATTTTACATCAAAACGACGCAAAGATAATAACCAAAAGAAACAAAGAGATATTTTTGATTTATTATGATTGAGTTTAAGAAATCTGAGTTGGATATTTTTAAAACTCAACCCATTCAGTCTGCCATTTCACGATCTGAAGAAGTTTTCTACAATCCTATTGCTTCTTTAGACAACCCTTCAACTATTGAATTTGTTTCACTGGGTCATGGCGATACATATAGAGATTTATCTTCTACATATTTGAGATTAGTATTTCAGCTAAATTTATAAAAAAAGTTCAGAACATTTGTCTCCCATATTGGTCAAATTTATTAATCTCTCTTTTGCAAGTTTTAGCTTTCTAGATTGTCTTAAGTTGGCAACTATCCCTCCGATTTTTAAGAACGGTTGTTGGACGAGTGGCCTGTCTTAGTCTGAATGATTTTATTTCAAAGAGCATTGATGAAAAATATTACGTGTCTTGTTTTATTTTACATTTTCACAAGGCGTCCAATTGTGTCGACCATGACATTCTTCTCCACAAGCTCTCAAAATTGCATTTAGATTTCTCAAATCATACTTGCAGAATAGACAACAAAACGATCGGGTTTGTAATTCTACTAGTAATTCAAAAATAATAAAAAATAGATATTCCACAAGGGTCAATTTAGGGTCAGATCTCTTAAAATATGCAGTGAAAACAGAGCAAGAACTAAAAGATTCTATTAATTATGGTTTGATCATTATTATAGAGTGGCACATAAAAATACAGAATGGTACTAAATGTAAGTAAAACAAAAATCCTAGTTTTTGGAAATAAAAATTTCAACTCTTTGCGTTTTTATTTAAATAATAACACATTGAATGTTGTTAGACTTTTAATTATTTAGGATTAAGTCTTGACAGCAGGTCAACCATGTAGACCACATTATTAAAAAAAATATTGCTTATATTTTTATTCTAAGACAACTAAGAATGTTTGTTTTGCCAAATGTCCTGTATATAATTTACTGTTCGCATATATTGTCCCATTTAAAATATCTGAACCCTATCTGGAGTAGGGCACCACAAATTATATTAGCAAAATTAAATATATTACAAAAAAAAACCATAAAAATTATACATTATTATCCAGTTTTATTTCCAACTGATTGCTTATATACGGAAAAATATATCAGTTTTATGAGTATCTGTAACCGCGAACTTTACATAACAGCATTTAAGATTATTAACAACCAAATCAGACACAGCTTCGTCTTAAACAGAAATATTGACATCCATAACCACAATACCAGAAATAGGTCTAATTTTTATCTAACCCTTTTTAAAACCAGCAACCAAAAAAACAATTGCTTTTATAATTGCTTAAAAATTTATAATGATCTGCCGAATGATATTAAACTAGTAAACAATATACGCTTCTTCAAAAAAATTATCTCTAAACTTGTTCTACTATAGGTAGATCATATGCAACAGTATTGTATTGTTCTACATGTGTTTGTTCTTTTTGTCATTTCATTTTTCTGTCTATTTTTTATTACAAATCACAATATGACGTGTTTATGTTGTATATATTAATGTATTATATACAAGTAGAATTTTATAAGACCGCACAGCGAAAGCTAAGGTCATTACATCATTTTATGTATTTTAAATATTAAGAACTAGTTTTAAGTTTCAAATTGTTTTTTTTGTATTAATATACATTATTTTGAATAAAGAAAAAAAAAGTACAGATCTTAAAGAAAGATGGAACACATTGGAATAATGATAAAACTGGTGATGGAAAAATAATAATACAACCAAGTGTAGTTAATAACATTTTACATTCTTTAATAAAACAATGTAATGTTCAATTAAATGGCAAAAATATAACACCATCTGATAGAAATTATCACTAGTGTATATTAACTTATATTATGCTTATATTATAGCTAGTGTATATTAACTTAGTTTAGTTTACTTATAGATGCTGCTGCAACTCATTTAGAATGTGCAGGATGGATTTTAGATAAAGCAAATATATTAAAAATTCATAATAATGGATCAAAAGAGCGCGAAAAATTGTATCATAATAGCAGTGTAGTGGAACTTATGAGTAAACCATACGTAGATATGTTTAATCAACCTACTTTACATATAAATAATGTGGACATTGGTATAGTTTTAACACTTGAAAAACCAGATTTTTATCTTTTTGCAGACGATCCTGATGAATCACAATTAAAAATTATAGAAGCCACGCTATTTATGAGGCATGTTACAGTTAATCCAAGCGTCCAATCCAAGTTACCGTTGGCACACAATGCTGTTCTTGGGAAATCCTAAAACTGCAATTGAAACTAGTTTCACAGAGGAGAATAATTGTCATACTTATGCGTATCACACACTTTTTTCAGGTACAGGAACATATCATAACGATAAAGGTCATCAGTTGACGAAAACTATGTTTAGTAATGGATTTTTTAATTTCTATACTAGCCTTTGATTTGAAAGTAAAAAATTTGTAAAAGAGTTTACTTACAAATTTCCAACCAAAGAAATTATAAATACAAATTTTGAAAATTACTCTTTTGGAACTGTACATTATGATAAAATTAATAACAAAATATGACAGGTGTTGGAAAAATTTGTTGTTATTATAACAAATAATAAAATAAAAAAGGAGTTTTTAATGAACTACGTTAATGAAATAAGTAGAGTCTATGATTTGAGTCAGTTTGAGTCATGAAAACTTTAGAAATAGCTAGTGTTTTAAAACGTAACAAATTTACAAACAAATATTTTAAGGAAGTTTTTGCTTTAGACAAAATTCCAAAAATAGAAAAACCACCTCTTTTATTGTAAACACTGACAAGATAAAAGATCCAGGAACACATTGCTTTGCCGTTTATATTCCAAAGCATGGTTGCTTTAGTTAAAACGTAGAAAAGGAAGATCAAGGTTCGAACACAAATTTGATGTTAAATTATACATATTTTCTCAACAAAAATCAGTCATTAAAAGTTCTTGTTGGTTTTGATACAGAATCTCTTGTAGCGACTTGCATTTTTTACCGTATTGGAAAAGAGCCAACTAAAATATCACGATTGGTGTAAATTCTATCAGCAATTTTATGAAAGGTACTCGAAACAATCAATAAAGAATACAAAATTATGTTTACAATATGGGTTAAGAATGGTTATTAGACGATGTTTTAGCATTAACAAAGAGGAAGCTGACACATTTCACAACTTAATTAATTTTCTTCAAGTTGTGAAAATTAATGATTTTGTATGATACACAATAAAAATGCTAAACCAAATGTACGGGAATATGTTATTAAATATATAAAAACGTGTCAAGAAAAACATGTTATGAAATTGCACGAAGAAATATGTATTCCAATACAACGTTGTAGCGTTCAATCAAAGACATTAAATATATAAAGATGTCCAAAATTGAAAATACTCAATTTTTTCTTCTTTCTATTAAGAAAATAGATTAGAAACTGGTATACAAATTTTTAAAACTTTATACACAACAATATAAAAGAATGAAAGAAATATAACAGAACAGAATATAAAAAAATTAAAAACAAAAGTATACATACAACAAAATATTTGCATGCATTTAATATTTTAATACATCTTTGCCTATTTTTTTACTGGTGTGTGTTTTCTTTCAATCTATGATATAATGCAAAATAATGTAAGTAAGAGGTGTAATGTAATTGTGAGATAAATTTAAGGAAATGTTTTTAATTCGATTATTAAATCTGATTAAAATGATCATAATTTGAATGATAATGCGATTGATAATAACGACAATGGTAATCTTCACAGATCTCTAATTTAGTGAAAGAACAAAATCAAAAGCGAAAAGTTTAACTTATATTATTAAACCGTGATATTTATTTATTTAAAGTTTGATTAAAAGAATATTTCAAGAAAAATTTTAATTTTTAAAAGATTTTTTTTTGTGTATATATCATTATAACAATATTTATAAAACATTTAATTCCTTAAACATTAATTTGATTTAATTGATAGGTACATACATTATAATATATTAGATAAATAATATTTTTTGTTAGGTATTAGTAGTTGGGGTTTTTATTAAAAATAATAAATAAATAATACAAAAATGTTTGGAATAAAACAAAATTCGAAAAACACATTATTTTGTTGCGTTCAAAATTGTAATGTTAAAATTAACGCAAATATACATTTATACCCATTTTCGAAAGACGAACAGTTGTTGCATAAATGGTGTCATAATTTACAAGTAAATTTAAGTCAAAATACATTAAAGAGAAAAGTTTGTTCGGCGCATTTTGATGAAAACTTTATTGGGAAAAAAAACTTTTGAGAGGTGCAATTCCAACAAATTTTTTAGGTAACGAAAAAAACATAACATTATTTTTAACGTTAAATTTTAACAATTCAGAAAATAAAAGAAAAAAATGTAGCTTTCCAAATTGTAGGAAATCTAAGGAAAGTAATCGATTATTTAGCTTTCCTCTAGATAATGTAGTTAGACAAAAATGGATTAATCATTGAATTTAAGTTACAATATTTCAAAATCAAAACGTTTATAACCTTGCCAAAATCTTTTTGAACCATATCATCTGGGAAATAGAAAGCTTCGTAAAAATGCTTTGTCTATTAAGAAATTAATTTTTTATTCATCTTTAGAATTTGAAAACGGAGAAAAAGAATATAAAAAAAAAATACTAATGTAAATTATGAAGCATATAATTTTGATTTAGAATCTTCTGTTGGCACAATTCATATTCCGAAACGAGTGCATGAAGGTCCTGCTCCTAAAAAAAGAAATGTTTTCTATGAACCATTAATGTTAGAAGACATTTCAAATTTACCATCTCCTCGGAAAATTCGAAGGTCATCAGAATCTTCCGGAATATTGTTTTGTCACCAATGTAAATTAAAAGAGGAAAATTTAGTTTATTTTAAGAACCAAACCAAATAGTATGTAGGTAAATGTTTAAAATTAGAAGAAGAAAATTTGAAGAAAAAAAAAATTTTTTTTTAAATTCAAAACCAACAAGAAAACGTAGAAATAAGAATAGATGTATTAAACAATATTAACACTAATTCAAAACAATTTTGCAAAATGATTTTATCATATAAGCAAAGTTATAGGTAATGAACATCAAAAGACACTAGCGTAAAATATTAATTTTAAATCATCATCATTTTACTCATTTTTGAGAGATGATTTGAGATTACGTTTACCAAGTCAGTTTTCAATTTACAATTGGTCTCCTATAAAAAATCTTCAGCCTGGATTTAATCAATGTCTGTTAAATCGAAAAAAGTTGTTCTCTTAATAGTTGAAATTCATATTCGTAGAGAGTTGACCTATAATTTGTCCAAAGATTTTATTGATGGAGTAACTAATTTTGGTGCTTCTAAAAGCGAAAATTTTATTGGGAAACAAATATGTGACGTTATGTTGCGTGGTCCCTTTTCTAATTGCAAATACACATTAAGTTACTTCGTAACTGAAAAAGGTATTTCTGGAGAAAAATTAAAAAATGTTATTGACGAAAATTTGCAGAAATGTTTTCAAATGAATTTGAAAATTAGATGTATTGTTTGTGATCAAGGCTCCAATAGCCGAAATTTTTTTAAATTATTAGGTATAACAGGAGAGAAACCATATATGTTTTTCAACGAAAATAAAATTTTTTGCTTGTACGATACACCTCATTTGATGAAATCAATGAGAAATATCCTGATGCGATGTGATATATTTTCGAATGATGGTACTATAGGGTGGGATGTTTTAATGGAAATTTACAACTTAGACGAAAGAAATCGAACTATTAAAATGTGTCCTAAATTGGCAAAAAAACATATAGATCCATCATCATTTGATAAAATGAAAGTACCTGTGGCAGTGCAAGTTCTAAGTAAAAGCACTGGCGCTGCAATTGATACTTCTATAGCTAATGATTTCTTTATAGAGAAAACTAAATCAAAAGCAAAGGCTACAAGTGTATTTATTCATACAATGAATAACACTTTTGATTGTTTAAATTCGAGAAATCTTAAAGAAAAAAATCCTTTTAAAAAACCATTACAAAAAAATTGTGAACAGATTAAATATCTTGAAAATGTTTTAAATTATCTAAAATCATTAAAACTTCCGCCAAAAAAAAGAACTTTTGTATTCAAGGACTGATTCTTACATTAACTGGAGTATTTAATCTAAGTGAAGATTTCTTCTCATGTGAAAATCTGGAAACTAAATTTTTATTAACATCTAGGTTAAATCAGGATCTACTTGAAAACATGTTTGCTCAAGTACGTTTCAAAGGCGGAAATAATAGTAATCCATCTGTGGCAGGAAATAATAGTAATACATCTGTGGCAGAATTCAATTGGATAATAGCTCGCATAATGTCAATGCGTATAGTAACATTTGTGTAAGCCAATAAAACTGTCAAAGAAAACCGAGCTTAATAATGATTTAGAATTATATTCTAATAATGTTGAGTCTGAATCTGATGAAACACAAATACCATCAGATATTGAAAATGTATTACTAAAATAATAGATAACTCTACTATAAATGACACTAACTTAAGTTCACTTGAAGCTGAGCAAACTAAAAGATACTTTGTTGGCTATGGAATTTTTAAAATTATTTCTAATTAAAATAAAATAAACTGTTCTAAATGCTAGGAAGTAATGATTAAAAAAGAGCCTTCAATAAATTTGCCGTCAGAACGATTAATAAAATACAAAAACTTGAATAGTACATCAGAAAAAATAGATTTGGAAACACCTAGTGACCAATTTTTGAAATTTGCAATCTTCATTTCAATATATTCCATTTTTTTTTTTTGACAACTATTTTCATTATGTTAATTTAAAAAAGAACTGATCGACGCATTCATTACTAAAACAAATGAATTATATCCCCATTGGTTTCAACAAGAAAGTGAATGTTGCAGCCATAAAAAACTTATTCTCGAATTTTTTATCTTAGTTTTAATAAGAAAAAATTGTTCATGGGTAACAAAAAAATTCAGCTGAATTATTAAATAAAACACCTTCATCCCATCATCGTTTAAAAATTTTACAACAATATAAATATCAAAAAAAATTTTTATTAGCTAAGTACCTCTACCCTTATAAAATAGTATTAATTATAATATGTACATATTTTCACAATATAATTTTTTGATCGATTTATACAAACTAAACAAAAATAGATTTAACGTTATTTTATTACAAACAAATAGTTTCTACTTTATTCCACTATAATAAGAGATAAGGGAAGATTACCATTTCCCAGTCCATTATTAATCTAATCATTAATATATTATTATTCAAAAGGTAATCATTTAATCAGATTTAATAATCGTATTAAAAAACATTTTTTTAAATTTGTCTGAATTATTATATTTATCTAACTTAGATTAATAATTACTATATTTTTCATTATATCATAGCAAATAATTAAATGCATTGAATATTGAATAGATTGAATAGAGAACGCACACCCATAAAAAATAACCAAAGATGTATTAAAATATTAAACGCATGCAAATATTTTATTGTATGTATACTTTTGTTTTTAATTTTTTTATATTCTGTTCTGTTATATTTCTTTCATTCTTTTATATTTTTGTGTATAAAATTTTAAAAATTTGCATACCAGTTTCTAATCTATTTTCTTAATAGAAAGAAGAAAAAATTGAGTATTTTCAACTTTGGACATCTTTATATATTTAATGTATTTGGTTCAATGCAATTCTTCTAGCTTGATTTTTTGAAATACCTGTACTACTAGAAAATAAAATTTCTAATATTTTAGTCAAGAACAACATTAAATAACAAAATTTGTAAAATTTATTTAATTTGTTTTTTATTATGAATTACTTATAGATAGTAGATACATATATACATTTATACAAATATTCTTCTATGTGGTTATTTATTTCCCAAATTTGTTGCCCCACTGTATCTTCATCTTGACTTCTTCAGTTTCCATTAATTCCTCCTCATCTACAGTGGATGTAATTTCATCAACTTGAATCTCATTTTGTATATTGACTATTGCAGTTCCCTCAGTAAATGGAAATGTTGAATCAGCTTCCATTTTTGCAAAATATCTGAGCAGAATTGAATTAAAAATGATTTGGCAATAAAATTGAACCGCGTTATATACTCTAGAACCCAGTTAAAATTGAAAGTTTTCAGAGTATATAAATAAAGAAATGTAAAATTGGATTTTTAAAACTAGTTAAATGGTGTAAACATCATGTCAAGATCTCAAACAGTAAAATACATAAAGATCTGTGAAAAGAAGATTATAAGGTTGAAAGTAGAGATTTATATTACAGTTCAAAAATTTAATGTACGATGTAATTTTTCTCGGCTCTTTTATGAAAATATTTTTACGAAAAAAATATTAAATAAATCAATTTTATAACTATATAGGTACATATAAACCTGAATCTGAACAATAAAAGAAATGTATACCTTTTTTTAAATTTTATGTTTATTTATGAATACTTAATATAAACACTTTTTACATTTGAGGTACCTTTGAGATAGAAACAGAGAATGATGTCTTCTTGTTGTTGAAATTGTTGATAATGTTGCTGTTGCGGTTGTTTTTAATTTTGTTAATGGTGTGTCTGCTGTTCTTGTTATATTCTTATCCTTTTCCATTTGATTAGGGCCAACTCCTGTGTTGGCTCTATCTGTTGAACGTATGAAAAAATCTCTGCTGTGTTTTCCATTTTTCGTTAGATTTTTTCTTTATATGTATATTAATCAATACGTTTCAGCTCTTTCTTTGAATTGATATATCTTAAGAAAAATGCTACTTTATTTATACTAAATTTTTCTTCTAAATAATCGGATTATTATTGTGTAGAAATCAAAATCCTTAAAAAAATTTGTAAAAACAAAAAGTTGTAAAGTAAGTTGTTTATTAATGTAATGAATTCTAATTGATAATAATAAAACTATAATTTTTTTAAATAGTATTTTTTGCAACATTGTTGCATTTAACAGTGTTCTAAAATTAAGAAAAATTTTACATCAATTCTAATTATACTTTTTATGAAAGAATATTATATTTTACGTTTTACCTATTCCTAAATTATTTATTTTTATTAGCAATATTTTTCTATTTTTCGTTTTTCTATTACAATTTTTACAACATTCTTGCTTTTTATGAAAGAATAATATCATATTTACTTATCCATTGACTATTGACTATTATCTATTCACTATTATCAAAGCCTAATTATTATCTATTGACTATTATCAAAGCCTAAATATTTCTCATATACTTTATTGTCTTTTCGTTTTAAAATATTTTCAATTAAATAAGCATTGGAGTCTTGACACTAGTTAGTTCCTGTTCATAGAAATCACCACGAACTAATTTATTTTTATAATCTTTTAAACTATATGTAATCGGGTCTGTCTTATTTTTGAAAGCTATTTTAAGAACTTCAGTTGAATAGTTAGGTTCATATCCTTTTTGAAAAGTACCTTTAAACCTTGTAATTCTAACAAAATCGCCAACATTAAATTTTCGCTTATTAGTTTTGGTAAAAATTCTATGCATTTAAAATTTCTTTGTAAATTAAACTGTTTTCACATAATTGATTTTAATGTTCTGTTAAACCTTTTACAAACACCATATTATATATATCAGTATATATATACTATATATATAATATGTAAATAAATTTTCGACTATATTCTGAAAATTAAAAACGGTAAAATTAAAAGATTTTTTCTTTTTTTTCAATACTGTACTTTAATAGTTTAATACAAAATTTTTACAATATATTAAAAATAATTTTTAAATTTTTTGAAGCCATAAAGAACTGAAGTCTAAGTATAATTATAATCATTATATTTATTCGCGGAAAGTTGTTAATTTTTTAACTAATTGTTTCATAGAACCAAAATTTATTTCTTATGAAGAATTATAATTTAAACAAATACCTTTGATTTTGCAACCAATTTTTTCGCATTTGGAGTTGATACTATATTTTGTATGCATAGTTCTTTGCACCCCTACTGACAAATTCTGTAATGTAACTTCCAATTCCATATTCCTCAAGGTCATCTGTCATATCTTCTATGAAAACTTCTGTTAGTATTGTATCAGTATTGTAATACAAAATTCATTCTTTTAAATTGTTTAAGTAAGAATACAATTTTAAACGAGCTAGTGTAAGCAGCTATAAAAACGTTAACTATTAATAATGATTCAGCTGTTTCTTGTTTATATTCCCAATTTACCAAAACTGTTTTTTCGTTTATTGGAGTTATTTGATTTACATTCTTAGAAGGATCAGTAACAAGAGTAAACAATTCATAAAGCTCATTTATGATTTTAGTCAATCAATCAAACGATTGATTTTCTCTCTGCCCAAATTTACCCCAGAAAGAGTTTAACAATAATTTAGCTAATGATCCAAGTCTAGGATTTTTTCTATTTCGTTATACTGTAAATTTATGCCTTCCACTTTGGAAAATTTTTCTAAATATTTGCACTTTTCTTTTGGTGTTCGACACAAGCTAGGCCAGCCTGAAGCTTCTTGTTTAAATTTGAGGAACTTGTTCATCATTTCAGTGAAAATCCTTTTTTGTAATGTAAGGGGATTAAATTTTTTAACAGTATACTTCAATACTTCGTATATTTCCAAAATTTTGTATCCCTGTTTAACAGCTTCTCTTACTTCATCTAGAACCCATGTTCCTAAAACTAACTTACTACGATTATCATGAGAGCAGTCATCATTATTCATTTCCAATCAACATATTTGGCAGCAGGAAAGCATTAGCTTATTATATTGATTTATAGGAAAAACCGGGTGGTAGAGTTTTTCTGGAGGAAGTGCCAATGCGTTTCTCAATCCTTCAGTATCATTTAAACTTAATTTATTGCACTCAATTTGTCCGACATGAGCTTTTGGATGACCCACTAGAAGTTTTTCATATTTGCACATCCAAGGATTTAGTGAGTATATATCTAATACATTATTTTCCCACCAGTGCACATTTATAATATGTTGTACCGCTATTCTACCGCGTGGTTTTTGTGGTATCGAGCTTTTGCTCTCCTAAAGAGTGCAATTTATTGGCTTTTGATAGTGTTTGATAGTGTATTCGTCAGCACAAAAGCCAAAAATAACTTTTTCTGTTCCGTTACCACTATGCTGAATTTTTATTTGTTTTTTTTCCCCTATTAACCATTTTAAAGCAGTGATTGACTAGTTTTCTGATAAGCGATCTTGTTTAGGTATAAGTCCAATTGTATACGGTTTTAAAAAATTCCTCCTAATAACCAAATTACACGCTGAAGCAATTGTAGTGGCGTCTGAAAATGGCTCAACCTTACATTCTTCCAAAAATAGTTGTCTGAATTTAATACAGGCTGCTGTCAAAATGTTTACGACATTCATATAATATTCTACAAGTTCATTTTAGAGGTTAAAAAACTTGTTTTTTTTTCTTCATACCACTCAAGAAATTGTTTTCTTTCCCATGCCCTCATTAGTATAAGTATAACAATAATATTTACGATCGGGTAGCTTTCCATTATATTTTATATTGTTTTTACGATTAAACATATGAGGAAAATATCCTTTGTTCAATTTTATGTCTAAATCAAACGCTTTCGGTAAATTAAATAACGGCATTGGAAAATAGCTTAATGAATCAATAAATTTCGCGTTGTCTAACAGTATTAAAATTATCTTTGTTCCCCTCATAATTAGTTTTGGCTTGATGATGATTTTCTCTAATATATAGTTTAATAAAAACTTATTATCAAATGCTTGTTCATTATGTGCAATAACTACAACCTTATCAAATATTTTTCTTTGGTTGAGTATATATTCTAAAAACATTTGTATTGGATTTTGTTTCAAGAGTTTTGGCAAAAGTAATCACAACTAAATGCTGTTGTTAATGATGTAATTACATTGAAGTGACCTTCGCCGTATATCAATGACCTTCGCCTCACTGATACTAGCTCCTTTTGCTGGGATGCTTACATTTGAATTTCTTATTAGTTGTAACGCTGCTTTCAATTGAAGTTGACCTACATCTTTTCGCATTTAATAGTAGTCAAGAGATTTTTTTTATAAATTAGCAACAACTAACGCACGCATAAAATATCTTTCTTTTTAATTGAAATTTGCTGAAATTCTTCTTCAAAATTGTTGTATCTTTTTCTTCTACCTCTTCCTGCTGGAAGTTGTACAAATGTAACATTTATACAGAACGTATCTGTAGATAATCCTTCGGAGTTGAGAAATAAATTCATTTCAAAATTGCATCAATTTTGTCAAGGTTGAATCTTTATGTAGGATTTAAAAAACCAGTTTGCACTTTTTCTTTTAATTTTTAAAAATAGTTTTAAAATTTTAAAGAAACGTAGTTAGACTTATTTTGTTCTGTTTTCATTTTTCTCCTTAAATTTTATAAAGCATTTATCCTTATTATTTTCATATGCGCCTATTACTTAAGCTAAGTATACATCTATAAGAAGTAAATCTGTACCACGTTAGATATTTTTGATTTCCTGTTTATTCATTTTTTTTTTTCAACATTCTTACATAACAATTAATTAATGGTTTTTCTTTCCTCTTCTTTAAATACTTCATGAAAAAGACAAAAGAAAAACACAAGAAATTTGCAAGCAAAAAAAAAGCATTTTTTCTTACTATTTCCATGTTTACCTATTACTTAAAACAAGTATACAATCCTTATAAACAACAAGACTTGTCTGACGGTTGCCACCGTCTGTGTGACCTACTTTTATGACATTAACTAACTTGCGGTTTGCCCTAATTACGGTTTGACCTACTTTCAGGTGACCTTGACTTAATGACCTGTCTGGCCCAAGTGCCTACCTATCTACTTACGTCCTCAACGATCAACCTATTAAAAGAACAGATTGTATTTATGATTTGTGACTGATCCTTGATAGCAGATTAGATTTCAAGAGTCACTAAAACTCCCAATAAATAAAGCTAACTCAACTCTTGGATTTATTATGGGTTGGCCAAAAGAGTTTTCTGATCCCTATATCACTAAGCAACTTTTCATTACTTATGTAAGACCTATACTTGAATACTGAAGCCAAGAATGGTCTCCATATCATGATATAGGGATTTCGATCATGATAGGGTATTGATTCAGTTCAAAAAGTATACCAGATCAGTCTCAATAGCATGTGATAATACCAGATCGGTCTAAATAGCATTTGAGACTTGATCAGATTTAAACTTAAAATCGTATGTTGACATTGAGTTGAGATAAAATTGAAAGAAAAATTAGTACAAAAACATATTGAATGCAGCCATTTTCTGATTTTTGTACTAGTTGTTTTTTAATTAAAATTTGATATACGTCAAAATTTGAAATAAAAAATCAAAATATTTGTACATATTTACTTCTAACCATCTTCTAAATTTAACTTTTTATTAATTTTAAAATATAAATAACTTAGTTAGGTATATAGTTATAAGTATAATTATTTTAATTATACTTAATATTTTATGAATATTTTAGAATATTTCATTATTCCATCCAGTACTATTTTTTACTTTTTAGTAAAAATATTCTTCTAAACAAAAAAAAAAAAAATAAAAACAAACGATTTCCGTTACATTTTACAATTCTTAAGAAATATTATGTTCAGTATACTTAATACATAATTAGTAGAATATAATTAAATTAAAAATAAGTATATATGTATCTCTTATAAATGATAATTAATATCATATTGTAATAGCTATATAATAAAATATGTATATATATATAACGAAATATGAATAATAAATGACTTAGTGGATGCCCTATACTCCTCATAGGAATGGCAAGGCAAAAAAACAGCAATAAAAAAATGTTGTTGGCGTTCAAATATTATGTGTTGAATTATTCTTTATGATATTTAAAAATTACATTTCAAAATTACTTAAAGCTATAAATGGCTATAAAGCACATTATTGGATTTCTCAGATGAGAAATCAAAAATAAAAATGGAATTTTCTGCCCTTTAAAACTATTTGGAAAAATCAAATATGAATTGTTAAAATAAAAACATTGAAATTTTAAATTTAAAATGTCTCGCAACTATCTGTTTGCGTAGATAGCTCTTTACTATATTGGCCTCGCAAATAATTAGTTACCTTTAGCATGTTTCTGTTACCTTTACCTTTAGCATGTTTATTGCTATACATCTTACACTTTGTATTAAAAAGATTCTCATTTTAATTCTAATACCCCATTTTTTGGCCAATCCATCTGTACATATATACATGTATAAAAAAATTCATATTGGCCATATCAGAAAATTATGCCACAAAAATAAAAATAACATTTCTGGTATAAATGAAAAAAGGAAAAATAACAGTTTTTTTTACTTTATTTTCCATTATTGTTATTGAATAATTAATATTTTTTTCTTTTCTTTTTCATTATCAACATAATAAAAGAAAAAAAACATAAACTTAGCTTTTTCTTTTTTATACCAATTATTATTATCTGTATTATATTTCTACATACCTGAATCCTTTTCTCCATTTTTTTCTATTGTTTTACTTCAAATGTCAAAATATTCAAAAGAGAACTCAAATTAAATTAGAAAATTTCTAAAATTAAAAATCCCATTTGCTTTCCCAAATTTCATATTCAAACCTTTTACAATGTTTTTATTTTTGAGTCGACTTTTGATTCGATCCATAGCTAACAATTTAAAAGGCCTGGACACTGAAATATTTTTATATTTTTTTTATCCAAACATATAATTTTTTACGAAAATGTATATTAAGTTTTCGTTATGAAATACTTGCCCAAAAATGTCGAATTTTAATTCAAATTAAAGTTGAAATTGGAATCTCTGCTACCATCTCACAAAATTTCAGTTTTCAATTCAAAATTTTTAATATATTTTCCATAAAAAATATAGGAATAGGTTTTTTAAGAATTTTAACATGACAACTATCAAAAAAGAATGAGTGTAAAAATTTTCCATATTTTAGTGAACATAACCTAATAATTCAAAAGCGTTACAATAAATTGTGCACAAATTTGGTTAGTATATTTGAATTAAAATCAAGTTTTTATAATTTTAATTTAAATAAAAATAGACAAAATTATATGAAATGAAAACTTTAAACTTTATCTTTAATTCTTGTAAAAAAATTAACTTTCTACTCATATTTTTTAATGCTATATTCATAAATTGAAAATATTGATTACCAAATTCTGGGTAAGCATATTTCGTTTTTTAGGATACAGTTAATGAAAAAAAATTCATTGTATAACAGTTATGAGTATAAACTGTAGGTATTTATTTTTAAATTTATATTGGAAAATTATTTTTTAAAATTTTACTTTAAAGAATTAACTAAATAATATTTTTAAAGAATTAAATTCTTTAGTTAATAGCATCTTATATTGCCGTTTTTAATTAATTTAAATAAGATGTTTTAATAAGATAAGATTTAAATTTAAGATTTAAAATTTAAGATTTAAATTTTTAAGATTTAAATGTGAAATTCTTGGACTAAACCGTCTTTGACTTTTTCTTTTGTGTTTTTTCGATTTCCAAAAAAAAGCCTTTGAGAACATTATGAATAAGCGCCGTATAAATATCAGGTTAGCAACCGAAGGCGTATAGTTCCATATGTAAATTACATTTTTCGGAATCATGTTTTTCTTTAAATAACCCTCAAAGGCTGCGTTTGATACCAAATGTTTATTTAAAAAGAAAACTATTCGATTATGATTTAATTTTAAACTTTCAAAATTTAATTTTAAAAATTGAAAAAATAAAATTTAAATGGCTGAAATTTAAACAAAGCTAAAAACAACAATATACTTTTGCTTTATCTGATAATAATTACCTAATTGCAATTTTTATTTTAGAATAACTATTAATTTAAATATTTAATAGATTTTAAATTTAGAATAACTATTAATAACGATCTGTTCGTTATCTGCTTCACAGGTTTTAAAGAAGCAAATAAATAAAATAAAAGCAAATAATTTCGTTTTTCAATAGCGTGCAATTAAACTCTGATAATAATTCTTCCTTTATCTTAAAGCAAGCTTTGTCTTTTCTTACACTCTATTAAAATTCAGAGAATGATTGTCAAAGCGGGAAATATTAAATATTATTATTGAACAAATTCAACTTTTAAGTTAAAAAACTCAAAAATATTGTTGTAAACCATCGTAATGAAATTTTTAATTTTCGCCCATTCAAGATCTATTTATTCCATTATTTCTAAATTTCCATCTCTTCCATCTAATTTTAATGAATTATTTTGTTTTATAATTTTAGCTATTTTTTTTTTTATGAGATATTTTTCTATTTTTTTTTTTAAATAATTTTAATGAAAAATAATATTTTTGGATATACATACGTATATTAATATATTTTTTATTTCTTAGCTGAAGTGGATTAGGCCTACAATTTAAAAAAAAATATTAAGTTAATTACCTAATTATTTAAATTATTACAATTTTACACACATAAAATATATTCCACATGTATATAAAATTCAGATTTTAGTGAACTTATTAAATTTCAATTGTCATAAAAATTAAAAATTTAAAACATAAAAATTTTGCTTACAATAATTTTTTTGCTCAGTATTGTACGAAATAAATACTCTCTTTGAAAGCATTTAAAAAACTTTTTTATATAAAAAAGTAATTGGAAGCAATTTTTTAAAATAATTTTTTACCAAATGATGTAAAAAAGATGAAATTTTAATACCCCCTTTGGAAGAACTTAAAAAAATTCCTTGTTTTTAAGTTATATCAAAATTTGTATAGACCCCTATTTATTCCCATAAGACTACATACGTGTATTTTTATGAAAAATATACCCCTATACAGCTTTTTTTCGTTCAGTGTCCAGGCCTTCTAAATTATTGCTATGAGAAGTGAGAACTCAAACGTAAATCCACATAGTGTAGCTTTTAAAAATATTTGTTCGTATATGCATAGTAATAATAATAATAATTTGTAATAATAATAGTAATAATAATAATAATAGTAATAATAATAATAATAATAGTAATAATAATAATAAAAAAAAATAATAATAATAGCTGGCTACAGTGGAGCTATCTTTAGTTATATCATACAAGAAAGGTGTTATATACTGCTGCATGTTGTAATTCACTGATGGCCCTGACTCTGTAGTAAAATAATAATAATATTAATAAGAATACTAATACCAATAATAACAGCCGCTACAGTATCTGTGGGGGTTGCCTTCAATAATTACCTCATGTAGTAAGGTGTTATATATATATATATTATATATATATATATACTATAATATATATATATATATATATTACATGTTGTGACTGGTGCAACAGCTATAGTCACTGTTAGCAAAATAGTAATAATAATAGGCGAATTCATTGTTTCCCTACAGTCCCACTCCCAATTCAATTCATTCATGTTTCCGTATCCATTTCCTATCCCTACCAATATACTGCGTTCGCAGGTAAGGGTTTCATCCCATTATATTAGCTAAAGGGGGAGGTGGGTTTAGTCAGTAAGAATCTGACACTACAAATGAGGAAATTCTTGGTGTCTTTGGAAGATTCCCACCTCCTTTAGAAAAAAAAAAGTACATATTTGTATGTATGTTAATATAAAATAAAATCAATAAAAAAAAAAAACAATTTGAAAAAATCAATTATGAACAGAATGAATGAAAAAATAATTATTTGTTGTTTTTTTCTTATGAGTTTTGTTCTTTCCTTTTACCACCGCCTATATAATATCATACTTTGAAAAAATAAAAATATTTCCATTTCGACTTCTTTATATATGTTATATGTTCTTTAGTTTTACGAAACTTAAATTATGTATCGCAAAACTCTTCAAAACATTTAAGTCTAACAGCGGCCTTATAAAATTTGAGATATGTTGGTAAATATTTTATAAAAACAAACATTAAATGAAAATGGGTATTATGTAGTCATTAGAAATTTTTTTTAAGAAAAATAAAAATATTTAAGAAATGTAATATAAATTATTTAAAGATAAAAATTTTTCCTCACACTGCATGAAGATTTTTGCCCTAATGCATTTGAACGCTTATGTGTACTCATAGCTAACAATAATTTAGAAGGCCTGGACACTGAACGAAAAAAAGCGGTATAGGGGTCTATTTTTCATGAAAATACACGTACTTATGGGGAAAAATAGGGGTCTATTACAAATTTTGAAATAACTCAAAAACAATTAATTTTTTTTAAGTTCTTTCAAAGGAGGTATTAAAATTTCATCTTTTTTACATTATTTGGTAAAAAATAATTTTAAAAAATTTAATTTTTTCATTGATAAATATTAATTTTAAAAAATTGCTTCCAATTACTTTTTTATAAGTTTTTTAAAAGCTTTGAAAGAGAGCATTTATTTCGTATAATACTGAGCAAAAAAATTATTGCAAGCAACATAATTTTTATGACAATTGAAATTTAATAAGTTCAGTAAAATCTGAATTTATGCGTAAATTGTTTGTAAAATTGCAATAATTTAAAGAATTAGGTACTTAATTAACTTAATATTTTTTTTTAAATGGTAGGCCTAAGTAGTCCACTTCAACTAAGAAATGAAAAGTAAGTATTACTTAAGTATTACTTATACAAATCTAATCATATTATTTGCCACTTATATACTAACTTTAATATATTCATTAGCATATACTAACCTATAAGTAGATATTATTAACAATAAATATTTATATCTTCACTTACCGTATATTTTACCATATATTTTAATTCATCTCATATTAGTAGTAAATTTTCTGATCTTTATTTCATTATTATTGCGAGGTACTAACTCATTGATAACATCATTTAATTTTTTATTTAAATCAATTCACATATTTTTAAATCTATATATTATTTATACTAATCTATTCATAATAATATCTGCCAATTCTATCGCAACTAAAATATATTTATTAAAATATTTTTCTAATTTCTACAAAAATAGCATTAACATATTATATAAAGCAATATATAACTTCTACAAAAATAGCAACATATTATATAAAGCAGCATATTATATAAAGCAACATATTATAATATAAAAAATCTTTGAATCATTATTTTTTTTTTATTAATACTATGTACTAACTTATTTAACACTGTATTAAATTATTTATTAGTACGTTTTAACACTAGTGATTTACTGACCTTAATTTTAATTTTTGATTTTAAACTTGCACATAAAAACACTGAACTTTCATTATTTTCATATAAATTAGTTTTTAAAATTGCACTATTCTTTTTAGGTAAAAAGTTTAAAAAATTACTATTTATTTATATTTACACACTCACTACACTTTCATTAGTCGTTTATTATTTTTATATTTTTTTATTCTTCACTAATTTAAAAATTCAATATTCACATTTTAAACGCGATAAATTTTTTTATATACTAGTTTTTTTTTATATAGTATCGGAAACATATGTTATTTATTATGTTAATCAATGGTTTATGTATTAACTAATTTTATTTACGATATTCAACTTTTATTATATAATTTCTGTTTTTTTGTTCAATATGCTAATTATTTGTTTTGTTTTTTTTCGATTAATTGTATCTCTTCGTTATTCTAGTTATCTTTTAAATAATATATTAATTAACGTTGATAATGGATAAGAATTTTCTAAAATTTAAAGATTTATTAAATATAGATCATTCAGTAGGGTTGAGTCATAATATATTGCAAAAATGTAAAACTATACAAATATCTTATACTTAAACATTCAAACTTTACGTGGTAAATTAAATAATTTAGAATGCTTAATAAACTCATTCCAATATAAAATACATATTGTAGTATTAACTGAGATCTGGTTAACGCAGCCTGAAAATAAATTTTATAATATGATGGGCTATACGGGCTTCTTTTCTAATAGGGACAATGCTTATGGAGGAGCTGCCATCTATGTAATAAATGAAATTAGCAGCTCTTTAATTTTTCAGGAAAAATTTCATAATAGTAGTTTTTTGGTTGTGAAACTGCCAAAGTTAAATATGCATATCGTAGCGGTAGAATTCTGTAATTTTGGGTGACTTCAATATAAATATCTTAAATGACAGTCACAGTGAAGTGAAACATTATACCGAAATGCTCTTATCGAACGGGTTTATATGTAATAAAATATCATTAGATTATGCACAAGAATAGGGAATACTTCAAAAACTATAATAGATCATTGTATTACAGATATGGTTAATTTTACCTACAATTTAAATGTATCAGATGTAGCATTGTCAGATCATAGAATGTTGCTTCTAAATTTTAGTTATATTCCTATTCCAGAACGATCGGCCAAAGTTACGAAAATCATTCTTTATTACAATGCGTTAGGCAATGATCGCTTCTGGGATAGCCTGGACGATTTCGTAAATTTGGATGATTTGTTATTTAATCTAAACTTATTGATTACAAAGTATACAAAAACTATTTCATTGAGGGTAAAGAAAAAACACGAATAGATAACGAGGGATATTTTAAAACTTATAAAAATTCGGGACTCATTTTTTAAGTACTCGAAAAAATACCCAAATGATAGCCGCGTGCAATATTTATTCAAAGAGTTTAAAAAAAAGTTAGGAGCAAAATTGATAAGAAAAAATTTTATTCGGGTTTAATAGATAGAAATCCTACCAGCGGGAGAAACCTGTGGGATGTATACAAACAGGTCATATTGAATAGGGATAGGGATACTTTGATACAATAAATCTACTTGAATATGATAATAAATTAATTTCAGATAAGGGTGATATTGCAGAAACAATGAATGGTTTTTTCACAAAATTTGTAAGTCAACTAAATATTCCTCTCGACCGGATTGATAGATCATATCTTAACTCATTTACTCATAATATAAGTTCGCATTTTGAACTGAGTCCTACAAATAATGAGGAAGTAATGAGCATAATGAAATCTTGTATATCAGCTAAAATAGTATATCAGCTAATTGTATTACAAGATTATATATCAGCTAAAATAGTATCTAAATTTTCGGATCGTCTTGTACCAATAATATCTAAATTTGTTAACAAATCGTTTGAATCGGGTGTCTATCCAAGCTCGTTAAAATTGGCTATAGTCACACCGATTTGTAAAAAGGGCAGCAAATTAGATCCAAATAATTATCGGCCTATTTCGGTTTTAACTATGGTCTCAAAAATTTTTGAAAATATAATTAAAATTCGATTAACACATTATCTTAGTACGAATGGAGTCCTTTCTGAGTTTCAATTTGGTTTTGAACAGAACTCAAATACTGTAGCTCCTTGCCTTGAGTTAAGCGCGTTTATCACTAAAAGTATGGATGAAAAAAAGTACACGGCTTGTGTCTTTCTAGACTTGAAAACAGCGTTCGACTTGGCCTTAAAATTGGCCTATTTTAAGTCTTACTTAGTTGATCGTAATCAAAGGGTGAGTATTGAAACATTTTTAAGTAGTAAAAAAGAAATTAGTAAAGGGGTTTCTCAGGGATCTATTTTAGGGCCAGACTTATTTAAAATATATATTAACTATATGGCGTCATTAAATCTTAAAAGAATAGTTCAACTGTACGAAGATGATACTGTAATAAAATATACATGCGACAGTGAAGCAGAGATAAGAAATGCTATAGTCTACGATCTAGGAGTTGTTAACGTGTGGCTTACTAAACATCGCCTACTTCTTAACGCAAACAAATCCAAAATTATGTTCTATGAAAATAAAACTTTTAGTAGCAGTGAAATTATTTTTAACAACCAAAGATTGAAATTGTTAAATCTTTTAACTATCTGGGGCTTGTTATAGATAGTAAAGTCAAATGGCGTGATCATACAGAATCAAAACATCTCAAAAAAAAATATCTCCCTACGTTTTTATTTTAAAGAGGTTGACAAAGTATGTAAATAAGAAATATCTATTCTGTATTTATTCCTCGTTTATCGTTTCAAACTTAGTCTACGTAAATCCTATTTGGAATAGATCGTCTGCTATATACCTAACAAGATTAGTTATTCTTAACAAAAAGGCTATTAAAATAATAAACAATCTTCCTACAACGCATTCTTCTAATTTACTCTATAGTGATAAATATCTTAGTCTAGTAAACATGGGAAAAAAGGAACTCTACATAATTGCTTTCAAAATTATTAATAACTTAATCAAGCACAACTTTATTCTAAATAGAAATATAAACATACACACTTATAACACAAGGAATAAATCCAACTTTTATTTATCAATTTTCAAAACAGATAAACAAAAAACAGTTGCTTATATAATTGCTTAAAGCTTTACAATGAGCTACCACCCTCGATAAAAGAAATTAATAACATAGTAATTTTTAAAAGGAAAGTGAAAGAACTACTAACCAGTTCTTGATAAGGTTTTTATCATAGAATAATAATTAACTTGTTATTTAGAAGTAGTACTAACCTAAAGCTTAAACTAGATTTAAATTTGCTAAGATAATTTACACTAACATACTAAACAAAACTAGAGAAAAAATAAATAAAAAATAAAAAACTTTAAAAATAATAAACTTTAAACTTTAAAAATCAAAAAAATGATCATATTTTACACATAATTTTCGTTATTTTAAACAATTCTACATACATATTTATTGTTAACTTTTTAAATTTTAATGCTAATTCAATGCTTGTTTGCACTTTATGTATATATATTTTTTTCTTTTTTTTAAACTTGCACTTATGTATATATTTTTTTCTAAAATTATAAAACCAGACAGCGTTTAGCGCTTAGGTCGATGACTTTATATAATCTTTGTTGTTGTTAAATGGAATTAAGTTTATATTAAATAAATAATAATGAAAAAAAAAAAATATATTAATACACGTCCAAAAATAATATTTTTCATTCAAATTATTGTAAATAAAAAATAAAAAAATATCACAAATTAAGATGGAAGAGAAAGAAATTTAGAAATAATGAAATAAACAGATCTTCGACGGGCGAAAATTAAAAATTACATTACGATGGTTTACAACAATATTTTTAAGTTTTTTTAAAAGTTGAATTTGTTCAATAATATTTAATTAACAGATCGTTATTAATAGTTATTCTAAATTTAAAATCTATTAAATATTTAAATTAATAGTTATTCTAAAATAAAAATTACAATTAAGTAATTATTATCAGATTTTTTTTCAATTTTTAAAATTAAATTTTGAAATTTTGAAAGTTTAAAATTAAATCATCATTGCAAGTTTCGGATCTCTTTTTAAATAAACATTCAGGGTAATTGGAGAAAATACTGGGAGCTGCATTTGGTATCAAACGCAGCCTTTGAGGGTTATTTAAAGAAAAACATGATTCCGTAAAATGTAGTTAACATATGGAACTACACGCCTCCGGTTGCCAACCCAATATTAATACGGCCCGTATCCACAATGTTCTCAAAGGCTTTTTTTTGGAAATCGAAAAAACCCAAAAGAAAAAGTCGAAGGCTGTTTAATCCAAGAATTTCACATGTTTTAAACATCTTATTTAAATTAATTAAAAAAGGTAAATTAATTAAATAACTAAATAATTTAATTCTTTAAAAATATTATTTAGTTAGTTCTTTAAAGTAAAATTTTAAAAAATAATTTTCCAATATAAATTTACAAATAAATACCTACAGTTTACACTCATAACTATTATACAATGAATTTTTTTTTATTAACAGATTTGTAATTTTTAACAAATTTTTAAGAAAAAAAAATATTTGATTTGAATGAAAAAAGTACAATATTATTGAATTTATGATGCATAAATAATATATGTACATATGTATGTATCATAATATTTGATTTGAATGAAAAAAGTGCAATATTATTGAATTTATGATGCATAAATAATACCTACATATTATGTATGTATCATAATATTAATTTTGATGCAAAATTCAACAAATAATTTTGTGAATTGCATGAAAATTATTTTGTACATTTATTATAAATTTTAAAAATCTACCCTTAAATTTTATTCTTAAAAGAATTTCAAAAATACGTACATATGTACTTGTTTTTTACTGGTTTACAATTCAATTTTTAAAATAACAAGGTAGAATGTAAACCAACGGTTTTTAAAAGCGCACATATCCAAAACTCAATATAAACTATTTAGAATTGTGACTTGCACAAAAATTTGAAAATTTCATGTAATAAAAAACGTGAAAATAGGACATTTTTGAAATTTTGAGGGGCCGTAAGTCCGGAATCCTTTATAACTAAGAAAAACCGTTACCACACGTAAAAATATATTATTGAACCTTTAATTTTCATGTTTTGTCAAAAAAAACTTTTTACAGGTCCCTAAGTTACAGGTGTCTAAAAATAGCAAATTTTCAATTTTTGAGGCCTAATAACTCTTAAAGAGGGGGTACTACCAAAAACTTTTCTGAGGAAACTTATACTAATTCTAAAAGTTCTTTCTTGTCTCAAAATTTCAAACCTCTATCTAAAAGCGTTGCGGAGTTATGAAAGTAGAAAAATCATGCAAAATTTGGTTTTCACATAACGGTAAATTTAAATACTAAATTTAAAAAAATTGTATAATTTGGGTATTAATTTACAAAGCTAAAAAAAATACCTGTCGAATGACGTTTTCAGATAATCTTAAGCAGAACATAAGATATATGCATTTAATAATAGGGCTTTTTCAAAGTTTGAGGGCCTGTAGCTCCGTAATGGATGGGGCTACATAAAAAAATTGTTCCACAAAATTATTTTGTTTTATGAGACTTATCCATGGTTAGAATTTTTTTTCTCTATCTTTAACGGTGTAGAAGTTTTGTAAACAGACGGACGGACGGACGGACGGACGGACGGACGGACGGACAGAGTGAAACTAATAAGCACATTTTTTCAAAAATTTTTTGGAAATGTACTAAAAATACAAACCATTTTTCATATTATATTACATACCTCAATGGAAGCGACGAATTTGTATTAGAATAATTACGAATACTCATCCAATAATAGGAAATTTTTATATACAATGCACACATTTTTTAGCTTTTATTTTTTAAAAATGTACTTTCATACACAATTTGTTTGTAACTCAAAAAACCTCATACAATTTTCAATGTACATCATATACCTACTACTTACATATTATATTCACATTCATTTTTTACACACAAAGCAGAAAAAAAAAACAAAACATAAAACAAAAATATGTAGATAAATACTTAACATTCCATAGCTACATTATACATAAAAATACATACATATCTATACTATTTAGATCAAACTACATGTATAGCAATAGCGTATATTGCATAGAAACATAAAAAACAAAATAAAACAAAAAATACGTATAGTCATAGACTATAGATACCTAACTAACTAACTATGTAGCTATATAAATACATACATTTTTATATTATTCATATTCAAATTTCAAACTAATATATGTATAGCAACAGTATACATATATTGTATAGAAACATAAAAAAGAAAACAACAAATACATATAGCTATAGATATTAGATACCTAACACTACGCATCTCTATAAATACATCAGATTTGTATATCATTCACATTCAAATTTCAAACTATATGTATAGCAATAGCATATATTGTATAGAAACATAAAATTCGGAAAAAAAGAAAAAAGGAAGAAAACAAAGGCTCAAATTTCGCCAAAAATATGAGAAAAAAATTAATTTTTTTATAAGAATAAAGATAAAATTTTAATCTTTCTTTTCATATATATTTTATCTATTTTTATTTAAATTAAAATTATAAAAATTGTGCACAATTTATTGTAAAGCTTTTGAATGGTTAGGTTATGTTCACTAAATTATGAAAAATTCTTTCTCTCATTCTTTTTTGATAGTGTTAAAATGGCTGTCATGTTAAAATGCTTAAAAAACCTATTCCTATATTTTTTATGGAAAATATATTAAAAATTTTGAATTGAAAGCTGAAATTGTATGAGATGGTAGCAAAGATTCCAAACTTTATTTTAAATTAAAATTCTACATTTTTGGGCAAGAATTTTATAAAGAAAACTATAAATTTTCTCAGAAAATCATATTTTTGGGTAAAACAAATAAGAAAATCAAACATTTTTTTTAAAAAATGTCATTTTCTGAGGTTTCCGCTCATTTTTTTGTATGTGTTTTACTAACCCAAACAAATATTTCAGTATCCAGGTCATCTAAATTATCAACCGCGTTCAGGAGAAACTAGCGCTATACTGAATTACAGCGGTGTAGCATTTAGCGCTGCATGTTTGTACTGAACGATTTCCAGCAAAATTAAATGACATTTAATTTTGTGTGACATTTCGTATATTTCATTTTATTTAAATCGTATTTTTGTTGTTTAAATCTAATATTTTTTATCTTTCAATTTATCAATTTTTAAAAGAATGGTCGAAATCCAAAAATTCTCACAAAATTTTGTAAACAAAAATTTTTGACATTAAATGTGAAGACCTAAACGTCAATAAAAATATTAAACGTCAATTTAGCGTAAAATTTTCTTGCGGCAAAATTCATGTAGCGCTAGATAATAAAATCGTTAAGTAGAAAATTTTATCGAGCGCTGCAGTTTTTTTGTAGCGCTAGATGCTACTGAACGCGACCATTGTTAGCTATGGTGTACTGCAACGAAGTAACTAAGATGTCCCCTTTATATTTACAAAAATCTTAAGTTAATTGAATTTCTATAATGTCCGATAGTAAAAATCATGATTGCAAAAGATAACAAATTAGACGTGTATATACAAAATATAATAGAATTATTAATTTTATTTTTATATTATACCTTTGCCACTTAATCTATGTTATAAAAACATTCATTAGAATTGTAATCGCAATTTTCGTAGATTCGTAACTTAGGTGAATTTAAAAATTCTTCTTTAACACACACGCAGCGAAATTCTTTCAAAGATTTTTGGTTTACCATTTTCTTTCTAGGAAAACCAATCCAATCTCTTATAATTCCCCCACTAGATTTTGTACACCACACTCGAGTTCCTAAATGAAACAGTTAAAAATGAAAAAAAATTAGTTAAAAGTTAAATTTATAAGGGATTGCCTGTTTCTTTTTTCCACTCTATGTTACATTGAGGAAATTTTTCATTTTCATTTTTGCGTTCTTGTTTTCTTGTTTTCGCTAACAATATTAATTCATCCAGTTTAAGATGGTAAGAAGTCTTTCTACCTTCGTCGTCGTAGAATCTGAAATACGTAACACAAATAATACAAAAAATCACTTATTCACAAATTGGCTTACTTTCCAATCAATTTTCCCTTGTAAATATATTCTTTATGATAAAAATTTCTCCAATTATTTAACTCTAAAATTTGACTTAAATCCATATCGTTTATCTCATCTAAATTTTCATTGTATGTTTGAAAATTTCCAGTAACAAATGACGCTGATGCATCACGACCGGCAAAAGCATTGTATGTGCAACCAACCCCGTAAAATTGTCTTCCTTTAGTAACATCAAATACCTGTAATAAATATATAAATTGAAAATTTAATTACTAATTCTTACTAAGGTAAATATAAATTATAATTGCAAAACAAGATTTTTTTTACGTACAGATCCTAAAATACTTAAATATATTTCAATTTTCTCATCAGCCCCATTATATTTTAACAAAAAGTCTTTTGTAAATAATATATCTTTGGCATATCCTGATTCTTCAACATTGATATACTTAATTTCATCTGCATTTCGGTTTCGTAACAATTCAGTTTTATTAGGATATTCATCTTCGACAGACCATTTAGCAAAATTTAATATTTGTGGATAATAAATTCCAGCTAATATAGATATAAATATTAATAAAAATTGAAATTTGAACAAATGTTGAATAAACCTTAACATCTTATATTTTTAATTCTTATGCTATGCCTTTGCTTGCCGTTGCCTTTTAAAACCACCTATCACGGGTGGTTGACTTAGAACAAATTTTTTTTTTATCAAAAATTTTGTAAAAGTCAAAGTACTTCCACCTAATGTCAAAAATAGCGCCATTTTTTTTTATTACCGCCATATGAAATTTTTTATATTGTCAAAAGTCATATGTTAACTGATGTTAACCAGTTTTGAATTTGTTTTGAATCCATTTTGAATGAAATATTTATTCTATATGGTTTCAAATTTATTCATAATTGATTCTGATTAATTCTAACATATATAATATACGTTGAGAATATATAACACCAGTAATAAAATTCTAATAATAATATTTTTTGGATTATAATAATTCGAATAATTTTTCATATTCTATAAATATATACAAGGATAATAATTTGGACGTTTGGAGCTACATATATATGTACATACATATATATTACAAATCAGGTTGTATACTTTTTAAATATTTTAATTTTTAAGCATGGTAGGTATTAAGTGTTGTGTTCCTTATTGTAGTAATAAATTAAACAAAAAATATAGATTTCCATTTCCAGATAGATATCCTGAGATATTTAATAAATGGAAATCTATTATTTCTAACCCTAGGTTAAGTGTAATTTCAGATAAAAATATTTACCAAAGCTTTAGAGTATGTGCAGTACATTTTGATGAAAAATGTTTTGTAGAATGCTCAGCACGCAAAAGAGGCCTAAAATATAATGCTTATCCAACGTTACACATTGCAGGTAAGATATTTTTTTACTAATAATTTTGCATCATATGTATCCTAATTTACAAAAAAAAATTTTTAATACAATTATATATAAACATTAACTATATAAAGACTTCACTTTTTATTCATTCATTCTATTATTCTAATTTTTTAGATTTCTACTTTCTATATGACATACATACATATACAATTAGACCTCTGCATGAATACATTCTAAAGCCTTTTCAAGCCATTTGTAAATTTTCAAAATATAATATGTTCTGTTTTGTTCTGTTAGAACAAAAGAAAAGTAGAAGTTCATGCTGGGTTGCTGAAATTCTCAGAATCTTGAAAATTAGTTTCAAGAATTCCAAGTATCTCAACAAATCAGGGATAATTTGATTGGGTGTGGTTTTGTTACTCCAACCCCAGTACCAATGTAAGTTATTTCAGTTATGCTTTTTGATTAAATATTTTTAAATAAATTTAATATTATGAAGTTTAATCTAATATCATTTTTATTAATTTTAGCAATGGTGTTTCCGAAATAAAACTACCAGAACAATCGATGAAAAACATTCAAGGAATTACCCAACTTTAACTAAAATTTTGTAAATTTTTATAATTTAATATGTAAAGAATTGTTAATTTTTATTATTTAATATGTAATAAAATTTGCTATTACAATATAATTTCTTTTTTATTTGAAAATTTGAAATATAAAATAGGGAATAAATATAGGTGTGGTGACATCTAGTGATTTTAAAGTGAAACTGTTTAGCGACATCTATTGGCCTTTTAGATGTAGTAGTTTATTGAAACTAGGAGCACTTCCAGCGATGGCGGCGCTAGTAAATAAAATTTTTAAGTAGGCTATCTATTATTACTATATATTATCTATGCCACCTATATATTGAACCCTGAAGTCTGAACCACAATGAACTGAACCGAACTGACAAGCAGAAACGATTCTAATTGTACAATAGGTATATACTACATTACTATCCCATGCAGGGCTGTCACTTTATTACAAACTATCCAATGCAGATCTACTACATTTTATTCATTTTAAACATCTACTACGTAGTAACAAATACCTACTACTATTTACAAAAAGTTGAAAAATTTGTTAAGTTTTTATTAATTTATGTTTTTGTGAATTGAAATTCTTATTTTCATTTATGTTATTTTTGGTTGTTTTTTAAATTTTAATCTTTGTAAAAAAAGAAAAATAATATAAAAGTTCAAAAATTTGTAATTCCGTCTAATTTTTTCTTTATAATCCCTAAAATTTGTACACTAATTCATAAAAAAGAAATCTACTACATTTGCACCTAATATACTTAAATTTTACTACTCTCTCTCAACAACGAAATCCCAGCATTGAATTTCCATGTGGCATGTATAAACTAAAGATTATAAGAATGTATTAAAACATCAAAATGTCATTCGTCCATTATTTGCATAAATGCTAGTTTTTGTATGAAAAAAATTTAAAAGTTTATTTTTTCGGTAAATTTAGATTATAACGGTAAGAGGGCCTTTCCACACGAGTAGTGTCCTCTTTCGTCATTTTTTACTTTTACCTTCGTTTCATACCCTCTTGCCTATAAACTAAATTTGTGGTGGGGATTTTTAGGAGTAATTTTTTAAACCAAAATTTTAGAGTTTAAAAATTTAGTCCACTAACACAAACAAAAACTCAAATAAAAATTTTTATGAGGGTCAAAAAAATTTTATGTGTACATACACGTTTCATTCTCGGTTGGAAAATTAAAGAAAAAAGTTTTTGAAACGGTCGCAGCAAATTTTTAAAAAAGTAAAGTGATTTTTGATCTTTCACTTGATGAAATTATTAAAATATATTCTATTGATAAAAAGAAATTATATACACAGTACAGAGTTTATTCTATTTCTAGGTACATACATATATAATATACATATATTATTTAAAAATTACAGGCAAAAATATCTTATGTTACTTAAATACAAAAAAAAATTTATTTGTTTTATGTGTGCTTTTTTTTATATTTATTATCTACCTCTCGCAACAAATTTTCTTTTAAAATGAAATATTTACACACACATATAAAAGTAACGACTATCGAGAGGAACAGTGTGGAAATAAAAAAAAGAGGAAAGTAGTGACGAAACGAAAGAGGACACTACTCGTGTAGAAAGGCCCAAAGACTATCTTTTATGACTATTTTGGGGGTCCGGGTCAGGTGGCCCTTTTTTTGGTGGCAGACATTGCCATACAATGTACTTTACCAATTAAATATGTATAAGTCTGGCCATAAACTACATAAATATCAAGACCGGAACAAGACCCCTAAGAATGTATTAGTGCAAAATTTAAACATGTATTTTGAAAATTGTGAGAGTTTTGACAGTTTCTTTTTTTCATTTTTTTGCTTAGAAAAAAGTAGAAAATTAAGAAATTTTAGCAATTTTCATTTACAACTTTAAATATGAAATACTACCCTAAATATATCGAAATTTATATTAAAATAAAATTCAAAATTTTTTCTAACACATCAAAAAATTCAAGGTTCTACTCAAGGTTTTCTTAAAATATATTTTCCAACTTTTTCCAGCATTTCTTGACTCCAGCCATTTTGAAATGTTTAAATAAAAAAAAAAATTTTTCTTTGCTATCTGTCAATTTTTTAAAAGCTTTCTAAAAAAAGTAGAATAAACCAGGCGAGACTCACATCAATTATCAGGCCATGAAGTGCAGAGAGTAAAAGCTTAATAAGGGGCCAGCTTTTAACAAATTTACACGCAGTCTTATGGAAAAAAATAGGGGGCCGACTATAAATCTTGAAATAACACAAAAACCATTTACTTTATTCAATTTGGTGCAAAGAAAAAATTAAAGTCGCATCTTTTTTACATAATTAATTAAAGAAAAATATTTTAAAATATAATATTTTCATTCATAAATATGCATTTAAAAAATTGTCTTCCTTTAAATTTTTTATTTCAAAAGCTTCTTAAGAAAAATTACCTTAATATCGTAATAGTATACGTCAAGACCTAAGTAAACAGGCCAAGAACTGAAAACACATGAATGTAGTTGTGAGAGAATTCCAATCGATTCTCACGTATTGCGCGTATGAATAATTTAATAATTGATGTGAGTCTCGATTATAGCCATATAAGCGTGTACGAAATTTTAAAGTATGAAAGTAGCTCGACGTATACTATTACGATATTGAGGCAATTTATCTTAAGAAGCTTTTAAAATAAAAAATTTAAAGGAAGACAATTTTTTAAATGCATATTTATGAATGAAAATATTATGTTTTAAAATTTCTTTCTTTAATGAATTATGTAAAAAAGATGCGACTTTAATTTTTTCTTTGGACCAAATTGAATAAAGTAAATGGTTTTTGTGTTATTTCAAGATTTATAGTCGGCCCCCTATTTTTTTCCATAAGACTGCGTGTAAATTTGTTAAAAGCTGGCCCCTTATTAAGCTTTTACTCTCTGCACTTCATGGCCTGATAATTGATGTGAGTCTCGGTATACGTCGAGACTACTTTCATACCGAGACTCACATCAATTATCAGGCCATGAAGTGCAGAGAGTAAAAGCTTAATAAGGGGCCAGCTTTTAACAAATTTACACGTAGTCTTATGGAAAAAAATAGGGGGCCGACTATAAATCTTGAAATAATACAATAACCATTTACTTTATTCAATTTGGTCCAAAGAGAAAATTAAAGTCGCATCTTTTTTACATAATTCATTAAAGAAAAATTTTTTAAAATATAATATTTTCATTCATAAATATGCATTTAAAAAATTGTCTTCCTTTAAATTTTTTATTTTAAAAGCTTCTTAAAGTTCTTAAGATTCGAGTCTCGTGAAAGTCAATGAGAGTGTTTTTATAGTACACTACTGGTAACAAAAAAAGTTTTAATGACAGTTTTGATTTTAAATTAACTTAGTAAAAATTTTTATTAAATTTTAAAAATAAAAAATTATTAACTGAAATATAAGTTATTGTGAAGTAAGCAAAAATTAAATAATATTTATACAAGTAATAATTTATAATATCTAAAAATTATTCCCATTCCCACACCACCTTTGAGGTAGGGAATATGGAGCGTTTTTTTTAAAGTGGTGTTCCCAATAGGTCTAATCCCCTCAATTCTAAAAAAAACAGTGTAATATTTAGGAAGTAGAAACAAAAATATTAATAAAAAAACAATAAATAAAAAAAATATCACAAAATTCAAAATTAACAAAATATCACGAAATTAAAAAATATCACAAAAAATTATATAACCCTTCTTAATTTTGAAATATTTTTAATTTGCGATTTTGTCTTTTAGATTTTAATACATATATCATTTCCCGTTTTGTGTAATTATTTAATAAAATATTTGCAAATGTTTTACTTATTTGGAAAAAAATTATGCGGCTACTATTGCCGCATTTACACGTCGATTCCAAATCAATGTCATTCATCCCAAACAAAGACTATTTAAAGTTAGTTCAATTAGTATTCTTTTTTGATTACTTTGCTCAAAGAAATTTTTTTTTAAATTTGTTTCCCGTAAAATCTCCTAAAAAATTGCTGTCATATGAAATAAAACATAATTTGTCTGATCCGTCGGTAAATAAAGACCCCCTCTGTTAAGTTCGTCAAAGTAAAATTGCACCCAGCTAGAGAACGATATAAACGGAATCTATTTTCTAAAGAATCAGTTTGTAATTTGCCTAATAAAACATAGTACATTTGAAGCTCCGTTAAGGATAGATGAACTAAATCTATTAATGTTTTAGTAGTGAATACTAAAGCATTGAAAGTGTCTTTCGAAAATCTATTTTTATTATCATTTGTATTCGAAACTGATAACCAATGATAATTCTAAATTTAAAATTGCAACGGAAATAATTATCATTTTGTAAAAAATATAAAATAATATTAGTTTCATTTTCATTTTAAAGAGTTTATATGTATAAAAAATTAAAAAGGGCTATATAAAAAAATAAGATAAAAGGCAAAAAAATATAACAACTTATAAAAAAACCGTAAATACAAAATTATTTATTTTATTTATTTATTTATTAAACCTTAAAAAAAAATAAAAAAATTATGTGTACAAAAAAGCCAATATTTACAAATTTAGAAGATCATACTATAATAGGAGTATTTTCAACTTTGACTTAAAATTAAGAGAAAAGAATTAATATTTATTATTAAAAAATTTAGTTGGTGTAGGAAAAATGGCTGAAAAACCTACTGACACATTTTTTAACGACTTATAACTAAATACTTAAAACTAACCTATAGACTAATTATTAAATTTAGAATTTACATATAGTTAACTTAGATTATACTGAAAATATTATTTATTAGAGGATTTGAATTGTTAAAGCAGTTCTCTTGAAAAATTGGAAAAAGTCTATCAATTTTGTCTTGAATTTAGGCACTTGGGCGATTTCATGTAACCTTGCGGTTGAAAAGCATCTGATTTTCTTTAGAATTAATTTTAGCACGGAGTTCTACTTTCTTTGTAAAAGAAGTAAATTCGATTTTGCAGAATCCATCCATACGGCGAAAGCGTAGAAAAGAATGCTGCTAAATATCACTTTATATATTAATAATTTATTGTCTATGCTCAGATACGATTTTCTGTTTAAAATTATAAAACTAATTTAACACAAAAAACAAACAAAACTAATTATAATAAGTATTAATTAATTAATTATATCGTATAAAAAAAAATTTAAAATTACTTATATCTCCTACACCACTACTTTTTTTTTATGGAGTGTATCAAAATATTTAATAATTTGCTTACCAGAATTTGTGACTCCCTTTTTTTATTTCCTCGTAATATGGCTGAAAAATACGAGTTGAAAATTAATTTTCTTACAAGAGGAAAGAAAAAATTCTAAATTTTAATTATATGACATTTTTAAAATGTTTAAATAAAATTAAAAATATTAAAACTCAATTTGATTATAAAAGTACTTACCCATTTCATATACAATTTTTATATAAATTTTAGGTTATGGTTGAAAGCTTTCAAATAGAACTTTCAAACCCACTCTTATTTTTTGAAAAAAAATTCTCTTCTTCTACTTTTACATATGTCAAAAAGCAAGCGGAAAAAAATAACTAAAAAGACCTAAAAGTAATTTTATTAAATATTAAGTTAAAATTACGAGTTGAAAGCTAATTTTTTGATATGTTGCAGGAAAAATTCCAAATTTTATTTTCATATAAAATTTGACATATTTTGGAGAATATTTCATAACGAAAACTCGTAATGAAAATTGTTAAAAATGGGCATTTTTTCGAAAAAAAACAACAAAATAATAAGAACAAAAAAAATCTTTTAAAATTAAATTTTAATGTCATTTGTTTGAATGTATGCGAGACTCGATTGCCATTCTCTCACAACTACATTCATGCGTTTTCAGTTCTTGGCCTGTTTATTTAGGTCTTGTTCATACTTTAAAATTTCGTACACGCTTATATGGCTATAATCGAGACTCACATCAATTATTAAATTATTCATACGCGCAATACGTGAGAATCGATTGCAATTCTCTCACAACTACATTCATGTGTTTTCAGTTCTTGGCCTGTTTACTTAGGTCTTGAAACCAGGTAACAAAATTTAATTTTATATCGAGTTTTAATATATTTAATTTTAATAAAAATATATAAATTATATATTAAAATAAAATTTAGAGTTTTTCCTAAATACTGGTGAAAAAATTAACTTTCTATCAATTTTTTTAGTATCATTACAAGTATTGGAAAAAAAAAGAACCTGAAATTTTTGGTAAGCAATTTAATTTTTTCGATATACACTATAAAAAAAATAAGGTGCATTAAGAATAGTGCAATATTTATATTTTATAATTTAATTTTTTTTATTGCTTTTTAATTATGGTTCGTACTTGTTGTGTCCCTGGGTGTAAATCGAATTATAAATGTAAAACGAAAAATAAAATTTATACAGTTTGAACTTTTCGATTTCTCAAGGAAAAAATTTTAAGAAAAAATGGATAGAAGCAATTTCACGAATAAATTGGAATCCAACAGAAAGTAGTGCTGTCTGTTAAATCCAGTTTTCTACGAAAAGTTTTCGTAGTCAGAATTCTGACAGACCAACTTTATTACCTAATGCGATTCCAAGCATTTTCCCTAATATTCTGGATTTAAAATTAGTTGATGAATATTGTATTTTCAATTTTAATAATTTAGTAACTAAAATTGAAGAAAAAATTGATTTAAATGGCTGGCTTTTGTTTAAAAATAAATCTTTTATTGTGTTATACTGTTTAGAAAATGAGAATTATTACTGTTTAGAAATGAGAATTGAGAAAAAACTCGGTGAAAAGGTATAGTTATAATACAATAATAATGTCATTTTTAATCTATGTCCATTCTAAATCTACATATTCAGTTCTTAGTAAATTTCTTTTTCTTCCCTCTATTAGGTATCTTCGAAAATTATCTTCAAGTTTACATATAACACCAGATCATAAAAATGACGAAAATGATGATCATTATTTAACTGCTGCATCTCAGTCCTTAAATACATAAACTTAAATACATATTATTCATATACAGATCTATTATATGCACACGAAATAAATACCATATAAATTTTTCAAATTAATTTAATTCGCTCACTTTTTTTGTGCCAATTACTGTACCATTATTGCTCTCTTTAAAGAGCTTTAAGCTTTAGGAAAAAAATGTAAAAATTTTACAAAATTCGGGTAAACTTTTTTTTATCAACGTTTTTATAAATAAAAAAATTATAAATTCAATTTTTTTTGTATTCAGATAGTGTAAAAAATTATGAATTTTAAGGTTTACTTAGAAATTTTTTCAAAAAAATGTCTATTTTAGAAGTTATTAAAGATTTAAAGTTACCCCACTATTTAGCTTTTACTTTTCGCATAAGAGCCAATGTAAATAGTGGGGTAAATTGATATTTCGTTCTCTTCAGTTCCTGTCTTGATAGTTTATGTAGTTTATGGTCTGGCCCATAGATATATTAACTAATAGATAGGCAGTGAAGAAAATATTTTCAGCCAATTTTGAGAAACAGCTGAGTGAACCGTGCGTATGTATTGTTTTAGTTTCCTCAGAAATAGAAACTGGTTATGAAAAACTGCTTTATATTATTTTAATAAATATAAACAGTTGAGTGAACGAAATGTATACATATTATAAAATGCATATGTATTTTTTAGACTGAATACTCTAAGATAGGAAAACACATAAGAAGAAAAGAAATGACTGTACCTAACTTCCCATCTATTAGTTAATATATCTATGGTCTGGCCCATATGCAATCAGCATTGAGCATACTAACAAAGGGCTATAAATTGTGTGCCTATTTTGCATACATATATATATGTAGGTACACAAACACAATAAGTAAATAAATAAATAAAAATAACAGTCATAATAGAATAAAATTTAATTATACAAAACACCTTATCATTACTAATTAATATTTTTTTAAATTGTTATTTTCCAATTAGAAAATATGTAATTGGAAAATATTTTTATTTAAATTTTTAATACACAAAAAAAAATCTTAAAGTTTGTCCAGTGTCAAGCTGGCTTTGGGCTTATAAATTTAGTGTATTATATGGGAAAATATAGTGTATTAACAATGGGAAAGAGGAAGAAAAAAATAAATACTCAGAAATATCGTTGATAAAATCAGATAAATTACTTCTCTAAAGAATTTATAGACGATATTCAGCTAATTTATGAACGATATTAAGCAAAATAAAAATATCGTTGAACGATATGTCATGTCGTGTCATGTCATATCATGTCACACACACTCTTTTACACACATGTCATTTTTGTATCTTGTGCCTATGCTCTAACATTTTCGTTGATATTTTTTTTCGCATGAAAACCACCTATACAGGCTAGTTGTTATTGTTATTAAATTATTGTTAGCTATGACTACGCTCATAGATATTAATATATAGTAATAATAGCCGCTTTCGCTGGAAGTGCTCCTAGTTTCAATAAACTACTACATCTGAAAGGCCAATAGATGTCGCTAAACAGTTTCATTTTAAAATCACTAGATGTCGCCCATATTTCTATACCTATATATTTTCCTTTTTTATTTTTCGAATTTATAAATAAAAAAAAAG
This sequence comes from Poecilobothrus nobilitatus, assembly GCA_947095535.1. Classification (NCBI taxonomy): domain Eukaryota; kingdom Metazoa; phylum Arthropoda; class Insecta; order Diptera; family Dolichopodidae; genus Poecilobothrus; species Poecilobothrus nobilitatus. Next base: position 104,779,743 of record OX352772.1, read on the forward strand.
AAATTATATTGAAATAACAAATTTTATTTCATTCATAAAAATTAATAGACATGATTTTCACCTTCACAATATACTAAAGTACAAACAGCTCAGCTGATTTATCTTCCCAACTTATCTTCTTCTGTTTTATCTTCTTCTGTCAACATGTATCTTCGACCAAAACAGTTCCCTTTACTTGTTTTGCTGCTTTTATACATTTTTTTTTTTGACAAATTCCATCTATTTCACCTTATTTAAAAAAAAGTTTACTTTTAAATTAAATAGAATTAATTTTTAAAGTTAAGAGAATTAATTATAAAGATAATTACCACAGTTCAACCTTGAAATTCCGATAAATCTATTTTCTTTGATTATAAGGTACGAGGAAACTCTAAAATGCAATGAATTCCTCTAATTTTTCCCCATTTTCAGTAACAAATGTAAACGGTATTGCTATGATTTAAAATAAAATAAAATATAAAACTTTATCTCTTCAATTAAACCAAAACTTACCCTTTAATTTTTAAAATATTTGATTTAATTAAATATCAAACCAAAACAATACAGTAAACTGCTGCAGTTAAACGAGTTAAACCAATATTTATTCTTTATTTTGATTCAAAATGGATTCAAAACTGGCTGACATATGACTTTTGACAATTTAAAAAATTTCATATAGCGGTAATAAAAAAAATGGCACTATTTTTGGCATTAGGTGGAAGTACTTTGACTTTTCTAAAATTTTTGACAAAAACAAATTTGTTCTAAGTCAACCATACCCTTTTATTACAAATGGATAAAATCTATTTATAATGTTTGTGTTTTTATATTTCAAAACTGGTTAGAAGAGTTGTCTATCAATAATTTTGGTTGTATTTCTTTGTTTTCAATTTTAAATATTTTATTTATTTAAAAAATAATGCAAAAAACATATTTTAACATTTTCCTTTCAATCTAACAATTTCGCATAAAGAGTTTTTAATATCTTTTGTATTTAAAAATTGAAGTAAATGAAATAATTATATATTATAACATGGTAACACTATATAAAAAATTTACTTCTGATTTCTTAAGTATTCTATTTTGGATGGACTGATTATGTGTTGATCAAGTGTATATAATGTTTATCTATGTATGCGTTAGAATTTAATATATTTTTTTTTATATCAATAAAAATGCATGAGTAGTTTTTTTTATTTAAAATGAAAAAAAAAATATGTGACTGTTAACCCTAGTGACTTGTGCTTTTTTTGTGAAATTACCTTTCAAAATATAGTTTCTGATATTATGGGTTAAAAGAATTTTAACGTAAGAAATTTATAAAGAAAATTGAAATTTAAATTTGAGCGGTAAGTTATCCAATGTATATAACTTGAATTTTTTTATTAAAATAAGTTAATTTTTTTATAGAAGTGAAAAATTAAAAGTTGTTTTACAAGTTTAATAAAAAGTTAAAATTAAGTTCATATACATATGCGAAATATATAATGCACAAGTTCTTTTGTTTTTAATCATTCATCAATCACGAAGTTGGAACATAATTTCTATTCAAAAAGTAAGAAAACATTTTATTATTGTTTAGAATTTGTTTCCAAATTTAATTGATTGTCTCAATTATTTTATTCATTAACTTGTTGCAAAACTTATAATTAAAAATTTATATTTTTCTGACTCTTTTATTTATCTACATACTTTTATTATCTTTTCCATCTATTTTGCTTTCATTAGAATGAACGTATAATATATTCATCCTCTGTTTAGAATGTTTCAAAATATAAAATCAGATTCAACGCGCCACATGCAAAACTAGTAGGCTGAATTTTAATGGAAGGCTCTACAGATTATCAAAGGATAGCAGCTTGTTTAATATATGGACTTCAAAATGTATATATTTATCTTATAATTTTGTTTTACAAGAGTTTTTTATGCCGAATGGAACGTTTAATTGAATTCAAGGCTTTGTTTTTATTTTGAAACTTCAATTCGGCTTTTTCCCTTTTTTTAAAACATTGCATCAATAAAAATTAAATTAGGTCAAAGTTTTCAGATAAAATTATAATTTTTTCATCCAGTATAGAATTTTATACAGCACACGAGTTTTTAATCTTACATACCTTATTTATAATCTGTTTACAAAATTCCTAAATTGATAAAAAAGAAATAAAAAATTTACCCTCAGAGCTTAACATTTCGATGGGTAAAATAAAATGTAAAATTCTAAGCAAAGAAAAAATTAATATACATAAACATACATATATACATGTTTCTATATATATATGGCAGGCTATACTACTCTATACCGTTCATTCATTAATCATTTTTTTGGTTACTTCTTTTTATAAATATTAAAGTGACTGAAAATAAAAAAAAAATATAAACTATTCATAAAATATATGAAACGAATAGAAAAAAAAAATTAATCTAACAGCCTAACACAACACCAGACCACACGTACCAATAACATCTTAAATAAAAATAAATCTTTACATTGTGACTTGTTTGATTTTTCGTATAAAATAAATAAATTTGAAGAATGAAGAATGAGAAAGAACAAGCAAAAACAATATGTTCATTTTTTTAATTCAATGTTTTTCTCTTTCTTTGGGGCACTACAAATTAAAAAAAATTGTGAGATTTTTTGTTCTACTTGTGTTATCTATATATATATAATTTCTGATAATAGTATAATATTGATGTCCATTGCACATGGTGTTTTGTATTAGCAAAACACAATACATACAATATTTTTATAGATGTTGCTAAATTATTTTGTTTGCAACATTTGTTTAGTATTTAAATCAAAATATTTGCTGTCAACATTATTGAATATGCATGGTTAAAACTTAAGATTTTATGTTCGTAATATCTGGTAATATGTTCAGAAAATATTTAAGTGTTGTATAGGGCAGAGGAGAGTGTACAGGTTTTGAAAGTAAGGCTAATGTGGTACGAATCCAATTCGTGTACGTATATTTTTTTTTTTTTTTGTTAACTGTATTCATCAACATTTTTTTAATAAAATTTTATGTTTAATATACATATATTATTTGATCTTTCCTGCTATAATAATTTAGTTCAATCAATCTTGATGTGCACGTGTTTTGTATTAGGATTTAGCAAAACACAAAATATATAGGTACAATATTTTTATGTTGCTAAATTATTTTGTTTTAAAACATTTGTTTAGGATTTAAATCAGAATACTTATTTGTTAACATTTTTTATTGCATATTGAATATGCATGGCGTTAAAAATTAATGTTTTATGTGTTTTATTTAGGAACATTTATTATGTATGTAAATACAAAATTTTAGGTTGTAACTACAAAAACCTTAAATTTTAAAATTTTATATGTATGTATTTATGTGGGTCAGGGTCTGTGATCTGTACAAAAAAAATTAAACATAAAATTGCAAGATGGATCCATAGTTTTTGATATTAAATTTTTGAAACAAAAATATTATTGAGTTTTTGAATTTTGATATAAATTTTGAAACAAAAATATCATTTTTATACATAAAAAAATTTTCCAATTATATTTAATTAAAAATGGACGCAAAAATGTATAAAAATAAATTTTTTATAAAAATGTTTTTTTATTGGAGTGATCCACATCGTTTTTTTCAAACCTTGACACTTCGGATGAAAAAAAACAGCTATTAGAAACGTAAAATTATTAATTTTTGATTTTTTTATATGAAAATTGAACTTTTAAAAAGAAACCAAACAATGCGAAATTTTCAGTAAGATTCACAGAAATCAAAAAAACAGTCAAAAATTCAGTTATTTGAGTACCCTACTCCATCTACGATTGGAACTACATACATATGTAAATGAGATGAAATAAATAAAATGTACATTCTGAAACTGACTTTATTTTTAATAATTTTGTTTTTATATAGAATTGTGTTTTGTGCTAAAAAAAGTAATGAATTAATGTATATCAATGAAAATGTATTATATTAATAGAAAGTTAATACATATACATTGTTGTATTGCCTACTTCTAATTTTTGTTTTTTTATCCATTTTTTAATCTTTGTTCAAAATCCCAATGTTAACTCAACCAAATTGAACATTATATTTAATTCTTATTTTCTATTGATTTTATTGTTGGTTTTTTAAAATTATGAATTCCTTCATAAAATATATCTTCGTCCACCACCATCTATATTTCCAGGACGCCTATGAGTTTTCGTGACTCCATGTGAAGATGGCATTCCCTTGAAACCCCAACGCTTAATAACTTCTTGAAACCCACGATCAATGCTGTAAATAATTTTATATAACAAAAATTTTAATTTTTTGATGGATTTTACGTTTTTCCCCTAACATCTACGTAATTGCCCACTTTGAAATGCGTTATGTTTAATGTAGTACCCACTGTTAAAGCTGATTCTGGTGAAACAAAAAATCTTGTTAGATGTTTTTTAGGAACACACCAGAATCTTTAAACAAGCCACAATATTCCTTTGTTAAAAGCGAGGAATCTATACTTTCAGCTCCCACTAGAAGGCAACCATATTTATTAGATTTTTCGAAGCCTTCTTGTGTATCTTTTATTATGTTTCTAGTTGAAGCATATTGCTCAGGTGGAATATATTTAATCACATGATTATCTATAACTTGCAGCAATGTCGCTCGTGTCTTTTCCCCGTTTTTTAACCACAGAGGGTACTGCCCAATTTGTTTTGCTATAACTCCAGTTCTTTTTATATCTGTTGTCAAATCACATTTTTCTTGATTATCTGCTTTGATTAAACTGTTAGTCATATTTTCTACTGTTCGTGAAAAATCTTTTCACCCATTTGTTGAACCAAATACAGTTTTTAAATCTTGTATAAATTTTTTATTTTCGATTGTAACAAAATCAAAACCCGCCTAAAACAAAATTTCTGTGTATTAATTTTTATCATATAAATCCTTACCAATCTATTTTTCCGAACAAACCAAAATGGATTTTTCAATTTTGTCTTAGTTAAAAACCCTTTTCCTCGAATTTGCGTTAAACTAGATAAAATTCTGAATTATACAAAAATATAATCCATAAGTTTTTGAGGTTATTTTTGTGGAAATACTTATTTATCGAATACCAAGTAAGGTTTTTCTTAAAAAACTAACAGCAGTTAATTCTCTCATAATTTTTTTTTAAACAACTTCAGTTACTTTAAAAAGTAAATACGTCTATGTTGTGAAACTGATATTCTATATATGTATTATGTAACACTGCAGTATAATTTGAAATCAAGAAATGCACAAAATAATCAAATATATATGGACTTCAAAATGTATATATTTATCTTATAATTTTGTTTTACAAGAGTTTTTTATGCCGAATGGAACGTTTAATTGAATTCAAGGCTTTGTTTTTATTTTGAAACTTCAATTCGGCTTTTTCCCTTTTTTTAAAACATTGCATCAATAAAAATTAAATTAGGTCAAAGTTTTCAGATAAAATTATAATTTTTTCATCCAGTATAGAATTTTATACAGCACACGAGTTTTTAATCTTACATACCTTATTTATAATCTGTTTACAAAATTCCTAAATTGATAAAAAAGAAATAAAAAATTTACCCTCAGAGGTTAACATTTCGATGGGTATTTATAAAATGTAAAATTCTAAGCAAAGAAAAAATTAATATACATATACATACATATATACATGTTTCTATATATATATGGCAGGCTATACTACTCTATACCGTTCATTCATTAATCATTTTTTTGGTTACTTCTTTTTATAAATAGTAAAGTGACTGAAAATACAAAAAAAATATAAACTATTCATAAAATATATGAAATGAATAGAAAAAAAATTAATCCAACAGCCTAACACAACACCGGACCACACGTACCAATAACATCTTAAATAAAAATAAATCTTTACATTGTGACTTGTTTGATTTTTCGTATAAAATAAAAAAATTTGAAGAATGAAGAATGAGAAAGAACAAGCAAAAATAATATGTTCATTTTTTTAATTCAATGTTTTTCTCTTTCTTTGTGGCACTACAAATTAAAAAAAATTGTGAGATTTTTTGTTCTACTTGGGTTATCTATATATATATAATTTCTGATAATAATATAATATTGATGTCCATTGCACATGGTGTTTTGTATTAGCAAAATACAATACATACAATATTTTTATGGATGTTGCTAAATTATTTTGTTTGCAACATTTGTTTAGTATTTAAATCAAAATATTTGCTGTCAACATTATTGAATATGCATGGTTAAAACTTAAGATTTTATGTTCGTAATATGTTCAGAAAATATTTAAGTGTTTTATAGGGCAGAGGAGAGTGTACAGGTTTTGAAAGTAAGGCTAATGTGGTACGAATCGAATTCGTGTACGTATATTTTTTTTGTTTTTGTTAACTGTATTCATCAACATTTTTTTAATAAAATTTTATGTTTAATATACACATATTATTTGATCTTTCCTGCTATAATAATTTAGTTCAATCAATCTTGATGTGCACGTGTTTTGTATTAGGATTTAGCAAAACACAAAATATATAGGTACAATATTTTTATGTTGCTAAATTATTTTGTTTTAAAACATTTGTTTAGGATTTAAATCAGAATACTTATTTGTTAACATTTTTTATTGCATATTGAATATGCATGGTGTTAAAAATTAATGTTTTATGTGTTTTATTTAGGAACATTTATTATGTATGTAAATGCAAAATTTTAGGTTGTAACTACAAAAACCTTAAATTTTAAAATTTTTATATTAGCTGTTTTTTTCATTCGGTTTTCAAGATCAAGGTTTGCTTTATAACACGAAAACAACAGCAACATAACCCAAACCCATATATGTATGTATTTATGTGGGTCAGGGTCTGTGATCTGTACAAAAAAAATTAAACATAAAATTGCAAGATGGGCCCATCCATAGTTTTTGATATTAAATTTTTGAAACAAAAATATTATTGAGTTTTTGAATTTTGATATAAATTTTGAAACAAAAATATCATTTTTATACATAAAAAAATTTTCCAATTATATTTAATTCTAAACCGTAAAAATGGAATGAAATAAATAAAATGTACAAACATTCTGAAACTGACTTTATTTTTAATAATTTTGTTTTTATATAGAATTGTGTTTTATGCTAAAAAAAGTAATGAATTAATGTATATCAATGAAAATGTATTATATTAATAGAAAGTTAATACATATACATTGTTGTAATTGCCTACTTCTAATTTTTGTTTTTTTATCGATTTTTTAATCTTGGTTCAAAATCCCAATGTTAACTCAACCAAATTGAACATTATATTTAATTCTTATTTTCTATTGATTTTATTGTTGGTTTTTTAAAATTATGAATTCCTTCATAAAATATATCTTCGTGCAAAGGCTCAGCTGAGCTATCCTGACAAGTTGAAAATGGTGGTGATAATTTTAGACGTTTAAGAGGTAACATTGTATCGTATATGTAAACAAGACCATTTGTTTTTCCAGCTATAGAACTGCTTTGTACCCACATTACATTAAATTTTGTGTTGATTCTTAATATTTTCAGACCTCGCAATATTCTCCATTTAGTACCCATATGTCCTGGCATTTTAGTACCGAGCCATACCCTGCCTTTTTCACCACCACCATCTATATTTCCAGGACGCCTATGAGTTTTCGTGACTCCATGTGAAGATGGCATTCCCTTGAAACCCCAACGCTTAATAACTCCTTGAAACCCACGATCAATGCTGTAAATAATTTTATATAACAAAAATTTTAATTTTTTGATGGATTTTACGTTTTTCCCCTAACATCTACGTAATTGCCCACTTTGAAATGCGTTATGTTTAATGTAGTACCCACTGTTAAAGCTGATTCTGGTGAAACAAAAAATCTTGTTAGATGTTTTTTAGGAACAACACCAGAATCTTTAAACAAGCCACAATATTCCTTTGTTAAAAGCGAGGAATCTATACTTTCAGCTCCCACTAGAAGGCAACCATATTTATTAGATTTTTCGAAGCCTTCTTGTGTATCTTTTATTATGTTTCTAGTTGAAGCATATTGCTCAGGTGGAATATATTTAATCACATGATTATCTATAACTTGCAGCAATGTCGCTCGTGTCTTTTCCCCGTTTTTTAACCACACAGGGTACTGCCCAATTTTTTTTGCTATAACTCCAGTTCTTTTTATATCTGTTGTCAAATCACATTTTTCTTGATTATCTGCTTTGATTAAAGTGTTAGTCATATTTTCTACTGGTCGTGAAAAATCTTTTCATCCATTTGTTGAACCAAATACAGTTTTTAAACTTGTATAAATTTTTTATTTTCGATTGTAACAAAATCAAAACCCGCCTAAAACAGAATTTCTGTGTATTAATTTTTATCATATAAATCCTTACCAATCTATTTTTCCGAACAAACCAAAATGGATTTTTCAATTTTGTCTTAGTTAAAAACCCTTTTCCTCGAATTTGCGTTAAACTAGATGAAATTCTGAATTATACAAAAATATAATCCATTAGTTTTTGTGGTTATTTTTGTGGAAATACTTATTTACCGAATACCAAGTAAGCTTTTTCTTAAAAAACTAACAGCAGTTAATTCTCTCATAATTTTTTTTTAAAAAATTTCAGTTACTTTAAAAAGTAAATACGTCTATGTGTGAAACTGATATTCTATATATGTATTATGTAACACTGCAGTATAATTTGAAATCAAGAAATGCACAAAATAATCAAATATATATGGACTTCAAAATGTATATATTTATCTTTAAATTTTGTTTACAAGAGTTTTTTATGCCGAATGGAACGTTTAATTGAATTCAAGGCTTTGTTTTTATTTTGAAACTTCAATTCGGCTTTTTCCCTTTTTTTAAAACATTGCATCAATAAAAATTAAATTAGGTCAAAGTTTTCAGATAAAATTATAATTTTTTCATCCAGTATAGAATTTTATACAGCACACGAGTTTTTAATCTTACATACCTTATTTATAATCTGTTTACAAAATTCCTAAATTGATAAAAAAGAAATAAAAAATTTACCCTCAGAGGTTAACATTTCGATGGGTATTTATAAAATGTAAAATTCTAAGCAAAGAAAAAATTAATATACATATACATACATATATACATGTTTCTATATATATATGGCAGGCTATACTACTCTATACCGTTCATTCATTAATCATTTTTTTGGTTACTTCTTTTTATAAATAGTAAAGTGACTGAAAATAAAAAAAAAATATAAACTATTCATAAAATATATGAAATGAATAGAAAAAAAAAATTAATCTAACAGCCTAACACAACACCAGACCACACGTACCAATAACATCTTAAATAAAAATAAATCTTTACATTGTGACTTGTTTGATTTTTCGTATAAAATAAATAAATTTGAAGAATGAAGAATGAGAAAGAAAGAGCAAAAATAATATGTTCATTTTTTTAATTCAATGTTTTTCTCTTTCTTTGGGGCACTACAAATTAAAAAAAATTGTGAGATTTTTTGTTCTACTTGCGTTATCTATATATATATAATTTCTGATAATAGTATAATATTGATCTCCATTGCACATGGTGTTTTGTATTAGCAAAACACAATACATACAATATTTTTATAGATGTTGCTAAATTATTTTGTTTGCAACATTTGTTTAGTATTTAAATCAAAATATTTGCTGTCAACATTATTGAATATGCATGGTTAAAACTTAAGATTTTATGTTCGTAATATGTTCAGAAAATATTTAAGTGTTGTATAGAGCAGAGGAGAGTGTACAGGTTTTGAAAGTAAGGCTAATGTGGTATGAATCCAATTCGTGTACGTATATTTTATTTTTTTTTTGTTAACTGTATTCATCAACATTTTTTTAATAAAATTTTATGTTTAATATACACATATTATTTGATCTTTCCTGCTATAATAATTTAGTTCAATCAATCTTGATGTGCACGTGTTTTGTATTAGGATTTAGCAAAACACAAAATATATAGGTACAATATTTTTATGTTGTTAAATTATTTTGTTTTAAAACATTTGTTTAGGATTTAAATCAGAATACTTATTTGTTAACATTTTTTATTGCATATTGAATATGCATGGCGTTAAAAATTAATGTTTTATGTGTTTTATTTAGGAACATTTATTATGTATGTAAATGCAAAATTTTAGGTTGTAACTACAAAAACCTTAAATTTTAAAATTTTATATGTATGTATTTATGTGGGTCAGGGTTTGTGATCTGTACAAAAAAAATTAAACATAAAATTGCAAGATGGCCCATCCATAGTTTTTGATATTAAATTTTTGAAACAAAAATATTATTGAGTTTTTGAATTTTGATATAAATTTTGAAACAAAAATATCATTTTTATACATAAAAAAAAATTTTCCAATTTTATTTAATTAAAAATGGACGCAAAAAGGTATAAAAATCTCAAAAACGCAACGCAAAAATTTTTTATAAAAATGTTTTTTTATTGGAGTGATCCACATCGTTTTTTTCAAACCTTGACACTGACTCGGATGAAAAAAAACAGCTATTAGAAACGTAAAATTATTAATTTTTGATTTTTTTATATGAAAATTGAACTTTTAAAAAGAAACCAAACAATGCGAAATTTTCAGTAAGTTTAACCACAGAAATCAAAAAAACAGTCAAAAATTCAGTTATTTGAGTACCCTACTCCATCTACGATTGGAACTACATACATATGTAAATGAGATGCTGCATAGTTCGCACAATTTCTGTACTTTTTTTTTCTAAACCGTAAAAATGGAATGAAATAAATAAAATGTACAAACATTCTGAAACTGACTTTATTTTTAATAATTTTGTTTTTATATAGAATTGTGTTTTGTGCTAAAAAAAGTAATGAATTAATGTATATCAATGAAAATGTATTATATTAATAGAAAGTTAATACATATACATTGTTGTATTGCCTACTTCTAATTTTTGTTTTTTTATCCATTTTTTAATCTTTGTTCAAAATCCCAATGTTAACTCAACCAAATTGAACATTATATTTAATTCTTATTTTCTATTGATTTTATTGTTGGTGTTTTAAAATTATGAATTCCTTCATAAAATATATCTTCGTCCACCACCATCTATATTTCCAGGACGCCTATGAGTTTTCGTGACTCCATGTGAAGATGGCATTCCCTTGAAACCCCAACGCTTAATAACTTCTTGAAACCCACGATCAATGCTGTAAATAATTTTATATAACAAAAATTTTAATTTTTTGATGGATTTTACGTTTTTCCCCTAACATCTACGTAATTGCCCACTTTGAAATGTGTTATGTTTAATGTAGTACCCACTGTTAAAGCTGATTCTGGTGAAACAAAAAATCTTGTTAGATGTTTTTTAGGAACAACACCAGAATCTTTAAACAAGCCACAATATTCCTTTGTTAAAAGCGAGGAATCTATACTTTCAGCTCCCACTAGAAGGCAACCAATTAGATTTTTCGAAGCCTTCTTGTGTATCTTTTATTATGTTTCTAGTTGAAGCATATTGCTCAGGTGGAATATATTTAATCACATGATTATCTATAACTTGCAGCAATGTCGCTCGTGTCTTTTCCCCGTTTTTTAACCACAGAGGGTACTGCCCAATTTGTTTTGCTATAACTCCAGTTCTTTTTATATCTGTTGTCAAATCACATTTTTCTTGATTATCTGCTTTGATTAAAGTGTTAGTCATATTTTCTACTGTTCGTGAAAAATCTTTTCACCCATTTGTTGAACCAAATACAGTTTTTAAACTTGTATAAATTTTTTATTTTCGATTGTAACAAAATCAAAACCCGCCTAAAACAGAATTTCTGTGTATTAATTTTTATCATATAAATCCTTACCAATCTATTTTTCCGAACAAACCAAAATGGATTTTTCAATTTTGTCTTAGTTAAAAACCCTTTTCCTCGAATTTGCGTTAAACTAGATGAAATTCTGAATTATACAAAAATATAATCCATTAGTTTTTGTGGTTATTTTTGTGGAAATACTTATTTACCGAATACCAAGTAAGGTTTTTCTTAAAAAACTAACAGCAGTTAATTCTCTCATAATTTTTTTTTAAAAAATTTGAGTTACTTTAAAAAGTAAATACGTCTATGTGTGAAACTGATATTCTATATATGTATTATGTAACACTGCAGTATAATTTGAAATCAAGAAATGCACAAAATAATCAAATATATATGGACTTCAAAATGTATGTATTTATCTTATAATTTTGTTTTACAAGAGTTTTTTATGCCGAATGGAACGTTTAATTGAATTCAAGGCTTTGTTTTTATTTTGAAACTTCAATTCGGCTTTTTCCCTTTTTTTAAAACATTGCATCAATAAAAATTAAATTAGGTCAAAGTTTTCAGATAAAATTATAATTTTTTCATCCAGTATAGAATTTTATACAGCACACGAGTTTTTAATCTTACATACCTTATTTATAATCTGTTTACAAAATTCCTAAATTGATAAAAAAGAAATAAAAAATTTACCCTCAGAGGTTAACATTTCGATGGGTATTTATAAAATGTAAAATTCTAAGCAAAGAAAAAATTAATATACATATACATACATATATACATGTTTCTATATATATATGGCAGGCTATACTACTCTATACCGTTCATTCATTAATCATTTTTTTGGTTACTTCTTTTTATAAATAGTAAAGTGACTGAAAATAAAAAAAAAATATAAACTATTCATAAAATATATGAAATGAATAGAAAAAAAAAATTAATCTAACAGCCTAACACAACACCAGACCACACGTACCAATAACATCTTAAATAAAAATAAATCTTTACATTGTGACTTGTTTGATTTTTCGTATAAAATAAATAAATTTGAAGAATGAAGAATGAGAAAGAAAGAGCAAAAATAATATGTTCATTTTTTTAATTCAATGTTTTTCTCTTTCTTTGGGGCACTACAAATTAAAAAAAATTGTGAGATTTTTTGTTCTACTTGCGTTATCTATATATATATAATTTCTGATAATAGTATAATCAGGTATAATATTGATCTCCATTGCACATGGTGTTTTGTATTAGCAAAACACAATACATACAATATTTTTATAGATGTTGCTAAATTATTTTGTTTGCAACATTTGTTTAGTATTTAAATCAAAATATTTGCTGTCAACATTATTGAATATGCATGGTTAAAACTTAAGATTTTATGTTCGTAATATCTGGTAATATGTTCAGAAAATATTTAAGTGTTGTATAGGGCAGAGGAGAGTGTACAGGTTTTGAAAGTAAGGCTAATGTGGTACGAATCCAATTCGTGTACGTATATTTTTTTTTTTTTTTGTTAACTGTATTCATCAACATTTTTTTAATAAAATTTTATGTTTAATATACATATATTATTTGATCTTTCCTGCTATAATAATTTAGTTCAATCAATCTTGATGTGCACGTGTTTTGTATTAGGATTTAGCAAAACACAAAATATATAGGTACAATATTTTTATGTTGCTAAATTATTTTGTTTTAAAACATTTGTTTAGGATTTAAATCAGAATACTTATTTGTTAACATTTTTTATTGCATATTGAATATGCATGGCGTTAAAAATTAATGTTTTATGTGTTTTATTTAGGAACATTTATTATGTATGTAAATACAAAATTTTAGGTTGTAACTACAAAAACCTTAAATTTTAAAATTTTATATGTATGTATTTATGTGGGTCAGGGTCTGTGATCTGTACAAAAAAAATTAAACATAAAATTGCAAGATGGATCCATAGTTTTTGATATTAAATTTTTGAAACAAAAATATTATTGAGTTTTTGAATTTTGATATAAATTTTGAAACAAAAATATCATTTTTATACATAAAAAAATTTTCCAATTATATTTAATTAAAAATGGACGCAAAAAGGTATAAAAATAAATTTTTTATAAAAATGTTTTTTTATTGGATGTGATCCACATCGTTTTTTTCAAACCTTGACACTTCGGATGAAAAAAAACAGCTATTAGAAACGTAAAATTATTAATTTTTGATTTTTTTATATGAAAATTGAACTTTTAAAAAGAAACCAAACAATGCGAAATTTTCAGTAAGATTCACAGAAATCAAAAAAACAGTCAAAAATTCAGTTATTTGAGTACCCTACTCCATCTACGATTGGAACTACATACATATGTAAATGAGATGAAATAAATAAAATGTACATTCTGAAACTGACTTTATTTTTAATAATTTTGTTTTTATATAGAATTGTGTTTTGTGCTAAAAAAAGTAATGAATTAATGTATATCAATGAAAATGTATTATATTAATAGAAAGTTAATACATATACATTGTTGTATTGCCTACTTCTAATTTTTGTTTTTTTATCCATTTTTTAATCTTTGTTCAAAATCCCAATGTTAACTCAACCAAATTGAACATTATATTTAATTCTTATTTTCTATTGATTTTATTGTTGGTTTTTTAAAATTATGAATTCCTTCATAAAATATATCTTCGTCCACCACCATCTATATTTCCAGGACGCCTATGAGTTTTCGTGACTCCATGTGAAGATGGCATTCCCTTGAAACCCCAACGCTTAATAACTTCTTGAAACCCACGATCAATGCTGTAAATAATTTTATATAACAAAAATTTTAATTTTTTGATGGATTTTACGTTTTTCCCCTAACATCTACGTAATTGCCCACTTTGAAATGTGTTATGTTTAATGTAGTTCCCACTGTTAAAGCTGATTCTGGTGAAACAAAAAATCTTGTTAGATGTTTTTTAGGAACAACACCAGAATCTTTAAACAAGCCACAATATTCCTTTGTTAAAAGCGAGGAATCTATACTTTCAGCTCCCACTAGAAGGCAACCAATTAGATTTTTCGAAGCCTTCTTGTGTATCTTTTATTATGTTTCTAGTTGAAGCATATTGCTCAGGTGGAATATATTTAATCACATGATTATCTATAACTTGCAGCAATGTCGCTCGTGTCTTTTCCCCGTTTTTTAACCACAGAGGGTACTGCCCAATTTGTTTTGCTATAACTCCAGTTCTTTTTATATCTGTTGTCAAATCACATTTTTCTTGATTATCTGCTTTGATTAAAGTGTTAGTCATATTTTCTACTGTTCGTGAAAAATCTTTTCACCCATTTGTTGAACCAAATACAGTTTTTAAACTTGTATAAATTTTTTATTTTCGATTGTAACAAAATCAAAACCCGCCTAAAACAGAATTTCTGTGTATTAATTTTTATCATATAAATCCTTACCAATCTATTTTTCCGAACAAACCAAAATGGATTTTTCAATTTTGTCTTAGTTAAAAACCCTTTTCCTCGAATTTGCGTTAAACTAGATGAAATTCTGAATTATACAAAAATATAATCCATTAGTTTTTGTGGTTATTTTTGTGGAAATACTTATTTACCGAATACCAAGTAAGGTTTTTCTTAAAAAACTAACAGCAGTTAATTCTCTCATAATTTTTTTTTAAAAAATTTCAGTTACTTTAAAAAGTAAATACGTCTATGTGTGAAACTGATATTCTATATATGTATTATGTAACACTGCAGTATAATTTGAAATCAAGAAATGCACAAAATAATCAAATATATATGGACTTCAAAATGTATGTATTTATCTTATAATTTTGTTTTACAAGAGTTTTTTATGCCGAATGGAACGTTTAATTGAATTCAAGGCTTTGTTTTTATTTTGAAACTTCAATTCGGCTTTTTCCCTTTTTTTAAAACATTGCATCAATAAAAATTAAATTAGGTCAAAGTTTTCAGATAAAATTATAATTTTTTCATCCAGTATAGAATTTTATACAGCACACGAGTTTTTAATCTTACATACCTTATTTATAATCTGTTTACAAAATTCCTAAATTGATAAAAAAGAAATAAAAAATTTACCCTCAGAGGTTAACATTTCGATGGGTATTTATAAAATGTAAAATTCTAAGCAAAGAAAAAATTAATATACATATACATACATATATACATGTTTCTATATATATATGGCAGGCTATACTACTCTATACCGTTCATTCATTAATCATTTTTTTGGTTACTTCTTTTTATAAATAGTAAAGTGACTGAAAATAAAAAAAAAATATAAACTATTCATAAAATATATGAAATGAATAGAAAAAAAAAATTAATCTAACAGCCTAACACAACACCAGACCACACGTACCAATAACATCTTAAATAAAAATAAATCTTTACATTGTGACTTGTTTGATTTTTCGTATAAAATAAATAAATTTGAAGAATGAAGAATGAGAAAGAAAGAGCAAAAATAATATGTTCATTTTTTTAATTCAATGTTTTTCTCTTTCTTTGGGGCACTACAAATTAAAAAAAATTGTGAGATTTTTTGTTCTACTTGTGTTATCTATATATATATAATTTCTGATAATAGTATAATATTGATGTCCATTGCACATGGTGTTTTGTATTAGCAAAACACAATACATACAATATTTTTATAGATGTTGCTAAATTATTTTGTTTGCAACATTTGTTTAGTATTTAAATCAAAATATTTGCTGTCAACATTATTGAATATGCATGGTTAAAACTTAAGATTTTATGTTCGTAATATCTGGTAATATGTTCAGAAAATATTTAAGTGTTGTATAGGGCAGAGGAGAGTGTACAGGTTTTGAAAGTAAGGCTAATGTGGTACGAATCCAATTCGTGTACGTATATTTTTTTTTTTTTTTGTTAACTGTATTCATCAACATTTTTTTAATAAAATTTTATGTTTAATATACATATATTATTTGATCTTTCCTGCTATAATAATTTAGTTCAATCAATCTTGATGTGCACGTGTTTTGTATTAGGATTTAGCAAAACACAAAATATATAGGTACAATATTTTTATGTTGCTAAATTATTTTGTTTTAAAACATTTGTTTAGGATTTAAATCAGAATACTTATTTGTTAACATTTTTTATTGCATATTGAATATGCATGGCGTTAAAAATTAATGTTTTATGTGTTTTATTTAGGAACATTTATTATGTATGTAAATACAAAATTTTAGGTTGTAACTACAAAAACCTTAAATTTTAAAATTTTATATGTATGTATTTATGTGGGTCAGGGTCTGTGATCTGTACAAAAAAAATTAAACATAAAATTGCAAGATGGATCCATAGTTTTTGATATTAAATTTTTGAAACAAAAATATTATTGAGTTTTTGAATTTTGATATAAATTTTGAAACAAAAATATCATTTTTATACATAAAAAAATTTTCCAATTATATTTAATTAAAAATGGACGCAAAAAGGTATAAAAATAAATTTTTTATAAAAATGTTTTTTTATTGGAGTGATCCACATCGTTTTTTTCAAACCTTGACACTTCGGATGAAAAAAAACAGCTATTAGAAACGTAAAATTATTAATTTTTGATTTTTTTATATGAAAATTGAACTTTTAAAAAGAAACCAAACAATGCGAAATTTTCAGTAAGATTCACAGAAATCAAAAAAACAGTCAAAAATTCAGTTATTTGAGTACCCTACTCCATCTACGATTGGAACTACATACATATGTAAATGAGATGAAATAAATAAAATGTACATTCTGAAACTGACTTTATTTTTAATAATTTTGTTTTTATATAGAATTGTGTTTTGTGCTAAAAAAAGTAATGAATTAATGTATATCAATGAAAATGTATTATATTAATAGAAAGTTAATACATATACATTGTTGTATTGCCTACTTCTAATTTTTGTTTTTTTATCCATTTTTTAATCTTTGTTCAAAATCCCAATGTTAACTCAACCAAATTGAACATTATATTTAATTCTTATTTTCTATTGATTTTATTGTTGGTTTTTTAAAATTATGAATTCCTTCATAAAATATATCTTCGTCCACCACCATCTATATTTCCAGGACGCCTATGAGTTTTCGTGACTCCATGTGAAGATGGCATTCCCTTGAAACCCCAACGCTTAATAACTTCTTGAAACCCACGATCAATGCTGTAAATAATTTTATATAACAAAAATTTTAATTTTTTGATGGATTTTACGTTTTTCCCCTAACATCTACGTAATTGCCCACTTTGAAATGCGTTATGTTTAATGTAGTACCCACTGTTAAAGCTGATTCTGGTGAAACAAAAAATCTTGTTAGATGTTTTTTAGGAACACACCAGAATCTTTAAACAAGCCACAATATTCCTTTGTTAAAAGCGAGGAATCTATACTTTCAGCTCCCACTAGAAGGCAACCATATTTATTAGATTTTTCGAAGCCTTCTTGTGTATCTTTTATTATGTTTCTAGTTGAAGCATATTGCTCAGGTGGAATATATTTAATCACATGATTATCTATAACTTGCAGCAATGTCGCTCGTGTCTTTTCCCCGTTTTTTAACCACAGAGGGTACTGCCCAATTTGTTTTGCTATAACTCCAGTTCTTTTTATATCTGTTGTCAAATCACATTTTTCTTGATTATCTGCTTTGATTAAAGTGTTAGTCATATTTTCTACTGTTCGTGAAAAATCTTTTGATCCATTTGTTGAACCAAATACAGTTTTTAAATCTTGTATAAATTTCTTATTTTCGATTGTAACAAAATCAATACCCGCCTAAAACAGAATTTCTGTGTATTAATTTTTATCATATAATATCCTTACCAATCTATTTTTCCGAACAAACCAAAATGGATTTTTCAATTTTGTTTTAGTTAAAAACCCTTTTCCTCGAATTTGCGTTAAACTAGATGAAATTCTGAATTATACAAAAATATAATCCATTAGTTTTTGAGGTTATTTTTGTGGAAATACTTTTTACCGAATACCAAGTAAGGTTTTTCTTAAAAAACTAACAGCAGTTAATTCTATCATAATTTTTTTTTTTAAAACTTCAGTTACTTTAAAAAGTAAATACGGCTATGTAGTGAAACTGATATTCTATATATGTATTATGTAACACTGCAGTATAATTTGAAATCAAGAAATGCACAAAATAATCAAATATATATGGACTTCAAAATGTATGTATTTATCTTATAATTTTGTTTTACAAGAGTTTTTTATGCCGAATGGAACGTTTAATTGAATTCAAGGCTTTGTTTTTATTTTGAAACTTCAATTCGGCTTTTTCCCTTTTTTTAAAACATTGCATCAATAAAAATTAAATTAGGTCAAAGTTTTCAGATAAAATTATAATTTTTTCATCCAGTATAGAATTTTATACAGCACACGAGTTTTTAATCTTACATACCTTATTTATAATCTGTTTACAAAATTCCTAAATTGATAAAAAAGAAATAAAAAATTTACCCTCAGAGCTTAACATTTCGATGGGTAAAATAAAATGTAAAATTCTAAGCAAAGAAAAAATTAATATACATATACATACATATATACATGTTTCTATATATATATGGCAGGCTATACTACTCTATACCGTTCATTCATTAATCATTTTTTTGGTTACTTCTTTTTATAAATAGTAAAGTGACTGAAAATAAAAAAAAAATATAAACTATTCATAAAATATATGAAATGAATAGAAAAAAAAAATTAATCTAACAGCCTAACACAACACCAGACCACACGTACCAATAACATCTTAAATAAAAATAAATCTTTACATTGTGACTTGTTTGATTTTTCGTATAAAATAAATAAATTTGAAGAATGAAGAATGAGAAAGAAAGAGCAAAAATAATATGTTCATTTTTTTAATTCAATGTTTTTCTCTTTCTTTGGGGCACTACAAATTAAAAAAAATTGTGAGATTTTTTGTTCTACTTGTGTTATCTATATATATATAATTTCTGATAATAGTATAATATTGATGTCCATTGCACATGGTGTTTTGTATTAGCAAAACACAATACATACAATATTTTTATAGATGTTGCTAAATTATTTTGTTTGCAACATTTGTTTAGTATTTAAATCAAAATATTTGCTGTCAACATTATTGAATATGCATGGTTAAAACTTAAGATTTTATGTTCGTAATATCTGGTAATATGTTCAGAAAATATTTAAGTGTTGTATAGGGCAGAGGAGAGTGTACAGGTTTTGAAAGTAAGGCTAATGTGGTACGAATCCAATTCGTGTACGTATATTTTTTTTTTTTTTTGTTAACTGTATTCATCAACATTTTTTTAATAAAATTTTATGTTTAATATACATATATTATTTGATCTTTCCTGCTATAATAATTTAGTTCAATCAATCTTGATGTGCACGTGTTTTGTATTAGGATTTAGCAAAACACAAAATATATAGGTACAATATTTTTATGTTGCTAAATTATTTTGTTTTAAAACATTTGTTTAGGATTTAAATCAGAATACTTATTTGTTAACATTTTTTATTGCATATTGAATATGCATGGCGTTAAAAATTAATGTTTTATGTGTTTTATTTAGGAACATTTATTATGTATGTAAATACAAAATTTTAGGTTGTAACTACAAAAACCTTAAATTTTAAAATTTTATATGTATGTATTTATGTGGGTCAGGGTCTGTGATCTGTACAAAAAAAATTAAACATAAAATTGCAAGATGGATCCATAGTTTTTGATATTAAATTTTTGAAACAAAAATATTATTGAGTTTTTGAATTTTGATATAAATTTTGAAACAAAAATATCATTTTTATACATAAAAAAATTTTCCAATTATATTTAATTAAAAATGGACGCAAAAAGGTATAAAAATAAATTTTTTATAAAAATGTTTTTTTATTGGAGTGATCCACATCGTTTTTTTCAAACCTTGACACTTCGGATGAAAAAAAACAGCTATTAGAAACGTAAAATTATTAATTTTTGATTTTTTTATATGAAAATTGAACTTTTAAAAAGAAACCAAACAATGCGAAATTTTCAGTAAGATTCACAGAAATCAAAAAAACAGTCAAAAATTCAGTTATTTGAGTACCCTACTCCATCTACGATTGGAACTACATACATATGTAAATGAGATGAAATAAATAAAATGTACATTCTGAAACTGACTTTATTTTTAATAATTTTGTTTTTATATAGAATTGTGTTTTGTGCTAAAAAAAGTAATGAATTAATGTATATCAATGAAAATGTATTATATTAATAGAAAGTTAATACATATACATTGTTGTATTGCCTACTTCTAATTTTTGTTTTTTTATCCATTTTTTAATCTTTGTTCAAAATCCCAATGTTAACTCAACCAAATTGAACATTATATTTAATTCTTATTTTCTATTGATTTTATTGTTGGTTTTTTAAAATTATGAATTCCTTCATAAAATATATCTTCGTGCAAAGGCTCAGCTGAGTTATCCTGACAAGTTGAAAATGGTGGTGATAATTTTAGACGTTTAAGAGGTAACATTGTATCGTATATGTAAACAAGACCATTTGTTTTTCCAGCTATAGAACTGCTTTGTACCCACATTACATTAAATTTTGTGTTGATTCTTAATATTTTCAGACCTCGCAATATTCTCCATTTATTACCCATATGTCCTGGCATTTTAGTACCGAGCCATACCCTGCCTTTTTCACCACCACCACCTATATTTCCAGGACGCCTATGAGTTTTCGTGACTCCATGTGAAGAAGGCATTCCCTTGAAACCCCAACGCTTAATAACTCCTTGAAACCCACGATCAATGCTGTAAATAATTTTATATAACAAAAATTTTAATTTTTTGATGGATTTTACGTTTTTCCCCTAACATCTACGTAATTGCCCACTTTGAAATGCGTTATGTTTAAGGTAGTACCCACTGTTAAAGCTGATTCTGGTGAAACAAAAAATCTTGTTAGATGTTTTTTAGGAACAACACCAGAATCTTTAAACAAGCCACAATATTCCTTTGTTAAAAGCGAGGAATCTATACTTTCAGCTCCCACTAGAAGGCAACCATATTTATTAGATTTTTCGAAGCCTTCTTGTGTATCTTTTATTATGTTTCTAGTTGAAGCATATTGCTCAGGTGGAATATATTTAATCACATGATTATCTATAACTTGCAGCAATGTCGCTCGTGTCTTTTCCCCGTTTTTTAACCACAGAGGGTACTGTCCAATTTTTTTTGCTATAACTCCAGTTCTTTTTATATCTGTTGTCAAATCACATTTTTCTTGATTATCTGCTTTGATTAAAGTGTTAGTCATATTTTCTACTGTTCGTGAAAAATCTTTTGATCCATTTGTTGAACCAAATACAGTTTTTAAATCTTGTATAAATTTCTTATTTTCGATTGTAACAAAATCAATACCCGCCTAAAACAGAATTTCTGTGTATTAATTTTTATCATATAATATCCTTACCAATCTATTTTTCCGAACAAACCAAAATGGATTTTTCAATTTTGTTTTAGTTAAAAACCCTTTTCCTCGAATTTGCGTTAAACTAGATGAAATTCTGAATTATACAAAAATATAATCCATTAGTTTTTGAGGTTATTTTTGTGGAAATACTTATTTACCGAATACCAAGTAAGGTTTTTCTTAAAAAACTAACAGCAGTTAATTCTATCATAATTTTTTTTTTTAAAACTTCAGTTACTTTAAAAAGTAAATACGGCTATGTAGTGAAACTGATATTCTATATATGTATTATGTAACACTGCAGTATAATTTGAAATCAAGAAATGCACAAAATAATCAAATATATATATATATATGTAAAACAACACTGAATTCATCCATTGTTAATTGATATAAATTTATATCATAATATAGTTTATTTGACTGACATTTGAAAATACATTCAGGGCGTCGGCGGACGAATTTCGTTTTGACGTTGTCAATATAAAAATGTCAAAATTTTTGTATAAAATTAAAATTTTGCATTTACATATAAAAATTACTAAATATGTTGACATTTACGTTTGGAATCAATTAAACATTGAAATAAGTTATAAATAAATATGTTTACTTTTTCATTTAAAAAAGTTAAAATTAATTTATTTACGCTTTCAATATAAAGATGTAGGGGCCTCGGTGGCCTAGTGGATAAGAGCGTATAAAATACGCTGTAAACACCGAGGGAGTGTGGGTTCGAATCCCACACACGTCGTAAGAGTTATTCCCCCTTACGAAATGTACAGCCACGCCTGAACAGGAAAGGCTGTGTAATTTCCTGACCACATTTATGTATCAGAGAAATACATAAAAAAAAAAAAAATATATAAAGATGTTAATAATTTTTTATTTTATGTAAGTTTGAATTATCTGGACTACCAAAATATTTCATGCACAAGCCTTTCTTTTTTTTTAAATTCCATTTTGAATTTTATACAAAAAAATGTATCACGGCAATACTTTTCAAATATCCATGGTCATTTAGTAGGCAAACGTCAATCAATCATTAGAATAGTACAAAAATTCGTATTTTTGTATGTCGAAAATGTTAAAATTTGAATTTTTCGAAAAAAATCAAAAAAAGTACATGCGTTGGGTATAACGGAGAGTAGCAGTTGTTTCTCAGCCTATTTTGGGTGCTCTTGGCTTTTTATTTTCGGCCTATTTTGAGAGCGGCTCTTTATTTTCAACACCGACGTAAACTTGACTTTACCTATTTATATAAAAAATTATAAAAATTCGACGCGAAAAGGTTAAAAAAATTTACATCATTACTTATTACAATAAAATTTAAAATAGCAAGAAAGCACTACATACAAAACAAAAAAGTTATCTTGATGAACAACGCCTTTTTATCTTACAAGCCGGAACATTTAACGAAAACTTTGAATAAAAAGTTTATTTATACATATATAAAATTCTTTGAGTGTTTCGATCGGGCTTGTACTATATAGTTTAAGTCGTTGTTTATGAAATAATGTAAAACTTTTTTTTTTGGTATCAGACATTTACTTAAACCAAGCATCAGTTATGTTGTTCATTTAGTTCACAATCACAATTAACTGAAAAAGTCATCATTTACAAGGGTTAGTATGTTAGTATATTAGTATAGTATGTTAGTAAATGATGATACTGAAATATTTAATTGGTCATTACCACTGTTAGTAACTACTAATTAATGTTAGTAATTATGTTAATGGTAATAAGAAACAAGAAAAAAACAAAGAAACTAAACCTCATTTGGTTAGCGTAATCTTGAAAAGCTCATAATTAGGCATTTGCTAACATTTAGTTTGAGATTGTTGTTTCTGCACCATGAACTAAATTGGTTGAGATCATATTGCAACAACTCACAATCACGAGTGGAAGTTATAGTTTTGCAGATTTTGGTATCATCAGCGAAACTAAGAAGGCGTGAGTGGGATAAACAAAGCGGACTATCATAGGTCAACACTATAAAAAATAAAGGACGTAGATGGCTGCCTTGTGGCACTCCTGAATTTCCAACGTAAGTTGCAAAAATGGTAGATCTAAAAAGGACGTGGTATGACCTATATGACAAATAAGACGAGAACCATTTAAGGCTATGGCTTGAAAATCTTACTGCTTTATAGGGAATTAGATGATTGGCCTTACTGATATCTGTGAATACCACATCAACTTGTTTTTTAGTTTATCATTGTAATCAAAATATCAGAGACGAATTCAGTCATATTAGTAACTGTGGATCTACCCTTTTGGAAACCATCTTATTCTGGTGAAATAAATGGTTGACAATAATCAACAAAATACGAGCACATTATTTTTTCAAATAATTTGGGAATAGTTGACAGTTTAGAAATGGGTCTATAATTGCTTACATCGCAACGAGCCCCTTTCTCATGCATCGGGTTAATAAATGAAAGTTTCCAGATCTCGGGGAAAGAGCCACATTAAATTGCCAAATTGAATAATTTGTAAATGGGAGCTACCAAATTTTGAACACAAAATTTTAATATTATTGGTGGAACTCCGTCGGGGCCGTTCGTGAAGTCATCTTTTAGAGCTAAGAGGTGAGGCATTAAGATATCTTCAGTTATTACAATGGTCTTAATGTCAAAATTTGAAAGAGATGGAGGGACTAGGTTATCTAAATATGACTGATTTGGCTCAAAAACCCCGTTCTGGTAAGTACTAGAGAAGAATGTATCAAAAAAGTTGGAAACAGTCTGCGAGTTATCGGATGTTGTTTCTTCGTAACGCAAAGCCGATGGGTAATCATCAGTTCTACGTTTACTATTAACAAAATCATAAAACGTCGCGGATTGGAATAAAATTGCGATTAATTTTGGTAGAATTACTAGGTGAAATATGCACAAGTATAATGAATAAATTAGCATTTAAGTGCCTAAAGGAAATTTGGACAGAAATCATTTCAAATAGGTCAGAAGATGGCAAATCGACTACACTGCTCAAAAGCATTGTTTTGATAGCTAATAAAACTCCACCGCGGCGTTGGCCAATACGAATAATTTTGTTGTAATAACATAATATGAATATTTTGTTGTAATAGACAGTTTTTAAAAACTTTATAATCGGATAGTTTTTTGTATCATTACAATTATTATTTCACGCCAATAATTTGAAATAAAAACGAAATCATTTTAATATATGTACATAAGTATGTACCTAAACATTTTTTCATATTTTCTGCTTTTTTAATAATAATTCTAAGCCTACAATTTGAGAAAGTTGAAATTTGAAAACAAAACTAAAATTGATTGATAAATCACAAACATTTTATTTTATAATTTTCTTTTTTTCATAGTAAAATAACACTTAGAAAAAGTATGTTTGCTTATTTTGGTAGTTTCTTTCAACAAATATCACACATGAAAAATTTTTCTTCTGAAATTTATATAACGTGGCGTGCAACTTATTTTGTGTTATATGATTTTTGATACATTAAAATTAAGCTTAAGTGGTTAGAAAGAAAAATATCAAAACTTAAGTATCTGTCAAATTTTGTATAGATCCATTTAGAAAAAAAATTATAAAAAGTTAAGGAGTTATAAAATAGTATATGAAATTGTAAATCTACGTAGACTATTTATTATAAACTATTTAAAAAAACTAGTTGACAAGCCTGAGGCAAACTCGTCGCCGTAAAAAATTGTACGGTGCAGAACGGCAAAAAGGAATTTAAGCAGGTAAACCTTAAGGTATAATATTAACTAGATGGGCAATATAACAAAATAATAAGCCAATTTTTGAGTAACTGCTGTTTTTGCTTTTAATTTAATTTTTTCCGCAAGTGTACCGCTAGAAGAAATTTTCTGGCTTTTTTTTTTAAAGAAATCAAAAATATTTTATTTCCAATAATATTCAATTAATATTTGATTTAAATCAAGCATTTTTAATTTTAATATTAATAAAAGGTTAATTTATATATATTTATTATATTTATATCACAATAAATTGAATATTTTTTAGAAAATTTCTCTGATCTAGTTTTTATGTTCTGGTTAAAATATCAAGGGTATTCACGAGTTGATGCAAAAGTGCAAATTTTTTTTGCACCCTAGCACATATTTGCACCAACTCGTGAACAACCCTAGCATGAATTTTTATTGAACTGTCAAATATCGTTGAAGTGCTTGTTTTGTTTACATAAAAATTTAATATGCTTACCAAAAATTTCAGATATTTGAATATCTTCATATGCTTGACTTAATAAATAATCAGAAATAATTTTTTATCCACTTTTTTTAGGCATTTTTTAAATTTTTATCTAATATAACGCTTACAAAAAATATGTAAACAAACTTTGCAATGGTCTTGCATAAATATGCAATAGGGTTTAGGTCTTGCATAATCTTGCAAAATTTTGCACTTTTTTATACATGAAAACAACAACAAATTGTGCACTTTAACTGTCAAAAAAAACCTTTTTGAATAAATTTTCTTCGACGAAAGTTTCTCATTTAATAAGACAAAGGAATATTATTTTAAAAACTCTTCCACTACTTTCACCTCCATCTTTTAAAATGAGAATAAGTTATACACGTTTATACTTTTATATATTTGAAGAACAAATCTATGAATGGTTGCGGGAACATCTGGATGTGGAACAACAACAATTGTGTGAAACTTAATTAAAAATATTGACAGATTGATATATCAAAAAATTGAAGAAATAAAATGGTGTAACCCAGAAATTTCAACTAATCGCAAAATATAGATTTTCCTGATATAGACTTTTATATCAGTATTCCGGAAAAGTTTATGAGAATGAAAATAAACCTACATTAATTGTTTTAATGTAGAGAGGGAAAGGTTGTACAAGTTTTATCATTATATTTATATATTGAAGGAACCAATAAATAAAATAAAATAAAATTATTAACAAAAAACGTTTTTCATCAGGGAATATTCTCCCGAGGTATTTCATTAAATTGTAATTATTTAGTGTTTTTCAAAAATTCTCGAGACAAATCACAGATTTTTCCTCTTGCTAGACAGCTGTCTCCGGAAAATATAAAAGGTTTGCTTGGGGCATATAATGAATCAACCTCAAGTCCACATGGTTATATTGCGTTGGATTTAACAGAAGTGACAAGACATTAGCGATGTATTTCGTATTAGAACTATTAGAATATTGCATATGCTTCTGTAATACGGGTGATTTGAACAACTGTCAAAAGTATGAAACGATTGAAGAAAAACCAACATATGTATATTACATGTACTGGGAAAGTGCAACAAGAAGAAATTTCATGAGAATATTCTTAAATATTGTGATGATGATATTATAAAAACTATTGCTGAAATTGCAATCAATATATTAAAGGCAATAATAAAATTTCACCAGCACAAAAAGCAAAATTAAAAAAACATAAAAAACAATTACATAACATTTCTAGCCTGTGCAAAGAAAAGTATAAAAGTCAACCGAAAAATATTAGTTCAACATCCACCATTTTACCAATTTTAATCGGAACTATATTATCTGGTGTAACAGAAAAATTGCTCAGTAAAAGTAGTATGGATATGGCGATGCAAATGGCGGAGCTTTTAAACGGCAAAGCTTTTAATCAGGTAAAGATATGGCGGCGCAAATGGTGGAACTTTTAAAAGGCAAAGCTTTTAAGCGGTAAAGTACTAGTAAAAGGCCTGTGTCTTTGATATTTTGCAAGACCATGTGGAGACGTGCAAAACAATGGTGCTGCGGCTTCAACGGAGTTTTTAAGCGGCAAAGTATGAGTAAAAGGCTTTTTAAATTTATTTAAAGATTTATTTTTATTAAAGTTTTATTGATTTTGGAACTTAAGTTTAAAGTTGATTTAAAGTTTATATAAAAAGATTTTATACATTAAAAAATTATGGATTAAAAATTGGTGAATTATTATGATCTTTGGGAAGCTTTAAAATTGCTAATTATTCAGATAAATTCAACCAATTTGAAAAGTTTTTTAAGTTTGGTTTAAATAATTTATTAAAAATTTAGTATACCAAAATAAAGCTTGGTTTAAATATAAAATGTAATAGAATTATTATAAAAATATTGTGTTGACTAGTTCTTTTTTCGTAAACAAAAACCATGTTGTTTTAAGAAATTATATTTAAGACAATGTAGAGTTTATAAGCTAATATAAAAATAATAAAAAGTTTTTATAATATTGGCTGCAAAAAAACAAATAAAAGTAACTTAAATAAATTGTATTTATAAACATAATTTAAATGAATTTTTTTTATGTTACATTATTTATTATGCAAAATTATTGCTTATAAACTTTTTATAAATATGATCAAAAAGCTTTTAAAGCATAAAGAATGAGTAAAAAATATTTGTGTCTTTGATATTTTAAATTGGTGAAATGATCTAATATTTTATTTAAAGTACTGAATATTCTAATAATTTTTAAATGAAAATTTTTTTAATACTCGTAATACAATGTAAATTTGGCTTTTGGTAAATATGTTTTTACTTTAATAAAAGCTTTGAGTTAGCGGTTGAAATTATATTGTTAATAATATAAGATGTGATCATGAAATACAAATTGAAAACGTGATTAAGTTCAAGTTAAAAGTAAAGAAAAAATGAAAAAAACTTGGGTTTAAAAAGTTGTTTTTAATATTAAATAAAAGCATTGCATTTCTTACTAGAAGTTTATAAATTTTTATTCATTAAATAATATCTCGTTTATTTATCCATAAATCATGTTTTTAATCAAAGCCAAGCCACCTAACCAAAACTTGATTTCCTTTTTTTCTTATTATTTTTTCTACAAGGTAAACATTACGAAATTTAACAGATGTAAGTTCAGGTTCATAAAAACTGCCTTTTATTTGTTTTTGTGTGTAATCAAGTAAATTGTATGTTATTGGGTCAGTTCTTTTTATTTTTGCTATGGTATGTATTTCTGTTGACCAATTAGGTTGATAACCTTTTGCAAATATACCTTTAAATTTACTTATACGAACAAAATCTCCAACTTTATATTTTGCTTTTCGGAATACTTTTAATTTATTGTATACAGTTTTAATAATAATTTCTCATTTTTCTTTGTAACCTTTTTAGGTGGAAGTTTAATTGTATGATGGTATGTGGCGTTATATTTTTCTATTAGCGATGGTAGAATAATTAACCATTTACATGTGCCTTGTAAATTAAATTGTTTCCACATCGGGTTTTTAGCGTACGATTAAAGCGTTCTACAATTGATGCTTTTAGTTCTGAATATGTATGATAATGGTTAATTTTATTTTTCCTCATTAGATTTTGAAATTTTTTGTTGAAAAATTCCGTACCTTGATCAGATTGTAAATTTTTTGGTTTTTTACCAGCCCGCTTTAAAATATTTTTCATTGCGATTAAAACATTATTAGCTCTTCTGTTTTTAACCGGTTCAGCATACGCAAATTTTGAAAATGTATCAATTACTGTTAATAAATATTTATATCTCTTGTTGAATTTTGCATATGGAATCATTTCAACCAAATCATTTTGCCAAATATCATTTAAACCCTTTTGAATAAATTTTCTTCGCGTTAGAAGAGATGTCTATTACAGTTCATAAATATTTATTTCCTTTGTTAAACTTTGCATATGGAATCATTTCTACTAAATCGATTTGCCATGTATCGTTTAAACCTTTCTGAAAAAATTTTCTTCGACGAAAGTTTCGTCTGGCTGGTCTATGTAGTTCCAATACTATTTGTACCCTTGACATTATGCTTGTACCATTTAATTAGATTTTTCAATTCTATTTTATAATTTTCTATAGAGCAACAGTTACCGGGTCCAGATGACGAGTTGTCGTAAGCCCAAGGACAAAGAGCAAAATGAGTTCCATATATTGGCGTAAATTTTTCTGTTGTTGAAAATTCTTTAATGTATTTATACATGTGAAAAATACTGCACTTTATAAATAGATTACTTGTAAATCTTTGTCAGGTGATAAAGTATTTAATTATAAGTAATATTATTCAACAAAATTTCTTTCATATATATTAGTTACTTCGTATAAATAATGCTAACATTTTTAACATTTTAATTATACTCTTGTCAATATTGCTATATAAAGGTTATATAAATTGCAAAAATGCATGATATTGAGCGAATAATATACAACGCAGAAAAAACTCTGCCAAGAGAACTATTTCGTTTTATAAATACTATTCTCATCAATATTCCACATTTATTCTCAGGTAAGAATTAACAAATAAAATTCTTATTTATAAAATGCATATATATATATATTTCTTAAGTGGTTTTCCAGCGTACATGGCAAATGCAATACACCATTTTGAGGAACTAGACATCTTTATTGAAGATCAAAGGTGAAATTTTGAAGACGATTAAAACCAGACTTTACAACAACCATGAAGAATTTGAAATCTATAATGACAATGAAGAGGAGAGCCCGTTTAATGAAATAATAAAAGAGGTATTCTAGTTTTCGAAATAATATTTACAGGAGATTTACCGAGACTCTTAAGAGACTTCGACCTCGATATATGTAAATTTTTGATGATACCAAAAAATTTACATAACAATGTCTACCAAATGGAATATTATCGAAATGGTGCATTATCGATGTTTAATTCTAGACAAACAAAAATTCTTAATATACACAGAAGTGTGAAAAATGGAGAGCCGAGAAATGAGGACATATGTTTTGAAACATTTCAAGGTGAGATATGGCCGTTTATACAATTAAACCTAAAACTTTGTAATATAATCGAAAAAATAAATGAATATGTGATATGAATATATTAATGTAGAAATAGTGAATAAATAAATATATGAATAAATTTTTTTTAGATTATTACTGTTTCCACATAGGTTTCCTATATAAACTATAATGTTTTAGCTTTTTGGTTTTATACCAAATTAAATAAATTAAAAAACAAATTAAACATTTAAAATTAAAATAATTGTTCTTGTTATTTATTTTTTTAAAATTTTCAGGTTTCTTTCTTTTTACAACTTGTCTCTTTAGTCTTATGTAAGAAAATTAATGAAAATAACAACACTTAAAATTTTACAGGTTTCTTTTTACTTCTATTTGAAACATAGTTTAAATTTTTCGAAAATATTACATTTTCCAATTTTGAACTTTAATAGATATAATTTAATGTTTATTTGTTTAAGGTCAACTGGTTAATGTAGAACAAGTAAGTGCAAGTGATATTATTGTGATACCATCTTTTAAAATGAGAATAAGTTATACACGTTTATACTTTTATATATTTGAAGAACAAATCTATGAATGGTTGCGGGAACATCTGGATGTGGAACAACAACAATTGTGTGAAACTTAATTAAAAATATTGACAGATTGATATATCAAAAAATTGAAGAAATAAAATGGTGTAACCCAAAAATTTCAACTAATCGCAAAATATAGATTTTCCTGATATAGACTTTTATATCAGTATTCCGGAAAAGTTTATGAGAATGAAAATAAACCTACATTAATTGTTTTAATGTAGAGAGGGAAAGGTTGTACAAGTTTTATCATTATATTTATATATTGAAGGAACCAATAAATAAAATAAAATAAAATTATTAACAAAAAACGTTTTTCATCAGGGAATATTCTCACGAGGTATTTCATTAAATTGTAATTATTTAGTGTTTTTCAAAAATTCTCGAGACAAATCACAGATTTTTCCTCTTGCTAGACAGCTGTCTCCGGAAAATATAAAAGGTTTGCTTGGGGCATATAATGAATCAACCTCAAGTCCACATGGTTATATTGCGTTGGATTTAACAGAAGTGACAAGACATTAGCGATGTATTTCGTATTAGAACTATTAGAATATTGCATATGCTTCTGTAATACGGGTGATTTGAACAACTGTCAAAAGTATGAAACGATTGAAGAAAAACCAACATATGTATATTACATGTACTGGGAAAGTGCAACAAGAAGAAATTTCATGAGAATATTCTTAAATATTGTGATGATGATATTATAAAAACTATTGCTGAAATTGCAATCAATATATTAAAGGCAATAATAAAATTTCACCAGCACAAAAAGCAAAATTAAAAAAACATAAAAAACAATTACATAACATTTCTAGCCTGTGCAAAGAAAAGTATAAAAGCCAACCGAAAAATATTAGTTCAACATCCACCATTTTACCAATTTTAATCGGAACTATATTATCTGGTGTAACAGAAAAATTGCTCAGTAAAAGTAGTATGGATATGGCGATGCAAATGGCGGAGCTTTTAAACGGCAAAGCTTTTAATCAGGTAAAGATATGGCGGCGCAAATGGTGGAACTTTTAAAAGGCAAAGCTTTTAAGCGGTAAAGTACTAGTAAAAGGCCTGTGTCTTTGATATTTTGCAAGACCATGTGGAGACGTGCAAAACAATGGTGCTGCGGCTTCAACGGAGTTTTTAAGCGGCAAAGTATGAGTAAAAGGCTTTTTAAATTTATTTAAAGATTTATTTTTATTAAAGTTTTATTGATTTTGGAACTTAAGTTTAAAGTTGATTTAAAGTTTATATAAAAAGATTTTATAGATTAAAAAATTATGGATTAAAAATTGGTGAATTATTATGATCTTTGGGAAGCTTTAAAATTGCTAATTATTCAGATAAATTCAACCAATTTGAAAAGTTTTTTAAGTTTGGTTTAAATAATTTATTAAAAATTTAGTATACCAAAATAAAGCTTGGTTTAAATATAAAATGTAATAGAATTATTATAAAAATATTGTGTTGACTAGTTCTTTTTTCGTAAACAAAAACCATGTTGTTTTAAGAAATTATATTTAAGACAATGTAGAGTTTATAAGCTAATATAAAAATAATAAAAAGTTTTTATAATATTGGCTGCAAAAAAACAAATAAAAGTAACTTAAATAAATTGTATTTATAAACATAATTTAAATGAATTTTTTTTATGTTACATTATTTATTATGCAAAATTATTGCTTATAAACTTTTTATAAATATGATCAAAAAGCTTTTAAAGCATAAAGAATGAGTAAAAAATATTTGTGTCTTTGATATTTTAAATTGGTGAAATGATCTAATATTTTATTTAAAGTACTGAATATTCTAATAATTTTTAAATGAAAATTTTTTTAATACTCGTAATACAATGTAAATTTGGCTTTTGGTAAATATGTTTTTACTTTAATAAAAGCTTTGAGTTAGCGGTTGAAATTATATTGTTAATAATATAAGATGTGATCATGAAATACAAATTGAAAACGTGATTAAGTTCAAGTTAAAAGTAAAGAAAAAATGAAAAAAACTTGGGTTTAAAAAGTTGTTTTTAATATTAAATAAAAGCATTGCATTTCTTACTAGAAGTTTATAAATTTTTATTCATTAAATAATATCTCGTTTATTTATCCATAAATCATGTTTTTAATCAAAGCCAAGCCACCTAACCAAAACTTGATTTCCTTTTTTTCTTATTATTTTTTCTACAAGGTAAACATTACGAAATTTAACAGATGTAAGTTCAGGTTCATAAAAACTGCCTTTTATTTGTTTTTGTGTGTAATCAAGTAAATTGTATGTTATTGGGTCAGTTCTTTTTATTTTTGCTATGGTATGTATTTCTGTTGACCAATTAGGTTGATAACCTTTTGCAAATATACCTTTAAATTTACTTATACGAACAAAATCTCCAACTTTATATTTTGCTTTTCGGAATACTTTTAATTTATTGTATACAGTTTTAATAATAATTTCTCATTTTTCTTTGTAACCTTTTTAGGTGGAAGTTTAATTGTATGATGGTATGTGGCGTTATATTTTTCTATTAGCGATGGTAGAATAATTAACCATTTACATGTGCCTTGTAAATTAAATTGTTTCCACATCGGGTTTTTAGCGTACGATTAAAGCGTTCTACAATTGATGCTTTTAGTTCTGAATATGTATGATAATGGTTAATTTTATTTTTCCTCATTAGATTTTGAAATTTTTTGTTGAAAAATTCCGTACCTTGATCAGATTGTAAATTTTTTGGTTTTTTACCAGCCCGCTTTAAAATATTTTTCATTGCGATTAAAACATTATTAGCTCTTCTGTTTTTAACCGGTTCAGCATACGCAAATTTTGAAAATGTATCAATTACTGTTAATAAATATTTATATCTCTTGTTGAATTTTGCATATGGAATCATTTCAACCAAATCATTTTGCCAAATATCATTTAAACCCTTTTGAATAAATTTTCTTCGCGTTAGAAGAGATGTCTATTACAGTTCATAAATATTTATTTCCTTTGTTAAACTTTGCATATGGAATCATTTCTACTAAATCGATTTGCCATGTATCGTTTAAACCTTTCTGAAAAAATTTTCTTCGACGAAAGTTTCGTCTGGCTGGTCTATGTAGTTCCAATACTATTTGTACCCTTGACATTATGCTTGTACCATTTAATTAGATTTTTCAATTCTATTTTATAATTTTCTATAGAGCAACAGTTACCGGGTCCAGATGACGAGTTGTCGTAAGCCCAAGGACAAAGAGCAAAATGAGTTCCATATATTGGCGTAAATTTTTCTGTTGTTGAAAATTCTTTAATGTATTTATACATGTGAAAAATACTGCACTTTATAAATAGATTACTTGTAAATCTTTGTCAGGTGATAAAGTATTTAATTATAAGTAATATTATTCAACAAAATTTCTTTCATATATATTAGTTACTTCGTATAAATAATGCTAACATTTTTAACATTTTAATTATACTCTTGTCAATATTGCTATATAAAGGTTATATAAATTGCAAAAATGCATGATATTGAGCGAATAATATACAACGCAGAAAAAACTCTGCCAAGAGAACTATTTCGTTTTATAAATACTATTCTCATCAATATTCCACATTTATTCTCAGGTAAGAATTAACAAATAAAATTCTTATTTATAAAATGCATATATATATATATTTCTTAAGTGGTTTTCCAGCGTACATGGCAAATGCAATACACCATTTTGAGGAACTAGACATCTTTATTGAAGATCAAAGGTGAAATTTTGAAGACGATTAAAACCAGACTTTACAACAACCATGAAGAATTTGAAATCTATAATGACAATGAAGAGGAGAGACCGTTTAATGAAATAATAAAAGAGGTATTCTAGTTTTCGAAATAATATTTACAGGAGATTTACCGAGACTCTTAAGAGACTTCGACCTCGATATATGTAAATTTTTGATGATACCAAAAAATTTACATAACAATGTCTACCAAATGGAATATTATCGAAATGGTGCATTATCGATGTTTAATTCTAGACAAACAAAAATTCTTAATATACACAGAAGTGTGAAAAATGGAGAGCCGAGAAATGAGGACATATGTTTTGAAACATTTCAAGGTGAGATATGGCCGTTTATACAATTAAACCTAAAACTTTGTAATATAATCGAAAAAATAAATGAATATGTGATATGAATATATTAATGTAGAAATAGTGAATAAATAAATATATGAATAAATTTTTTTTAGATTATTACTGTTTCCACATAGGTTTCCTATATAAACTATAATGTTTTAGCTTTTTGGTTTTATACCAAATTAAATAAATTAAAAAACAAATTAAACATTTAAAATTAAAATAATTGTTCTTGTTATTTATTTTTTTAAAATTTTCAGGTTTCTTTCTTTTTACAACTTGTCTCTTTAGTCTTATGTAAGAAAATTAATGAAAATAACAACACTTAAAATTTTACAGGTTTCTTTTTACTTCTATTTGAAACATAGTTTAAATTTTTCGAAAATATTACATTTTCCAATTTTGAACTTTAATAGATATAATTTAATGTTTATTTGTTTAAGGTCAACTGGTTAATGTAGAACAAGTAAGTGCAAGTGATATTATTGTGATACTATAGTAACATGGATTATTGTAAATAATAAGAATTTAAAAAGTTTTTATTAGTACTTGTCATTGTAAAATAAATTTAAGGTGTAGAAAAATGAGATGTTTTGTATTATTAAAATGTTAGTATGGAAGTTTTTGTCTTGGTAGCAAATTTGAAGGTCAACTGGTTAATGAAGAACAACATTAACACGAAGGAAAAAACTGGTGTGAAAATATGGCATTATAAAGAAAATATGGTGTGAAAATATGGCACAAATACGCTGTAAACACCGAGGGAGTGCGGATTCGAATCCCACACACGTCGTAAGAGTTATTCCCCCATACGACATTTACAGCCACGCCTGGACAGGAAAGACTGTGTAATTTTCTGTTCACATTTAAGTGGGCAGAGAAATGCATTAAAACAAAAAAATATGGCACATATAAAGAATGAATATGGCATTGATTGCGCTATTTCCAAAAGAAATATAAACTAATAATAATAAATAAAAGAATAAAAGAAAAGTAAAATTAAGTATATAATTTTTTATTTACAAATTCAACGACAAATTTTTTATGTCAAAATTTTCAGGTTTTCAAAGCTTTTTCGGATTTGGGCATTGCTTCATAACAATGTAGGTCTATTGATTGTATTTTTACCAAAAGTTCCAGGTTCTGACATGAAAGTTTTGTCAGGTCTAACGCCTCATAAAATCACTTTTCAACCGAAAGGCATCACATTTGCCGATTTGCAATTCGAAGGGCGCCGGAACTCTTACGTAGTTGTTTTCCATGTTATACTTTTTATCGTACTCGTAGGTAGTTATTATTGAATATTTTAAAAAACTTAAGAATTTTGAATTTAAAAATTTATTTTTTATACTCTAGGAATATTCTAATACTTGTGGTAAAAAGTTGTTGGCCTTTATAATGTAAATTTATTTTTTCTTTTAGGTACATTTAATTTTATTTAAATATCTTTAAATCGCTGTAGGGTTTTAAAATTTAGTACTCCAGAAAGAAAACTTAGGATCTTTTTTAATCATATGAGGTTCGGATCCTGGTGAGGTTCAGATAAAATTTCTTCCGGCC
The DNA here is from genome assembly GCA_947095535.1 of Poecilobothrus nobilitatus. Taxonomy (NCBI): domain Eukaryota; kingdom Metazoa; phylum Arthropoda; class Insecta; order Diptera; family Dolichopodidae; genus Poecilobothrus; species Poecilobothrus nobilitatus. The sequence continues at coordinate 104,817,003 of OX352772.1, forward strand.
TGTTCAATGTACAGATACCCCATCTTGGTTGGGGGAAACAGGTATAAATGAATTTTTGGAAATTAAATTGATTCAAACATTAAATGGAATCTATTAAAGCTCAAATTGGAAAATGTGATATTTTCGAAAAATTTAAATTGTGTTTGAAATAGAAGTAAAAAGAAACCTGTAAAATTTTAAGTGTTGTTATTTTCATTAATTTTCTTACATAAGAGTAAAGAGACAAGCTGTAACAAGAAAGAAATCTGAAAATTACAAAAAAATAAATAACAAAAACAATTATTTTAATTTTAAATATTTAATTTGTTTTTTAATTTATTTAATTTAGTATAAGATTTTGGTCTAAGCTAAAACATACGAGCTGTAGTTTATATAAGAAAACTAAGTGATAAAAGTAATAATCTAAAAAAAATTTATTTATATATTTATTTATTCACTATTTCTACATTAATATATTCATATCACAAATTCATTTATTTTTTCGATTATATTACAAAATTTTAGGTTTAATTGAGTTTAATGTTAAATTTAAACTCAAATTTTTTAGTATAGAAAATAAAAATAAGGTTGCGCCCCAAATAGTCGCGACATCTATCAGTATGAAATTTATTCATCTTTTATGTTATACTAAATTATTTTTTTTTAAATTTTAAATATAGGTACATAAACTTTTTTCATTCTTTTCTTTGATATACAATCATATACGATTTAACCTTGAATTAAAAAAATAGTTTTCTAAATAAAATAAATTGGTGTATATGTACATTGCAACTTTGTATTACTATACTAGGATAGATAATAATTTGAATACTGGTAATTTAATATGTATAGGTTTTTGTAAATAATTTAGAATATATTGTTAGTTTTAAATAAATTTTATTTATTCTAGTTTATAATATTACAATTCATTAACATAAAATTTACAAATTATGTATTACAATAAAACAATTTTTAAAATATAAAGAAAAGATTAGTTATATGCATGCTGTGCTGTATGTGTTATAAACCGAATAAACGAGAATATATGGAAATATAATAAGTTAACAATTAGCTACGTTGTCAGATTTATTGTATGGTTTTTATTTTTTTTTTAAATAAAATGAAGTTTTTTTCTAGATATACGAAAAAATATACATGAGATTTTTTGATTTGTCACAGTCAATTTGTGTATTTAAGCATATATTTATTTTGCAAAATAAGCTAAAGAGTATATAAAAATGTGTTATTTAGAATGATTAAGTAACCAATAATTCGTCGTTTCAATTAAAGTAAACTGTATTGACTATAATATGTATATGAAGAAGGATTTAAATTTTTACTTTATAAATTTAAATGTATAAAATTATTAATTAACATATGTTTATATATAGGATTAATGATAATTAGTTTAACTAAGTAGGTATATATGTATATACCTGTATGTAGGTATGGATATGTATGTATTTATACTTAGTTAGAATTTACATACTTTATATACCTTTATATACTTACATATCTATAAGTACATAAATACATATATATAAATTTTGTACATGTGGAATATTCACTATAGTAAATATGGGAAAAAAAGCATTTTTTTTGAATTTTATGATTTATTTTGTAGTTTTTTAATATACCTACATAGTATTATTTATGATCATATCAAAGTACCATACATACATAGATAAATATGTACATATAAAATTTATTCACTTTTTTTCTCGACTCACATTCAAGAATTAATATGCTTTTTTATTTTTTAACCTTTATGGTCTACGTGGTGTAAAATTTTCCTAATAAAAAATAAGATTACATACATATGTATGTATAAATATTACAAATTTCGAATTTTGTTAACAATATGCATAAGTCACTATACAGTCATATATACATATTTATATTGTTATACATTTGTATCAATGTATGTGCAATAATACAGTCATATATACATATTTATATTGTTATACATATGTGTGTGCATATATAGAGTCATATGTACATATTTATATTGTCAAATTGAATGTAAAAGGTTATTTTTCTTAATTTTCTTTAATTTTTATACCCTACACCTAAAGTATAGGGTATATTAACTTTGGTATGGTGTTTGTAACCACCAAAAGGGAGCGAGTTAGATATGGACATGTATATATATTCTGAATCAGGATCACCTCCTGAGTTGATTTAACGATGTCCGTCCGTCCATCCTTTCGCACGATAACTCAAAAACTAATAAAGCTATCTTGATGAAATTTACATAGTAGGTTACTAATTATGAAAGGAAGGTTAAGTTCAAATCTGGACAAAATCGCTCCATGGGTACGGATTCTGGAAGCTTCCGTTCGATTTATGTCTCTGACATTTAAGAGGATTTGGTTAATGGGTTTAGATTTTGGAAGCTTCCGAACGAGCACCAGAGCAAATGAGATTATCTCCAAAACCAATAAAGATATAACCTTCAAATTTGGCAGAATGGTGTTATTTCATGTTTGGTTTAGGTCTCTGAAATTTGAGAGAATTTAGTCCTTGGTTTCGGATTTTGGAAGCTTTCGATCGAGCCTCAGAGCAAATGATATTATCTCCATTATAAGTTTATCTATTATAAGCAACAAAGATATAACCTTTACATTAGGCAGAATGGTGTTCTTTCATGTTTGATTTATGTTTCTAAAATTTGTGAGGATTGGATCTATGTGTTCAAATCTTGGAAGTTTCTGGACGAGCCCCAGAGAAAACGAGTATATCTCCACAACCAACAAAGGTAGAACTTTTATTTTTAGTACAAAGGTGTTCTGTTATGTTTCCTTTTCTGTAAAATTGGAAACTGACATTTGAAAGAATTTGAACCACGGGTTCGTATTTTGGAAACTTCCGGACGAGCACAAGAGCAACGAGCATATCTCCAAAACCAACAAAAGTAGAACCTTTAAATTTAGTACAATGGTGTTCTGGAATGTTTTTTTTATGTTCCTGAGATGGATTCGATGAATTGGAGTGGCAATTCGGGTACCTGACACACCTCCCAAGGACTAACAATCTTCGAAAAAGTTCAAGCAGCTGCCAAAAAAACTTATGGATTTTTAATTTAATTGGAATTATTCAGGTGTAGAGTATTAATAAGTCGGTTGCATCGACTTACTGTTACATTTACTTGTTTTTTCTAATATTTAGAATGCAAAAAAGAAATAATCAAAACAGTTGTCTTCTACCGGCTTGTCCAGTCAAGTCTGCAATGAATACTAAATTTCCGACTTATGGAAGCCCGAAATTTTACTAATGGGCTAAAATAGTAGGAAAAAATTATTTACAAACAAAACGTAGTTTTATTTGTAAAAATCATTTTGCTCCTGATTGTTTTAGTTTTACAGGTAAGCTTCTAAAAAATAGTATACCATCTCTGTTTTTAAACGCACAGGTAACGCCCCCGCCAAAAGATAGAATACCATTACCATCTCTGTATTTAAAGGAATTATCGTTTAATAAACGAGTAAGCCCACCAATAAACACCTACAGTGGGCCAAAAAGAAAACAAATAGAGGATGAACAATATAATGTAAGTAATAATGATAATAGTAATTATAATAATTTATTCGGTAATAATATCGGTAATAATTATAACGAAATTTTCGTTGATAATATAATTGCAATATTTTCCTCAATAATATTTTTAGCCATAATAGTAATAATATAAGTTATGAAGTTTGTAATAATAATAAAGGTGATAATAAAAGTGACGATTTTTGTTCTAATTTTTCTCTCGAAACTTCCGAAAATTTAAAAACAATAATATAAGTTATGAATATAAAAACTCTTGATCCCCAAAGTGTTTCAAAATATGCCAACGCACTTTGTGATACGGATCTTGTTATTGAATGTGAACGTCTAAATGATGCAGTTAAATTATTGAATTATGATGATATAGAAAACAATGAAAAAGATGAAATATTCTGTTTTAATAATGAAAAAAACAATTTTTCGAATCATAAAGAGAACGAAGAAAAAACTAAACTAATAACATTATTGCAAATTTAAGAAGATATTTTATTGGCTACGTTGTATATAAAATAAATAATAGAATTAAATGTGAAACATGCAAAGAAAAATTGTTAAAGAAAGCAAATACATCAAATATGCTCCGTGAACAGTTAATTAATGGAAAACCTTATGAAGTTTAAAGAAGCCTACTAATGATTTTTATGACATATGTGTAATGCAAATAAATTATTTTGAAAAAACATTTAAAGACCTCATTGCGATAACGAATATAAAAAAATTTTACATAGATAAATTAATTGAAATAGAAAATGTTTCGTACCCAGATTGGTTCTCAGATAAAGATAAATGTAAATCGCATAGACTGGAAATATTAGATTATTTAATTCTAATTTTAATAAGAAAAAATTGCAAATGAAAACAACAATTTCCCCGACAAATTAAAAGTTTTACGAAAATAATTATTTTTTAGTACATACTTATAATGAATATCCTAGTTTAAGTTCTTCATTTAAATTTTAAGATTTAAAATGTGATATAATAATATGTATGTATGAAATTTACTTATGTAATTCAATTTTGAAATACATACTAGTAATACTTATGCAATTTAATTTTGAAATAAAGAAAATAAAAAACTTTTTTAGTGCGTTTCAGTTTTATAATTTCTTAAATTTTCCATATTTTCGTTTCAGCTATGTACATATGTATATTTCATTAGTTTTAATTTCTAATAATATTCTTTCTTATAGGTTGAATTGCTATAAAAAATTTTGTTTTTTACACTATTAACTTCTTTATTTTATAATTACTAATATGTTTTATTTTTAGATTTTCTCTATTAATGCATGATCAATGACAACCTTCTAGAAATTAAATATTAATTATATGTATATGTATGTATTTACATATTATATATTTATTTACATATTATGTACATATGTATATATTTTTACTTTTATTTTAAAATAATTTTTAACATTTTTCATTGTAAATATGGATTTATTTTATTATTTGTTTTACCTATTATTTATTTATGTTGTACCTACATACATATTTATTGTAACCTTATGAATTTTATTATTTTTTATTTGTACCTAATAAAAAAAAGAGTTTTTTATGCTAATTGGAAAATTAAACATAATATTTAAATACAAATATCTACTAGGCAAATTTTCCAGGGCTTTTTCCCTTATAAAATGAACTTTATTCTTTTCTTTCTATTTCTTTAGGCTATTAAATTTTCTTTTCTAGTGTATGCATATGTACACATACATATGTATATCTGTATCAGTGGCGGCTTCTCCTAAGATTTAACTGATTCATTGAATCAGTCGTAAAAATTTTAACTTTATTTCATTAACTTTCATTTAACTTTAAAATCTAAAAGTTTAAATTTCGTTTTGACTCTTTAACTAATTTAAGCTTTTTAAGTTTATTTGATTTTAAAAAATTTAAAGATTTTGAAAAAAAATTTCCAATTAGTTATTTTAATAGATCATTTTCTTTCAATTTTTGATTTTAGTTTTTTAAGAAATGATTTAATTTTAGTTTATAGAATACAAGATTTCCGCAAATTTCAAAACATTGAAGATTTTATAATATATTGTAAACAAAATGATTTGGTGCATAGTATAAAAGAAGCATTGCATTATTAATAGAAACTATACCAGCAGAAGGATCTTTTCTAACTTAAAAAATATAAAAAACTTATGTTCGAAATTCAATGTGTAAAGACAGAATATCTAGTTTATCATTAATTTATATTGAAAATAAAAAAGTTGAAAAAAAAGAACTTGTAATAAAACAATCTTTTCTTGAAGATGTAATAAAAATTTTTGGAACTAAAGAAAGAAGAATAGACCTAAAATATTTAAATTTTTTTTTGTTTTGAATCAGAAGATTGAAAATCCACGAGCCGCCACTGATCTGTATGTATATAGTTTTTGGATTACAGAAAATAAGTGTACACATATTCTTAAGAACAAATAAATAATTTTACGAATAAAAAATAAAACTGAATTACCTCAAAAAATATAACATTTTAAATTGTATACGTTACTTCTCATTTTAATTCTAATGAAAAATTTAGGCAATTGAAATAACGAATTTAATTATTTCAAAACAATTAAATTCTTATTCATTTTCTATCTTAGTTCTAACTATTGTAAATACCAAAAGGTAAAAGTCCAAATTTACTAAAGGTGATATATGAACATTACATATTCATATATACCTACTTAGTTAAACTAATTAACATTAATCCTAGATATGGATGTATGTTAATTAATAATTTTATACATTATAAAGTAAAAATTTAAATCCTTCTTCATATACATATTATAGTCAATACAGTTTACTTCAATTGAAACGACGAATTATTGGTTACTTAATCATTCTAAATAACACATTTTTATGTACTCTTTAGCTTATTTTGCAAAAAAAAAATATGTTAAATACACAAATTGTCTGTGACAAATCAGGAAATCTCATATATAATTTTTCGTATATCTAGAAAAAAACTTCATTTTATTTAAAAAAAATAAAAACCATACAATAAATCTGACAACGTAGCTAATTGTTAACTTAACATTATATTTACATACAATCGCGTTTATTCGGTTTATAACACATATAGCACAGCATGCAGATAACTAATCTTTTCTTTGTATTTTAAAAATTATTTTATTGTAATACATAAAGTCGCAGCCTTATTTTTATTTTCTATACTAAAAAATTTGTTCTACTTGGAACGCCTTATATATGTATAGTCTTTGCTAATATATATGAAAGAAATTGTGTTGAATAATATTACTTATAATTAAATAAGTTTATCACCTGAAATGTACAAGTAATCTATTTATAAAGTGCAGTATTTTTCACATGTATAAATACATTAAAGAATTTTTAACAACAGAAAATAAAAACAAAAGTGCTGGGTAAAGTCCATTATATCACTGTCACCAAAAAATTTTGTGGGCGGAGTCTTTGGTTTGTAATTGAGTTGTATCGTGTATGGGCAAGTTGTACAACTTAAATGTCATTTTAAGATTAAGATTTTTTGATTTGAGAAAATAATAAAAAATATAAAGTATATAATTACAACGATTGGATGATAGGTTGGATAAGTGTGTGGTATGGTTCTAAAACCTGTCCGAGTACCAAGTTTACAACCTAGTCCCCCTGTGTGGACAGTATTATAATCTTTAGTATATACATATATGGAAAGAATTGCCATTGTACAATTTATTTAAAAATCAAAATAGAAATTTTTAAATAATAAAAATGAAATTCAAAGTTAAATAAAATAAAAAGTTATTGACATCTTTATATTGAAAACGTAAATAAATTAATTTTAACTTTTTTAAATGAAAAAGTACAAGTAAGTTGCATATTTTATAACTTATTTCAATATTTTATTGATTCTAAACGTAAATCTCAACATTTTTAGTAATTTTTATATGTAAATGCAAATATGAACTCTTAATAAATAATTAAATTTTTTAAAGTCTAAAATTTTAATTTTTATAGAACTATTAACTCTTAATATAAAAATTTAAATAAATTTAAATTTAAACCCCCGTTAACAATTTAAGAAATGCTCTTTTTAAATTCGGTAAGTAAATCCATACGGCAACAATCTATTGGTATTTTTTTTTCTTGATACAAATCAAAAAAAATAAAAGTTAACTTTCTTATATGAAAAATAAAATTCCCCAAACCCCTCTAACAATTTTAGAAATCCTCTTTTTAAATTCGGCAAGTAAACCCATACGAAAAGCATCTATTGATTTTTTTTTCTTGTATGAAATCAAAAAAATAAAAGTTAATTTTCTTATATGAAAAATAAAATTTTTTATATATAATATTATACTACAATTATCTACAATTACAATTATTTATAAATATATTCTACAATTATTTATAAAATTTGTTATTTTATATAAATTCCAAATATCTATAACATAAAAAGGTACCTAAAAAATTTTTGTAAATTTGTTATTTAATACAAATTAAAAATATCTAAAATAAAAAAATTTACATAAAAAAATGTTGTACAACCCTTTTTATTTTCATTTAAAAACTCTTTCCAAAAATTACTTAAAGAATTCCAGAATGGCAACACATTTCAAAAATGCATGAGGCGAGGATTGAAACGACATGCCGTCATTTAATAGAACTAATATTAAAGTTTATATTGAAAGTTTTAAAATTAAAAAAAAGGTAAAACAAAGCAAACAATTAAAAAAAAAAACACCCAACAGACAAAGAAGAGAAAAGGAATCATTTAAAAAAATTAAGGATCAGGCTATTTTTATGGGACTTATTGGATGACAGTGATAAAGTGGACTCTGCCCCAAAATTTATTAAATTTTACATTATTTCATAAACAATGCCATTATCTATATCTTTCAAGCCGGATCGAAACACTCAATGTATTTTATATATGTATAAATAAACTTTTTATTCAAAGTTTTCGTTAAATGTTCCGACTTGTAAGATAAAAAGGCGTTGTTCATCAAGATAACTTTTTTTGTTTTGTATGTAGTGCTCTGTTGCTATTTTAAATTTTTTTTGTAATAAGATATGACGGTAAATTTTTTTAATCCTTTACGTCGAATATTTATAACTTTACAAAGGTAAAGTGACGTTTACTTCGGTGTTGAAAATAAAAAGCCCGCCTTCAAAATAGACCGAACATTAAAAGCCAAGAGCACCCAAAATAGGCTGAAAACCGACTTTTATTCCCCGTTATACCCGACATATGACCTTTTTGGACAATGTATACGACATGTAACTCAATCATTAAAATCCAAACCACGGCTCCAATCTTTTTGTTTTTTTATCCCAAATGATTACTTTTAATGTTTTTAATTACCAAGTGTCCTTTTTTTTATTTCCACAGCTTATTTTATTTTTCATTTTGAATTTTTCTAATTTTTCATATAAACGATCCAATATAATATTTATGTAAATGCCCGCATGATTTTCCAATACTAAAGCATTTTTGAAAGGTGCTGCCATAGTACAATTCTTCGAAATAATTTAGAAAATTTTGTTTTCAATTATAATTCATAAGGGTTGTACAAAAAATTTACATAAAATAACAAATTTATGAAAATTATTAACATAATTTTTTTTATGTACATATACTAGAATTGAAATTTTAATTTTTTTTTTGTATGAAATAGGTATCTCGAATTGACATACTAAAAATTTTTATTTTAGAGTCAGATTAAAAACATTTATTTATTTTTGATTTCGTGCAAGTAAAATAATGTATAAATTGATGCTTTCCGTATGGATTTACTTGCCCAATTTAAAAAGAGGATTTCTTAAATTGTTAGCGAGGGTTTGCTCTTTAAAAACTTCTTTAAAAAATGAATTTTTATATAAAAGAGTTAATAATTTTCATACATATAAAAATTTCAAAATATAAATTTTATATTTTCAATATACTGTCAAAATTTTAATTTTTTGTATAAAATAAAAATTTTGCATTTACATATAAAAATTACTAAAAATGTTGGTTACGTTTAGAATCATTTGAACATTGAAATAAATTATAAAATATGTTTATTTTATCATTTAAAAAAGTTTAAAATAATTTATATACGTTTTTAATATTTATTTATTTATTATTACGAGCTTAAGTCAAGCAAGTTACAGCAAAAATACTTAATCTACTTTAAAGCTAAAATTAAATAAAAAATCAAATAATAACTAATTAATAATAATTAAATGAGAAAAAAAAAAAAGAAATTACAATTTATAATTTAATTAATTATAAATTGTAATTTCTTTTTTTTATAAAAATCTAACTATAAAATACAACAAAATAAATTCAATTAAGAATCCTCAGGTCAAGGGTTATTTAATAACTTCATTCACACAAATATAGATTTCTTTTAAGTGATTGCTTTGTTAGTAAGAGGTTAATATGAGGTTTATATATGTTACAAAGAGATATCATCCTATTAATAGGTTCATGTTTCCCATAATTTGTTTTATGAAAATGCAAGTTAAACATATTTACAGATCTTAGTCTAGAATATGAAGAAAAATTGAGTTTAGCAAATAATTGAGAAGAAAAAATATCACCTTTAATTAATTCGGTTAAAAACACTATATCTGTTACTTTACGACGTTTCTCAAGGGTATGAAGATGTAATAAATTCAATCTATGTTCGTACGGCGGTAGTCTTAAAGGATCTTCCCATGGAAGAAAGCGTAAAGCAAATCTTAGAAATTTTTTTTGAATATTATAAAATGGGCTCCATACCTGGGAAGCATATTCCAAGTTAGGTCTAACCAAACAAGTAAAAAGAGATTTTAATACATAAGGATCATCAAATTCTCTTGCCCAACGTTTAATGAAACCTAGCATAGAGTTGGCTTTACTAAGTATATCAGTATAATGAAGGTGAAAAACAAGCTTACTATCAAAGAGTACCCCTATCTTTTATAGAGACAACTTTAGGAATAGTTTGGTTATTGAAAGAATAGGAATACAAGATTGGGCATGAACGACGTGTAAAAGTAATTAATGCACATTTATTAACATTAAGTTGAAGATTATTATTGCAACACCAATCATAAAATCGATTAAGATCAGCTTGCAAAGCTAAAGTATCTTTAAAATTTTTTATTTTTAGGAAGATTTTCATACCATCGGCGTAAATTTTAATATGGCAATTAAATATTAACGAAGTAACATCATTAATGGAAATAATGAACAGTAGAGGTCCAAGATAACTACCTTGGGGAACACCTGTGGCAGCATCGAATTCAGAAGATGTCGCGGATCTAAAAGACACACTATACCTACGTTCGGATAGATTAGGAGTGAACCCAATTAATGAAAAAAATGGGGAATCCTAGTTTTTCCAACTTAAATATAATAATATTGTGCGGAAGAAGATCAAAAGCTTTACTGAAACTAATATATATCACATCTGTTTGAAAACCATCCTCCATGTTATTAATGAAAGTAGAAGTGGATTCAATAAGATTAGTAACAGTTGATTTATGCTTGACAAAGCCATGTTGATAAGGATATAAAAAGCAAGTACAATGATCATAAATAGAATCAAATATGATAAATTCAAAAAGTTGGGGAATAGATGATAGTTTCGCAATTGGGCGATAATTTGTTACATCATTTTTAAGATTTTTTTTGTATGCTTAATAAGAGAAGTCTTCCAGATAGAAGGAAAAATACCAGAAGTCAAAGAAAAATTAAATAAGATGGAGAGGGGACCACATAATGAAATCGAACATTTTTTCAAAAATATGTTTGGAATACCATCAGTACCAGGATTAGAATTATTGTCAAGCTTTTGTAAGTAGTTTAAGACTACATTAGAATCAATATGAATATTAGTAAGTGTTGTTTTAGGAAAGTTAACCAGGTGACAGAAATAATCTTTATTTAAAGAAAACGCAGGCAGAGCGTAACTGACTGAAAAAAAAGCATGGAAAAATTCAGAAATCACTTTAGAATCGCTACTGTTAGAGTTCTTATAATTCATACAAGTGGGATATTGATCAGATTTTCTTTTAGAATTGACAAATTTCCAAAAGAGTTTTGGATTAGTTTCAATATCCGAAGACATATTCCGTACATAGTTAAAGTGAAGATTATTAGACATTGACTTGAAATCATTAAATAAAATAATAAAATCATTAAAATCATGATTATTATTGCTTTTAATGAATTTACTCCACGCTTTTAAGATTTCTGGTAAACCAAGGCGGACAAGTTTCATTAATTTTATCAATAACTAAAGGCACATGTTGTGAAATAATGGAATGAAGGATTTTATAGAAATTATTAACTGTAACCTCTAAATTGGTAGAGCATAAAAATGAAAAGTCGTAATCGCATAAATAGTTATTAATTGCTTCAAAATTAGCTTTGGAAAAATTGTAACGATAAGAAAGTGCTGAATCAACATTATAAGACATAAGAGAAGAAAAGGAAAAACATTTTGGAGGGTGATATTCATCAATATCGACGAGTTCAAATGACAGGTAATAGTAACTAAATTATTCCAGTTTGAAGTAAATATTAAGTCTAACTGCCTCCCACGATTATTGTAAACCGTGGATACCTGTTGAAAATTAAAAGAATCGATTACAAAATACTCAATATTACTAACTAATTCATATGGTACAAAATAAGCTTCCTCTTCATGTGCAATCCATTTAATATTAGGTATATTAAAATCACCACATAGTATAATATCATCATTTGTGTTGAGATTACTAATTAGTAATTCAATTTGTGATATATACTTAGTATATACTTCAATACTAGATCCAGAAGGAATATAACAGTTAATGATAATAACATTTATCAACTGCAATTCAATTTTAATGGCAATCATTTTTATAATTTGAGACGCATCTCACTGAGTAACTAACAATTGCGAGGATGAGAATGTATTTTTTACAGTTATTAATACACCACCACCTCTTGGAATGTTATAAGCTTTACAAACAACAAATTTACACTTTTTATCCGTTATGGTGCAATTTTCCATGTTACATTTAAATTCCATTGTATTTTTAATAATTTTAGAATTAAAAAATAATTAAGGTCAAAACAAATTAAATAAAAATACTGATGGATATGTATAAAGATGTCAACAATTTTTTATTTTATGTAAATTTGAGTTATCTGTAACTACCTCAATATTTTTGTACCCTTCTTTTTTTATTATTTAAAAATACCATTTTGAGTTTTAGATATATTGTACAAGGGCAATTCTTTCCATATATGTATATACTAAAGATTTTAAGAATGTATTATACGTCAAAATGTCAGTCGACCATTATTTTCATAACAAAAATGTCTATTTTTGTATGAAAAAAATTTAAAAAATTTTTTTTCGCGAAAAATAAAGCAAAAAAGTTAATTTTTTCGGTAAATTTAGATTCTAACGGTAAAAGTTTATCGAATTTTGGCCGATTTTGGGGGGTTACGGGTACGTGACCTTTTAGGCCTAGGCTAGAACGCCCACTACGAGTATACTCGTAGTTGGCATATGAATTTTATAAACTAACACAATTTTGTAGCGTAGCGAATTAAACTCTGATTTTTGGTTTGGCAATGGACAAAGACACCAGAAAAATCAAATTTCATAGAAATTTTATGCTTTTCACTTGCTGTAATTTTGATAATAAACTCTAAAGCTCACATTTAATTTGAAAGGTATAAAAGTAGTTTTACGTATATGTATATATCATGACTAATCTAGAATTACAAACAAGAAAAACTTATAGTTATTATATAGTTGAAACGAAAATAAAGCAATAAATTTTTATTTTAAAAATATGTATTAATTTTATTAAGAATAAAACATGAAACATTAGAAGAAAATTAAAAAAAAAAATTATTCACTTTAATATTAGAAAATTAAAAAAATTGTTATTAATTTAAATCTTAAAATTGTAATTAAAAATAGAAATTTCCGATTTTTATTCGTATAGTCTATCATTTCAACAGTATTCTATACTACAACACTGTCAGATCTCATCCATGAATGCTCACCACGTTTCAATTTTTTATCTACTAACTCTTTTGGATTCTCTTTTCTATTGAACATAATAGTACCGCATATATATGTAGAAGGGTCAGTCATTGTTTTTGTTAATGATACCGAATTATAATAATTATCAGTATAAAGACTGTGCCCTTTATCAAGGAATCCATTCATAAGATCCAACACTACTTCAGAAGTAAGACTTACACCACTGGTTGGTTCCTTTGATTTTCCGCAATATATTTGAATTTTTAACACAGTTCCATTAGATTCGCACAATTCGTAAAGTTTAATACCATATTTATATCGTTTATTTTTTATGTATTGCCGAAATATCAATCTTCCACGCCAAAGCACCATTGACTCATCTATTCATAAATTTTTTCCTGGACAATAAATTGTGTTTATTGTGTTTTTGATATGGTTAAGTACTGGTCTTATTTTATGCAATCTATCGGTGGAAGCTCTTGAATCATTATTATCTGTATAATGTAAAAAAGTAGCAAAATTTGAAATCGATTACGACTCATTATACTACGCCAAAATGGGACAATAAACACTAGAGTTCCAATAATGCTCAATAGTTGGGAGTGAAAATGGACCCATTTGGAAAAGCAAACCCAAAAAAAGTTTCATTTCTGAAACATTCTTTTCATTCCAGCGTTTCCAACGAGATGATCTTCGCATAGTACCTACTTTTGCGATTTCTTGTGCAGCATATATATTAGTTTGGTCCACCAAAGACTTTATGAAAACATCATTGAAAAATAAATCAGCAAAATGTTTTGGAGGAAGCTGTTCCAGAGATATTTTAATTCCCTGAGTACCTTGAAAATCGAAATTCGGCGAGCTTTTTGGAACCGTTGTCCAACCATGTTGACATAACTGTGGGGCAGGTTCAGCTTGTCTTGATGTCGTGGGACGAATATTAGGTGTACGGCTTTCTGAATCTGAATCGCTTTTAACAGAAGAATTATTATCTATTATCTAAATATTCAGAATCTTCTGAACCACTAAAATCTTCCAAATCCGTTAAAATTCCATCTTGGGATTCATTGTCATCATCCATCAATATTTCTTTAGATTTTGTATGCTCCAGTGACATATCCTTTAGTATATATTTAACTTTTCTGAAAAAAAAAAATTAAAGAAACTAGACTAAAATCGTGTAATGGACTACGTAGCCGGGTAATTTGGACTAGTGTTTTCAAAAACGCATATTACCCGAACAACACAGGTTTCAATTGATTCAAAAATATGTTGGTACTTACATGAGTTTATACCCTAACAAAATATTTCTTACTGTAAAATGTTAAATAACACATTCTACTTCTTTATACTCAGAAGCCTACTTTATCAAAATTTTTAAAAAAATTAACCAAATTTTTTTCATTCAAAAAGTTAACGTTTTTTTTCATAAAGTTTTTTATAAAGTAGTTACATTTTGAGATGTGTTGAAGTTTGATTGTAATTTAAAAAAAAATTAATTTAAGATGGAAATAAAGTAGAAGAAAAACTCCTTTTTTTCGGAATTATAATTTTTTATTATTCGTAATATATATTTCGCGCGCTATGTACAAACTTTATCAAGCTTAATTTTTACTAATAGAATCTAAACATTAGAACATTAACAGAAATTAAAAAACATTAGAAGAAATTAAGTTTTGATAATGTGTGTTTATAGCGCACGAAATTATTAACATTAATAAGAAAAATTATTATTCCATCTTAAGTTACATTTTACTTAAAAAAAAATTTAATTATTCAAAAAACCTGTAAAAGGGTAGCTAAAAAACAAAGAATATGCAATAAAAAGGATGTACGAGTTAACGAGTTATGAGGATAGCTTTTTTAGTTCTCATTGCCACCTACGAGTTAACTCGTACATACTTTTTATTATAAATACTGGTTCTTAATTTAATTTTATATAAGCAATTTTTTTCTGTATTTACTCTTTCAGCAAAGTGTTGATTGTTTTAAAACCTTGAAACGAGATCAAAATGAGTGAATCGTTTTAGCCTGTGGTGCTCAGGGTTTCTTGTTTTAAGTTTTCTGACCAGTACGTTTGGATGGTTGTCTAGTCTACTAAAGTATTTTCTACTTCGCAGGCCTATCTTTTCTTTGACGGAACAAATTTGTAAATCATTTCTGATTGTTTCGTTGCGCATATACCACGGTGCGTTTGTTATTAATCTAAGTGTTTTAGCTTGGAAACGCTCGATTATCTCTATATTTGATACACTGGTTGTACCCCATAGTTCAATACCATATGTCTAAATTGGTTTCAGCATACTTTTTGTAAATCAAAGCTTTATTTTGCAATGATAACAACGATCTTTTACCTAGTAACCAGTGCATACTATTTAGTTTACTTCGAAGCTGTTTAATTTTGTTAAAAATATGTGTACGCCATGTTAGCTCTTGATCTAGGTCAAGTTCAAGGTATTTAGCTGAATTTGCCTGTGGAACCGCGATGCCGTTTAATGTGACAGGTGGACAGGTATCTTTTTTTAAGGTAAAGCTGACATGCACTGATTTGGCTTCATTGGCTTAAATTCTCCACTCTTTCAACCATAGCTATATAAGAACTTCTAATTTGGTAGAATGGATGTGGTAATTTCTTTTTCAGCTTGTACAAAATTCCCTCGTACCAGACTTTGTCTAACGCTTCACTAATATCCAAAAAAACTGCAGCGCAATACCTTTTGTTCTCTAGATCTGTTCTTATATAATCAACCACTCTATGTACCTTTTCAGTTGTTGCATAGTGTTGCCGGAAACCAAACTGATGATTACGTATGGCTCTCCTTTCATGTAATATCGGTTTTAATCTTATCATGAAGAGCTTTTTAAAAATTTTTGAAAATGTTGATAACAGGCTAATCGGCCTATAGGAGAATACTAAGTTCATATCTTTTTCAAGTTTTGGGATCATTATTATTTCGGCAATTTTTCATTCAGCCGGAAACTAGCTTATTCTGAGAATTGCATTGAACAGATAGGTAATTTATTTAATGCCTTTGATAGTTCTTTTAGAATTTTCCCGTCTATTTTATCATATCCCGTGGTTTTCTTGTTGCTGATCCCATTGATAATATTTTCAACTTCCTTTGTAGAAAAGCTTTTGATTGGCACACTCCTTTGAAATGGTGTTGATAAAAAATTGATAATGTCATTATTTTCTGCATCAAAAGGCAGCCCTTTCAAATTTCCTTTCTAGTTGAAGTAGTCGCTTTACTGCTATATCTCGGGAGCGTCCAAGATACATTTCTGCCGTTGCTTCCTTAAAGGGCAGGTTGACTTCATATTGTCCATTTGGCAATCGGATTGTGGTTGAATTATATATATTTTCACATTCATTTTCTTCATCATTAATGATTTTTTTATCATTTAACTCTTCTAATTCCCAAAATGCTCTAAGATCTGCTTCTACATCGTTGGTGATATGAAAATTGTTTAATTTAAATGTATTTTGAATTTGGTTTATTTCTCCAGAAAGAATTCATCCGAATATGGTTCTTTGCGCCAATGGAGTTCCAGGTTCGTCCTTGATTAATCCGTTAAGGATTATGTGTTGATATACATCAGCTCCGAGTAGCATGTCAATTGGACCAGGTTGATAAAATTGTGGATCAGCTAAATTTAGACCTTGTAGATGTTTCCAATTTCTATGATCAATCTGATTTCTAGGAAGAATTGAGGAGAGTTTGTTTAAAATTAAAGCTGAAACTTCTATATGATTATTGTTCGCTAAAGCTTGAATTGATAATATTGATTGTGCCTTCACTTGTAACGATTCCTTATCATTAATTCCCTGTATAGACGTATTTAATGTTGTTAATTTAAAATTGTTTTTTCAAATTAAGTGTTTGAACCACCCTTTTGGTAATAAAGGTGGCTTGTGAACCTTGGTCGATGAGCGCCTTACCATTTCCTTTCCTATTGGAGAAGCTACCTTTATTAGTGTGGTGGCAAGCATAACTTGCCTTTGGTTGTTTCTATTTACCACATAGGACTCAAAAGAGGTTGAGGGTAATGTGTGTGGAGATGGTATGAATTCCGGTGCTTCCACAGTAAAGGTATGATGGGAAGCTAAATTATGTTGGTTTTCGATTTGTTGTGTTGATTTTGGCGTTTCTTCCTTACTATTTCTTGCTTGATTCCAATTTGAACTTTCTCTATGCAGAAGTGTATGATGACGTTTTCTGCAACGTAAACAAGTACTAGTGCTTGGACAATTGGCTAATAAGTGCCCTGAACCCAGACAATTTAGACATAAACCCTTAGATTTTACTATTTCTAATCGTTTTATCTGATTTTCCTTTGCAAAGCTATCACACTTTCTTATATTGTGCTGGCCAGTACACATGATACAACATGGTTGCATGGCTAAATGAAATGTGTTATGCGAAGGCTTAGCATTATTCCTGATTCGCCGAAAATTATTATTTTTAACATTTTGATTAGATATTTTTTGCTTTAAAGCCTCGAGCGTACGGAACCGGGATTCCAAAAAGGTCTTTAACATTTCCCAAGATGCTAGTTCCCTAGTTTTACTGATCTCTTGTTCCCAGAGTTGATGTGTCTCAGCTGGTAACCTCTGAACGATCGTATGAATTATGATTGGGTCCCAATTGACAATCGGAATATTTAAGTTTACAAGTGCTTGTAAACTCTCTGTAGTCGTATCTAGTAAACCCTTTATTCCCTGTGCAGACTCCTGTGACTGAAAGGGCTGGCCAAAAAAAACCTGTAAATGGGTCCCCACCAAAATTCTTTTATTGTTGTACCTTTCCTTTAATAATTGCCATGCACTTTGGTAATTCGAATCAGTAATTTGAAATTGCCTTAATAAATTTTCTGGCTCGCCAGCAATGTGCATTTTTAAGTATTGTAATTTCTGTGCAGGCACCAAACTAGAACTTTCATGGACTAATGACCGAAACAGGTCATGAAAGGACGGCCATTTTCTATAATCATCGTTAAACCTTTCCAAAACTATTTTGGGAAGATGAATGGCTGTAGGAGGCTCTCGTATCGAGATCGATGCTTGCTCGCAACTATTCTCAACCGTTTCGGAAAATGTCTTTTTCATAATGTTTTCTATTAACCCGTAATTTGTGTAATAATATTGTTTTATGTGAGAAAACATATTTTTGTCAAAATATGAATACTTAGCCTCTTCAAACCCCTCTTAGGAGTAGGATACTACCAGCATTTTCCGATGACGTGCCTTGATTTCTGTCCACTGTTGTTGGATATCTCTCAGCAGCTCTGCGAAACATTCCTTTGTTTTAGTCTCTCTGGCTTCGGCTAGGAAATCCTTTATCGTTATTTCAATGATGGATTTATCAGCAAGCTGCTCCTTTATCATTTTCTCCATATTTTTTAGGATGTGTAATTTTCAATTACTAGTTAACCGTACCGAACACGCGCGTAGTATTTAAATGTACTAGCAGGTCTTTAAAATTAGTTTATTAATTTAAGCACTAAAATTTCTTGTATTTAACAAATTAATATTGAATATTTTTATTGCTTTACTGTTTTCAATTATATTAAATATTAGTTTCTCTATTAAATTTTATATAAAGATAATCAATAGATATGTTCACAATTTAAATTAAATATTAATTGTTTTAATTATCAAATGTATTTAACAATTATCCAAAGTTTTTTTTTTTAACATTAAGTTAATTTACTTGAGCTAATTATTACACATAAGGAAAATTATTTAATGATTCTGCATTTAATAATTATCCAAAATTTTTTAACACTAATTAAATTAATTTAGTCAAATTATTACACGCTCAGTTTAATTCAATTCAAACTATTACACTTCACAATTTCAATTTAATGATTATATATTTAATAACTTAGATCCGGCTCGAAGGACCATGAAAAAAAGAGTTCAAAAAAAGTTTTTTTTACGATTTATAGATTTCAAATAGATAACGATTTCCCCAAAAAATAGGTTTCAAAATTTTATAGATTACAAATATAAGTCATTAAAAAACACCAATTTTTATATTTATAGATTTCAATTTATTTCATTTATATTCAATTTTTTTTCTTTTATGTTAATAAAGCGGCGATTCGATTACGATTAAATTTAAAATGTTTAAAAAGTGTTACTTTTAATATTAATTCACTGTTTCTTATGTATTATATATAGTTCATTGACCTTAGAAGTAAAAGTTACATTTCGTTATATATCAAAGTTAAAAATTATCATTAGTACATAAGAAACATATGCTTATTTTGTATATAATAAATCTACCCAAAGTAGATGACTAAAATTATTTAGCAATTAATAATATAATATTTTAATAGATGTCGGCGACATCTGAGAACTAATAGATAAGTAATAATGTTATATAATTATGAAATTATGTGTAAGTGTAAAAGAGAAAAATATATAGTAATTAACTAACAAGATGAATATTATTTTTAACAAATGACAGAACATAAGTAGATAGTACAAATCAAACAAAGCAAATATAAATTGGTAAGTAAGAACAATTAATTTTAAGTTTAACTATTAAATTTTAATTTAATTTTAAATGTCTTTTTAGATGTTGCTGTTAGATGCTGGGAAAGAATTAAGATGAACCAATAATTCAGATAAGTATTTAATTTTAATTTCTTTATTAAAGTGAAGATTCTTTGTCGTATCTTTCCTTTCAGGCTTTCTTTTACTTGAAGTCAAAAAATGAACAATGAAGCCAAACAAGAAAAATGGGATCGTGCCGCAACAGATAATATTTTCAACTTCCTTTGTAGAAAAGCTTTTGATTGGCACATTCATTTGATATGGTGTTGATAAAAAATTGATAATGTCATTATTTTCTGCATCAGATATTTCTGCATCAAAAGGCTTTAATACGTTTCTAAGATGCTCCGAAAAGCTAAAGCTTTAACAGCATCGCTTCTTCCCCAATTTCCATTATGTTTTCTTATTGGCGGAATATGTATTTGCGGTCTCTTAAGATTTTTCGTTGCCTTCCATAAAGAAATTTTGGTATTCTCAGTAGGTGTTAGATGTTTTAAATAATTTGCAAACGATTAATTTTTGATTTTATGTAGCAGGGTTTTGACATTTTTCGTAGCCTTAATTAATTTTGCTTTATCTGCAGATCTAGTTCTTTGTCAAATTTTTCTTAATTTTCTTTTTTGATCTATTTCTTGTTTAATGTCGTCTGGGTAAACATCTTGCCTTATTTGTTCTTTATGTTTGGGTGTTGTAACCTCAAGAGCTTCTTTTACGATGTCACTAAAGTTACTGATCGCTATTGAGATCTCGTTTTGAGTTTTAAGAGGTATGTTTAATGACAATTTGCCATCTGCTATGGTTCTAAATTTGTTCCAGTTGGTGTTGCTTGAATGCAAGCTTGTAAATTTGGTTGTTGTACAGATGGTTGTCTTAGTAAATACGATTAGAAGTCTATAACATCTGGAATTTTACTTAAATCTGTGGGCCCATATGTTGGTTGTCATGAAGAAACACTGTTAAGCCCACATTCATTCATAGCCAAAAACAATTGCCTGTCTCTGTGAGTGATGATTCTGGAGCCCCAATGCGTGTGTTTACAGTTGTAGTCACCTTCAGCTAAGAATTTTTTTTTAAGTGTTTTGAAAAATTCGACGAACTGTGTTGATCTAATAATATTATGTTTTGGTGACAATATAGAGCCGATATCGTAATAGAGCCATTATAAGTTTCCACCGACAAATTAGTTGCTTGCAGATAATCTTTGTTATATTTGTTTAATTCAAAGTGTTTTAGTGAACTTCTGATGATGTTTGCTGATCCTCCATGAGCTGTTCGATCCGGGTGTTTGGTATCATAGATGTTGTAATTTTTTATTTTAAAATAACTTCTATTAGTAAAATGAGTTTCCGAAATTAGTAGTATATCAATATTTGTTTTTACTTAGAAATAATTTCACTTCTTGCGTATGTTGTGCTAGGCCGTTGCCGTTCCAGTAAGCTAGTTTAAGTAGTTGAGACATAACTAAATTTGTTTCTGACTGTGGATAGCATATTTAACATTATTATGCTCATTTGTAGTGTGAACTTTTGCATTAAAGTTTGAAATTCTGTTATTTGATTTTGCAGTGATTTTTGATTTGTTGTAGAAGTTTTTTCTTTTTTATTATCAATAGTAGTTTTTACCATATCAGCAAACGTGTGGTTAGATTGTACCACTTGACCAGCTGTAGTTGGTACATTGGGTACAACGTTATTTATTGTTTTTCTTGCGCGTAATGGTGGAACAGTTTTCCTTTGCAGGTTTTTGTAGTAGCTGCAGCCTTTGTAATTAGCTGGATGATTTTCAGAACATAGTACACATTTTACTAGGTTATCTTTACTTACTCTTTGGCATTCAAAGCAGTGATGATCTTCTACACATTTAACACATCTAAGATTGATATGGCAATATTTACTAGTGTGACCATAACGCTGGCATTATATACATTGCGGAATTTCCTTTTTTGGATGTGGTGGTTCGAAGGATACTATTGTATGTAACATTTTTTGTATGGTGTATATCTCTTTATTGCTCGTATTAGGGCTTAAGTCTATAAAAGTTGTTTTTTAGTTGTACGTTGTTTTATATTGTATTGTAATTTTTTTCATTCAAAAAGTTAACGTTTTTTTGTCATAAAGTTTTTTAAAAATGTAACTATTTTGAGATGTGTTGAAGTTTGATTGTAATTTTTCCAAAAATTAATTTAAGATGGAAATAAAATAGAAGAAAAACTCCTTTTTTTCGGAATTATAATATTTTATTATTCGTAATATATATTTCGCGCGCTATATATATACAAACTTTATCAAGCTTAATTTTTACTAATAGAATACAAACATTAGAACATTAAAAGAAATTAATAAACGTTAGAAGAAATTAAGTTTTGATAATGTGTGTTTATAGCGCACGAAATTATTAACTTTAATAAGAAAAATTATTATTCCATCTTAAGTTACATTTTACTTAAAAAAAAATTTAATTATTCAAAAAACCTGTAAAAGGGTAGCTAAAAAACAAAGAATATGCAATAAAAAGGATGTACGAGTTAACGAGTTATGAGGATAGCTTTTTTAGTTCTCATTGCCACCTACGAGTTAACTCGTACATGCTTTTTATTATAAATACTGGTTCTTAATTTAATTTTATATAAGCAATTTTTTTCTGTATTTACTCTTTCAGCAAAGTGTTGATTGTTTTAAAACCTTGAAACGAGATCAAAATGAGTGAATCGTTTTAGCCTGTGGTGCTCAGGGTTTCTTGTTTTAAGTTTTCTGACCAGTACGTTTGGATGGTTGTCTAGTCTACTAAAGTATTTTCTACTTCGCAGGCCTATCTTTTCTTTGACGGAACAAATTTGTAAATCATTTCTGATTGTTTCGTTGCGCATATACCACGGTGCGTTTGTTATTAATCTAAGTGTTTTAGCTTGGAAACGCTCGATTATCTCTATATTTGATACACTGGTTGTACCCCATAGTTCAATACCATATGTCCAAATTGGTTTCAGCATACTTTTTGTAAATCAAAGCTTTATTTTGCAATGATAACAACGATCTTTTACCTAGTAACCAGTGCATACTATTTAGTTTACTTCGAAGCTGTTTAATTTTGTTAAAAATATGTGTACGCCATGTTAGCTCTTGATCTAGGTCAAGTTCAAGGTATTTAGCTGAATTTGCCTGTGGAACCTCGATGCCGTTTAATGTGACAGGTGGACAGGTATCTTTTTTTAAGGTATTGTAGAAGTTTTTTCTTTTTTATTATCAATAGTAGTTTTTACCATATCAGCAAACGTGTGGTTAGATTGTACCGCTTATGCACCACGTTATTTATTGCTTTTCTTGCGCGTAATGATGGAACAGTTTTCCTTTGCAGGTTTTTGTAGTGGCTGCAGCCTTTGTAATTAGCTGGATGATTTTCAGAACATAGTACACATTTTACTAGGATATCTTTACTTACTCTTTGGCATTCAAAGCAGTGATGATCTTCTATACATTTAACACATCTAGGATTGATATGGCAATATTTACTAGTGTGACCATAACGCTGGCATTATATACATTGCGGAATTTCCTTTTTTGGATGTGGTGGTTCGAAGGATACTATTGTATGTAACATTTTTTGTATGGAGTATATCTCTTTATTGCTCGTATTAGGGCTTAAGTCTATAAAAGTTGTTTTTTAGTTGTACGTTGTTTTATATTGTACACGTTTGTAACTGTGTGTCCAAAAGTTTCTAAATCATCTTTGATAGATTTTGGCAATGTAGAAGGATGTAACCCTCGAAGAACCACTCCAAAACTCTTTTCGTATTTAATTGTGGTTGTGGTACTCTTGGTTTTTATACGAGAGATCTTTAACTATTGCTCTATATGTTGCAGGTGCATTAGCTTGGATTATCTCTTCACTGTTTATCACTTTAATTTAGTGCTGACCATAAGCTATCTCTTTAAGTAGTTCCGTGAGCGGAAACATATTTTGTACTTTGGCCACGAATATTGGTTTGGATGCTTTTTGGTTTCCTTTTTCTTTTTGGTGATTTACCGTTTTGACATCTAGTATGTTATTTTTATTTTCAGTTTTATTTGGTGAACCCAATCTTACAGACAACTTTTGCTGATTGCCATTTGGTTCTTTTGCAGGACTATCGAGTTTTCTTTTGATAATGGGATTAGCTGCATCACTTTTGGTTGACTGTTTTGTAAAAGTTATTCCTTGTTTCATAGATGTGGATGGCGTACTTTGTTTTGTAAATGTAGGTTATGCGCCAAAATATCTTTGTGATAAATTAATATATGGTAGTGATGTACATAACTATAATTTAAGAAATGTTGAAAACTAGGTTACAGTTTTTTAGGCATGAGCGTGCAAAAATATGTTAATTTACAAAGGTTTAAAATTATATAATGAATTAAATATAAGTACAAAGAATATAAATAATATTAAAATTTTTAAAAGAGAATTTAAAGAATATGTAGAAATGAAATTTAATTAGAATCACAAATAATTTGGTATATAATTATTTATTTTGTATTGTATTGTAAAAAATTATGAATTAATCATCAAATAAAATAAAATAAATAAAATAAGCAACATAATTTAATTAAGTAGGTATTTTATTTCAGTTCAAAAATTATATTAAGCTATATTTATATTACAAAATAAACATAATTCAATAAATTAATACTAAACAAAGAAACTATTAAAATAATATTACAATAAAATAAAAAGAAAACATGAAATGATTAGTGATAAAAAGAAAACATGAAATGATTTTTAAGTATAAATTGCTAGTATTATTATTTATTTAGTGGACAAGCAGTAATCAAAATTATTTTAACAAAAAAGCTTAGTTCTCATCTTAATCATCTTCATCCATCAAATCAGGATGAATATTGGGCTCATAAATATGCTCATTAAGATTTTCGTATAGGAAGAATGAAATTCAGTATTAATATACTCTCACATATCAAGAAGGTCTTCTTCTAATGATATTGTTCTTTTCTAATGATATTGTTGGAATTTCTTGTATTACAGATATATCAGTTGGTCGAATAGAATTAACACTTCTTTTACCAATTTTCAAAACTTTAAATTGCTCATCTGAATTTAAGGACGTTTTGTATAAAATATCAGATAGGCCTTTTGTATACCGAAGCCAACGAATTTCTTTCCATACAAATAATTCTCTGGTATCATTATTACTCCATTTGAGTGTGCCCTGGTTTCAGAAACTTGTGATCTATGTATGTATGTATTCTACATACATATATGGCTATTGTTATTTATAAAAGTTATAAACATAGTTACCACGTGGGAATTTTTTTTTGCCCAAGGTAAGAATCGCTGTAAAAGCAAATTTTATTTATTTCTTTATCAATGAAATTTAATTCTCTGTAGACGCAAGAGGCTATTTTATTCCCACCTCTACGTACAGTAGCTTCGAGCTACATGAAGCACTGATACACGTCATTTATATATAATTTATCAGATATAGTAAAATACGTCATACATAGTCATATTCATTCATAAATTTGATTTAGAAGTAGGTATGTTAGTAGATAAATACTTCATATTATTATTATTTAAATAGAAAATATTGTTATAATTTCTTTATAATTTCGATTTACACCATCTACTCATTACTAATTACACATACATACATACATACATACATTTTTATTATTATTGTAAATGCATATAATAAACTAAAGTATTTCTACAAGCTTACAGTGAATCTTCATTACACATGAATTTAAATAATTTTAAATCGATTTGAAACGTAACTGCCAAACAAAAACATATCAGCAAAGTTTTTAAAAAGAATAATATAGAAGAACAAAATTTTATCATCGTACCATTTAGAATTTTATTTATTTTATCATCGCATACATTCATATAAATTATAAACATCTACATTCTACATAATAAAATAAAATAATATTATATTGTAGAAGTCTACACATATTGTACAAGCATAAAGAAATCATATACATAGAGTATTTACACCGAACAAATTTTTTAAACCATTTCTGCACAAAATATAGAACCCCAAAATTCTGTTTTGTTGCAGATTAACATATTTTGAACAAAAAATTTATACAGAAATAATATTTATTTGCAGCTTATAAAAAAATGAAATGTATTCTTTTCATATTTATACTATTTTACAATTGTAGTGGTATGGTAGTGGTAATATTTTTTTTATTCGTTTCATTCTTATTTGTTTGTACGTATGTTTATTAGATTTGAAATTATTAGAATTTGAATGTTTAATAATTTTTGGCTGGCATATATAAAGCGTATTAAATAGCGTATGTGTGTGTTTAGTAAAATTAAAAATGATTTTATTATGCATGTATAAGAACATAACGTATTGAAGTAGGTAAATAAATAAAAAATTAGATAAGTGATAATAAGTGACTTTTATTAAATATTCTGTTTTAATAAATAAACTTAAGGTAATAAGCGAACAAATCAATGTTAAATTACAGATTCACTGAAATAAAAGTTTTTTTTCTTAGTACTAGTAAAAGTAAATAATTTTTAAAACTTTTGCAAAAATTAATAAAAAAATCAAATTTTATTTAACAATTTTCTTTTTAATATTAGTACTTCTTTTTAACAATTTTCTTTTTTATGTTAGAATAGCTAATATTATAATAGGATTATTAGTACAGTACCTAAATAGGGAATCAAAAAATAACAAAAGCACATAAAATTAATTAAAAAAAATGTTTTATTGCTTAAAATTAATGAATAGAAGGAAAACTTTAGAAGCGAAAAAACCACATGCAAAATTCTAAAATATAGTCTGATAGTATTAATTTTCCAAATGGCATAAAAACCCTTTTTATTAGTACATTTACAAAAAAATAAAAATTCAAAATTTATGTAAACAAATTTTACAAGAAAATATAAAAAACTATTTACCAAATTATTTACAAAATTATAACTAAGCATAATAAACTACTTTAACATTTAAAAAAATTTAACATAAAAACAATAATCTCATGCATTGATTTTTAACAAAATTTTCATGAAAAAAAAAATAAAAATTAAAGTTATTAATCCATTACAAATCAAGAAAAAGTTTAAAAAAATATTTATTCAAAAATTGCAGACCATGTGAGACAAAATTTCTACTATATAGATTTAGTTTTGAATTATTTTTGACTATTTTTTTGTCTTTCCCTCTTGGATTCCTTAGCTTTTTGTTCTTCCTCAATTATTAATTTTTCCTTTAACCATTTGGTTTCTTTTTTTAATAACAAATCGATTAGTAATTCTAAAAACTTAATTTTATGCGTAAAGAATTTTTCATTTTCGTTGAACCACGTAGAATATTTATCCGATTTATTAATAGCTTCCAAACAACAATATAAAATGTATTTTTTTAAGTTCTTTTATTGAAAGTTTTGAGAAAAAAAGTGATCAAATATATTGATTTGAAATTGGGTCAATTCAAAAAAATTTTCTGTTGGCGCTTTTTAATGGACAATATCTGAGTCATTTTTGTAGTTTTTTTGAAAAATAAATTGTTCCCACTCAAGTAATAAAGGGCTTTCAGAAGTCTTAAAAAATAAATCGTTACATGACACACAAGAAATTTTTTTCATTATTTTAAAAATGATATAACCACATATATTCCTTTGTGCGTTATTCGAAACAACATTCCTTTCTGTTTTTTCTAAATTTTCTTCTAAATAATTGATGACAAGGTTAGTAACATTATCATCAATTTGTTCAATTTCAATTTCTTCTTCATTTGTACCTGAGCTATATTCTTCTATTTCATAATTTACTAAATCTTCTGAAAGAAATTCATCATTATCTTCTTCACAATTCGAGTGTTCAATTTTAAAGTTAATTAATTTTACAGACATGATTTTCGCTAAGATATTACTGAATTCAGAGACAGATGGGCTATTATTACAACCGTTTCTATAACGAATTAATGAAAACAAATTTTCTAAAGCATCTTGATTAAGGCGAGACAACAGCAAATAAGAACACTCGTTTGTATTATAAATTGAAAATATATTTGAACTTAACTCTATAATGCCTGTTAAAGTTTGAACCATACCTTCAATACAATAAATTTTTGGAGAAGAGATTGGTTTTATATTTTTAAAATACTCTATCATTTCTATTATGTACTGAAATATTTGATTGTTTGATTGTAAAGCTACACGGTATGGGTTTTTATCATATATTTTTTTGCTATTAAGACAATCGAATAACTTATAAATTTTAAATACGAAATCAGCGGTTGCTAAAGCACAATTTTTTCGAGTAACGAATTTATTTGTTTGTAAAACAAAATATTTAATAAAAGTCACTTATTATCACTTATCTAATTTTTTATTTATTTACCTACTTCAATACGTTATGTTCTTATACATGCATAATAAAATCATTTTTAATTTTACTAAACACACACATACGCTATTTAATACGCTTTATATATGCCAGCCAAAAATTATTAAACATTCAAATTCTAATAATTTCAAATCTAATAAACATACGTACAAACAAATAAGAATGAAACGAATAAAAAAAATATTACCACTACCATACCACTACAATTGTAAAATAGTATAAATATGAAAAGAATACATTTCATTTTTTTATAAGCTGCAAATAAATATTATTTCTGTATAAATTTTTTGTTCAAAATATGTTAATCTGCAACAAAACAGAATTTTGGGGTTCTATATTTTGTGCAGAAATGGTTTAAAAAATTTGTTCGGTGTAAATACTCTATGTATATGATTTCTTTATGACTTGACATAAAATAATATACTTATACTACAAGTCTACACTCTACACAAATTTATTGCATAATTTAAACTTTTATAGCTATATAGCGTTGCCACTTTGATACAATTGTATCATCTTCGATACATTTTAAAAAAAAATGTTTATTTTGATACATTGATACATTTTTTAAAAAAATATACATTATTGATACATTTTTGAAAAATTTGAAATTTAAAAATAAATACTAATTTTAACCTTTAGCCAAAGACTATGCATACATAAGACATTCCAAGTAAAACCAGAAATTATATATAAATAGATAACGCAAGCAGAACAAAAAATGTCAATAACAATTCTCGAAATTTTTTCAGATTTCAAGTGCCCCATTTGCTCTCTTATTTTTTCCTATGCTTTTTTTCTCTTTCTCAATAGGTCTTTTAAAAAAATATCCTCGTGAATATTTGATTCTATTTTATTTTTAGATATGTTGGTACATACATGATAAATATTTTTTTTTATTTTGTTTTTGTTTTTCTTTTTTTCTTCAAAAACTTTAAAACTTCTTTTTAGAAGAATGCATTTGAATAAAAGACATTATTTCCATATCATTTGTATGATTCACGAAATTTTTTTTGAAACTAAAGTTTTAAAATTTTGTTAAGTATTTATTTTTACATATAATTTGTACAACTCGAACCCATTATTAGATTATTTACCATTATAAAACTATTTTTAAAACTATTTAGGTAGTACTCGAATTTAGCAAAAATACACGACAAAAAATCTTAAATATATGTATTCTTCGTTTCACAGAACTTTAGTCTAAAGTCGTAAACAATTAAAATATTTCAAAAATTACTTTGTTATTTATAATTATAATTAGAAATAAAGAAAAAAAAGAAATCACTTTGAAAATACCCTATTATTACAAATGGATAAAATCTATTTATAATGTTTGTGTTTTTATATTTCAAAACTGGTTAGAAGAGTTGTCTATCAATAATTTTGGTTGTATTTCTTTGTTTTCAATTTTAAAAATTTTATTTATTTAAAAAATAATGCAAAAAACATATTTTAACATTTTTCTTTCAATCTAACAATTTCGCATAAAGAGTTTTTAATATCTTTTGTATTTAAAAATTGAAGGAAATCAAATAATTATATATTTATAACAGGGCAACGTTATATAAATAATTTACGTCTTATTTCTCAAGTATTCTATTTTGAACTGACTGATCATGTCATGTGTTGATCAAGTGTATATAATGTTTACCTATGTATGCGTTAGGATTTAATTTTTTTTTTTTATATTCAATAGAAATGCATCAGTAGTTATTTATTTAAAATGAAAAATGTGAAATGTGACTGTTAACCCTAGTTGACTTGTGCTTTTTTTTGTGAAATTACCTTTTAAAATAAAGTTTTTTCTTAAACCCATATCAGTTAAAAGAATTTTAACGTACAAAATTTATAAAGAAAATTCAAATTTAAGTTTCGAGCGGTAAGATCCAATTTTTTTAATAGATAGAAGTGGAAAATTATGTAAAGTTGTGAAAATAAATTAAATTTTTAAAATTTTCAAAAAATTGAATAAGAAGTAAAAAAAAATATAGGATCTTTAAAAGTAAGTATTAATGTTCATATACATATGCGAAATATGTATATATTTTATTATTAGTGCACAAATTCTTTAATTTGCTTGTTTGTAATATTTGTCAAAAGTTTTAAAAATCTATTTATCTTATAATTTTGCTTTACAAGGGTTTTTTAGGCCGAATTGAACGTTTAATTGAATTCAATACATTTTTTTTTATCTTAAAACTTCAATTCGGCCTTATCCCTTTTTCAAAAATATTACATGAATAAAAATTAAAATGCATTTTTAATTAGGTCAAAGTTTTCTGGTAAAATTATAATTTTTTCATCCAGTATAAAATTTTATACAGCACACGAGTGCAATCTTACAGTTAATCAGTTAATCTTACATACTTTATTTATAATCTGTTTCCAAAATTCCTAAATTGATAAAAAAGAAATAAAAAATTTAGGCTCAGGGGTTAACATTCCAATATTTATAAAATGTAAAATTTTCTAAGCAAAGAAAAAATTAATATGCATATACATATACATATATATATATATATGGCTGGCTATACTACTCCTTGCTCTCCATTCATTAATAATTTTTTTGGCTACTTCTTTTTATAAATAGTAAAGTGGCTGAAAATAAAAAAAAAATATAAACTATTCATAAAATATATGAAATGAATAGAAAAAAAAATGAATCTAACAGCTTAACACAACACCAGACAACACATACCAATAACATCTTAAATAAAAATAAACCTTTACATTGTGACTTGTTTGATTTTTCGTTAGAAAAATAAAATAAATAAATTTGAAGAATGAAGAATGAGAAAGAACAAGCAAAAATAATAAGTTCATTTTTTTAATTCAATGTTTTTCTCTTTCTTTGGGGCACTACAAATTAAAAAAAATTGTGAGAGATTTTTTGTTCTACTTGCGTTATCTATATATATATAATTTCTGGTAAAACAAATTTTTTAGTATCAAATTTATTAGTATAGAAAATAAAAATAAGGCTGCGCCCCAATTAGTCGCGACATCTATCAGTATGAAATTTATTCATCTTTTATATTATACTAAATGCGTTTTTTTTAAATTTTAAATATACATAAACTTTTTTCATTCTTTTCTTTGATATACAATCATATACAATTTAACCTAGAATAAAAAAAAAAGTTTTCTAAATAAAATAAATTGGTGTATATGTACATTGTAACTTTGTATTACTATACTAGGATAGATAATAATTTGAATACTGGTAATTTAATATGTATAGGTTTTAGTAAGTAATTTAGATTCGATTGTTAGTTTTAAATAAATTTTATTTATTCTAGTTTATAATATTACAATTCATTAACATAAAATTTGCGAATTATGTATTACAATAAAACAATTTTTAAAATACAAAGAAAAGATTAGTTATCTGCATGCTGTGCTGTATGTGTTATAAACCGAATAAACGAGAATGTATGTAAATATAATGTATAATGTTAAGTTAATAATTAGCTACGTTGTCAGATTTATTGTATGGTTTTATTTTTTTTAAATAAAATGAAGTTTTTTTCTAGATATACGAAAAAATATACATGAGATTTCTTGATTTGTCACAGACAATTTGTGTATTTAACACATATTTTTTTTTTTGCAAAATAAGCTAAAGAATACATAAAAATGTGTTATTTAGAATGATTAAGTAACCAAAAATTCGTCGTTTCTGAAGTAAACTTTATTGACTACAATATGTATATGAAGAAGGATTTAAATTTACTTTATAATTTTAAATGTATAAAATTATTAATTAACATACATACATATATAGGATTAAAATTAATTAGTTTCACTAAGTAGGTATATATGTATATGTACATATATCACCTTTAGAAAATCTGGACTTTTACCTTTTGGTATTTACAATAGTTAGAACTAAGATAGAAAATGAATAAGAATTTAATTGTTTTGAAAGAATTAAATTCGTTATTTCAGTTGCCTAAATTTTTATTAGAATTAAAATGAGAAGTAACGTATACAATTTAAAAAGTTATATTTTTTGAAGTAATTCAGTTTTATTTTTTATTCGTAAAATTATTTATTTGTTCTTAAGAATATGTGTAAGTTTTATTATTTTATAAGATTGAGGTTTATAAAATAATATTCTTTATAAATTAAACACGAAACAATTTTGATTTTTTATTTTAATTTTCTTTATTAAAAATTAAATGTTAAACCTTACGAATCTAGACTTAAACTAACTTTTACATTTTACAAATTTTATATTTAGAATTCAATTTTAAATATTGATTATTATTAATATTTTACAAAGAAAAACAAGAAAAAGAAATTTATTATATTTTCAAGTGCTTTCGATTTCTGTTATTGCACTTGAAAAGGAAATTGTGTAAGAATTTAATTTTGAATCAAAAAAAAATTGGTCTTGCGTTATTTGTAATTTGATCTCTTATTTTTAATTCAATGACTTAATTTTAGTTTATTGTACTTGAAAAGAAATTTTGTAAGAGTTTAAATTTAAATAAAAAATTTTGGTCTTGCTTTGTTTGAAATATGATCCTTTTTCATTTAATGACCTAATTTTAGTTTATTGTACTTTAAAACGCATTATTGTATTTTACATAGCGGTCAACGGAATAAAAGAAAAGAAGAACAACAAAAAAGAAGAATTTTATAATATCAAGTATGTTGAAATACTTGTAATTGATTAATATGAAAGTAAGAGAAAGTATTATGAAAATTAATTTATTGATTAGACCTCCTAGAAATTACATCTTCTAAGATTTGGTTTGTTGGATATATGACACCCTCATCCTTAGGATTTTTGTACTCCTGGACAATTTCTTTAGTTTTAGTATTGGTTATATTATTGATTATTTTTCCTTTTCTTCTTTTACTTTGTAGAATTACAAAAATGAATAAAATTACAACTATAATTACTATAACAATTGTATTAGTATGAGTTAAATTATCATAAATTTTTCTTTTGTAATTAATTTCAACAATTTCTCTATTGTTTTCTGATTGTTTTAAATTTATAGTTTCAAGTTTAACAGTATTATTTATATTTTTAATAGTTATATAATTAGGTATTACAATATTATGTTTGAATTCTTTATTTTTATTAGAAAATTTAATGTTATCGATTTCGATATTACAATTATTAAAATAAATAATATAGTTTTTGTTTAAAAGATAATTCATATTGTTACAATTGTTTGTTAAATTTTTATTTTGGGCATTTTTAATTAATATTACACCTTGATCCAATTCCGTTATTTTAAAATCTTCTTCGATAGTTTTAGAACAGTTAATATATGATTTAATAAAAAGATTTGATATACAGTTTGAGGTTGGTTTTAGTTTGTTTTTATATTTTTCCTGGGTAATATAATATGTTTTATTTTCAAATAAGATAATGTCAGAATTTGGTATATCAATTTGTTCAAATTTTGAATTTGGTAAAGCAAATATTTTATATTTAGTGGCATTTTCTTTACTTAGTACTGGTATTTCCAATATAAATATTAATTTATTACTATTTGTTGTTGCAACTGAACTCTTAAGTTCTTGAATTTTGAAAATATCTATGCTATAAAAATCTATTTCTTCTGGGGTTAGAATGGATCTACTCATTATTTGATGTTTAGCAAATATAACATTTTCTTGAATTTTTTCGACTTCTTCACTTAGAAGATTAATGTCAGTAATTGTTTGCAAGTATTGTAGTTGTTTAGTTATATTTTTATTTTCCATTGAAACACTATTTAGAAGTTTTTCAATTTTTATGTGGTTATTATTAACTGTTTTTTTCAGGATTTCAATATTATCTTGAAAATTACTATTTAATTTTATTTGTTGGTTATGATTAATTATTAGATTATGAGTATTTTGTTCAAGGGTTTTTAGATATTCTTCTATTTCAACTTTATCATCTTCGTCCATTGTACCAAATATCCATTTCAAAAATGAACCACCAATATTAGCTAATGCTCTTTTATGTCTATAGGGAATTAATGTCTTGAAGGTATGTTCTAATTTGTTAATTTTATCTTTTAGCGTTTTTAAAATAATTTCGTCTTCTGGGATTTTAAATGAATTTCTGACATTATCTTTTATCATATTTATTGTATAATCAATTTCGTCTAATTCAATAACGTGAAGTATTTTAGTATAGCTATCAATAATTGGAGTTTTCTCTTGTTGGATTAAAGAATACCCGGACTCAGTTTCTAATTTTTCTATATTAATTATTGCTTCAGCTTTATTTAGAATTATAATAAGAATAAAATTCTGAATAATGATTTTAATGGCAGTTGTTATTTGTTGAGTTACCTGAAATGAAGTTATATTTTCTTTTAACTCTTGTTGGATGAATGTTTTTATTTTTAAAATCAGTAATTTTATTATTTATCTTCTTAATTTTAATTTTCTTATATCTAGGCTGTTCTTTATACCGTACAATTGCAGGGTTTTGTATTAGTATCTCACTGTCATTAGGTATTTCAAAAGTTTTTCTATTTTGTTTAATTTGGAAATAATTTTCTCTTTTTTATGTAATAATCTGTCTTTGATTTCTTGGAAACTTAAAACTTTATTCTTAGTAAAGTCAATGGGCCTAACTTCAGTTACAGAATGTAGTGTATTATTATAAGCTTCAACAGCTTTTAATATACAACTTTCAGTATTAAGATTGGGATCGGTTAATGTTAAAATCCTAATATGTTCTGTGATGGTTCCGTGGGCTCTTTCTATATCAGAATTATCTGTATGACTTCTAGGAGAGGTAAAGTGTAATTCTATATTTTCTACTCTACAAAAGTCCTTCAGATTTAAGCTATTGAATTCGTTGTCAAATACAAATGTTTTTGGTTTACCAAACAGAGAGTTTCGTAATCTTAAAGCTTGAATTATGGTAATGCTATTTCTATCATTTAGTTTAATTATTGATAAGTGTTTTGTAAATTTATCTATTGTTGTTAAAAATACTTCTTTTTTTAAGTAATACGTGTCGCCATGAACTATTTCATTCGGTTCAGAAGGTGTTGCAGATATATTAAAATTATATTGATTAGGTTTCCGATCATACTTTGCTAAATTACAAATATCGCAGTTATTTATATATTTGTAAATAAGATCTTTCATTTTTGGAAAATAGTATTTATCTTTCAATTCATTAAAATTTTCGAAAATACCTCTATGATTTGCTTTTTCATGGGTTTCTTTTATTATATTTAGTAAATCGGTTTCGCTTTCTATTTCTTGAGCTAATTTAGTACATCTAATAAACTTTACTTTTCTATCGTTACTGAATAATTCTATTAGTTTTCTTTGTAATATTGCAAATTTATTATCGTTCAATTCTGAATAAATCGCAGTAATACCTTTTTTAATGAGCCTTCGTAGTACGTCATTTAAATAATTTTGATTTTTTAAATCATCTTCGGATATAAAAATTTTTTTATATTTGTTATATTTGGTAATCAATTCACCTGGTTTAGTTACTACTAGGTGGATTTGATTAAAATATTTGTTTACTATATTTTCTACAATTGGAATGTGGTCATCCAAATTTTCGATGCCACTATGAATTGTAGCTAAATCGCTTTCCATGTTAGAAGAAGACTCATCTAATTGAAAAATATTATTTATTTCATTTTTTTCAATATTGATTCTGCTAAGGAAATCGGCCACTTTATTGTCTTTTCCTTTAACATATTCTATATCAAAACTGAATTCATTTAATTTAATTCTCCATCTTTGGAGTTTTGAATTCGGTTCTTTTAGTGAGTTTAGCCAAACTAGAGGTCTATGATCCGTTTTTATAGTAAATCTAACACCAAACAGGTACGGTCTAAAGTACTTAGTTGCCCAAACAATTGCCAAGAGCTCTTTCTCGATAGTACTATAACGATTTTCGTGATCATTTAATGTTCTACTTGCAAATGTAATTGGATGTCCATTTTGTGATAAAACAGCCCCAATAGCAAAGTCACTTGTATCAGTAGTTAAGGTAAATTTTTGATTAAAATTTGGGTATTTTAATATTGGATCACTAGTAATGATTTCTTTAAGTTTCTCGAATGCTTGAATATATTTAGGATTGTTAATGTCAATTTTATTATCTTTTTTCAAGCAATAAGTTAATGGTTGGGCAATTTTAGCGTAGTCTTTAATAAACTTACGATAATACCCAGTAATACCTAAAAAGCTTTTAATGGATTTTCGAGAATTTG
Organism: Poecilobothrus nobilitatus; assembly: GCA_947095535.1. Lineage (NCBI taxonomy): Eukaryota > Metazoa > Arthropoda > Insecta > Diptera > Dolichopodidae > Poecilobothrus > Poecilobothrus nobilitatus. The sequence continues at coordinate 104,853,641 of OX352772.1, forward strand.
GTAGTTTTAGTTTTTTTATCAATTCAATTTTTTTTTGGTTTGGTTTAATTCCCTTATCTGTAAGTAAATGTCCTAAATATTCTGATTCTTTAGAAAAAAATAAACATTTATCTAATTGTATTTTTAAATTAAATTTTCTTAACCTTTCAAATATTTTTCTAATTGCGTTTTCATATTCTTGTAGTGACGTACTGAAAATTAGTATATCGTCTAGATATACGACACAGATATGATTTATAAAGTCACGTAAAACATAATTTATCATTCGTTGGAATGTTGCAGGAGCATTCTTCAACCCGAATGGCATCCTGACAAACTCATAGTGACCTTGTGGGGTCGAAAAGGCTGTTTTCGGTTGATCTTTTTCGTCTACAAGGATTTGATGAAATCCTTTAGCGAGATCAATAGTAGAGAAATATTGGGCTTTACCTAGTTTATCAAAGAGAGATTCAATATTCGGAATAGGAAATTTATCTTCAATTGTAATCTCATTCAATTTCCTATAATCTACCACTATTCTCCATTTTTGTTTTCCTGATTGATCTAGTTTCTTGGGAACTATCCAGATAGGTGAATTATAAGGAGAATTACTATGTTTTACTATCCCCTGAGATAGCATTTCGGAAATTTGTTTTTCCACCTCATGTTCATGAATCTTAGGAAATCTGTAAATTTTCGAATAGATAGGATGGCTATTTTTTGTGATAATTTGATGTTTAATACAATTAATGTTGGTTAAGGTCTGACCTTCTTGATAAAAGAGATCTTTATTTTCTGTTATAATTTTTTTTAATAATTTATTTTCTTCGTTATTAAGATGATTTGTTTTTATAAAATCAAAGATATTTGTTTTTAGATCTAATGAATACAATTCATTAATGTCATTATAAGGGCAAGCATTTTTAAATTTTGTTATTTTTCCCATTATTTCGATCGTTTCCATTTCAAAGTCTATTTTTGCTCCTACGGCTTTCAATACGTTTTGTCCTATAATCGCGTCAAATTGTTTATTATTAAGTTTTAATACCTTCCAAAGGATTTGTGCTGAGTGATTAAATTCTATTGGAACGTCAGTAATTAATGTATAATTAAACTAGCACCGAATAATGTGAGAATTTTTAAAGGATTTTTCAATTTTTCTTTTTTTATTTCGGGAAATAAGGTTTCATTGATAACTGATGTTGTAGCACCTGTATCAATTAAACAATTTACTTTTGTATTATTTATTGTAAATTGGACTATTGGTAAATTGGTTTCCGAGGCACTGAATGAAAATTTTCTTCAGTTTGCTCATTTTGGTTATCTAAAGAAACATTGTTAATATTAACATCATAGGTATCCATTGGCTCTGTAGGTTGATTATAGTTATTATTTTGATTTGTAAAATTTCCGCTATAATTACGACGGAATCTACTTTGCCCTGAATTATTAGGATTGATTGGACGATTAAAATTTGAATTAGAATTATATCTATTAAAATGATTATTGGGATTATTATTATAGTTATTATTATGGTTTGGAAAATTATTAGAACGATAGTGATTGGAATTATTATTATTATAATTATTATTTAAAAAATTTTTAGAGCGATTGTTATTTAAATTGTTATTATAATTATTGTTGAAATTAGAGTTTCTAAAAGTAGTATTAGAACGATTATTATTGTTTTTATTTTTATCATTACGTGAAAAATTTTGATTCTTATTAAAATTATAATTGTTATTGTTGGTGGAAATACCAGTTTGCAAAAGCTCATAATAAGCTTCCTCTAAATTATCAATATTTTTAAGCCTTAAAAACATACTATCGGATCTAGGGAGTTTATTGAGAAATTTCTCTAAAATGCTTTTTTCATTATTGGATGGTTTAAAATCGATAGGGGAATTTGGATCAAGTTTATATTTTAAATTTAGCTTTTCTAGTATTTCTGTTAATTGATAATAAAATTGACTTACATTTAAAAATTTAATTTCATCTGCTTTCTCTTTCAGCTTGAGGTAATCTTCTTGTATTCCGAATGATCTCTTTAATTGATTTTGTTTGATTCTCTTTAATTTGATCCTTGTATTTTTGATAATATTATGCTGACAAGATAAGATTTTAATCCTGGATCTGGTATTAAACCCATGATATTATCAGCTTCTTTGAAAAATGATATTAACTCAAACGTTCCATCTCCTCTAAATACTGGAATAGATCTAGCTTCGGATATTAAATCATTTGTTGAGATTGAATTTATTGTTAATGCCATTTCTGATGTTTCGTTAGTTAACTTGATATTATTTAAAATACTATTATATTCGCTAATAGTTTCGAGTTTAAGTTTGTTTTTATTTTTATAATTGATTCGATATGGTTTCATTCACTTAAGATTTTTCTTTTCTTTTGTTTTGTGTTCTTTTATCGCTACAAATTTCTTTTAATAAAAAAGCCTGACGCCACTTTTGTCACTTTAGTTTTTATTTATTTTTTTTTTTTTTTTTTTTTTTTTATATGTTATTCAATACAATTTTTAAAAGTTAATTGAAGTTATCTTGATTTAACTTGAATATTGATATATAAAAAAAATTCTTTTTAATAAAAGTTTTACTAAAGTCACTGGTAATATAATTTTATAGATAACTTTCACTTTTATATATTATTTTTTATTTTATTTTTTATTTTTTATTTTTTTTTTTATTTTACCGTTATCGGACGTCAGTTAGCGATCCTACCAACTGCGCCAGTTTTATTATTTTATAAGATTGAGGTTTATAAAATAATATTCTTTATAAATTAAACACGAAACAATTTTGATTTTTTATTTTAATTTTCTTTATTAAAAATTAAATGTTAAACCTTACGAATCTAGACTTAAACTAACTTTTACATTTTACAAATTTTATATTTAGAATTCAATTTTAAATATTGATTATTATTAATATTTTACAAAGAAAAACAAGAAAAAGAAATTTATTATATTTTCAAGTGCTTTCGATTTCTGTTATTGCACTTGAAAAGGAAATTGTGTAAGAATTTAATTTTGAATCAAAAAAAAATTGGTCTTGCGTTATTTGTAATTTGATCTCTTATTTTTAATTCAATGACTTAATTTTAGTTTATTGTACTTGAAAAGAAATTTTGTAAGAGTTTTAAATTTAAATAAAAAATTTTGGTCTTGCTTTGTTTGAAATATGATCCTTTTTCATTTAATGACCTAATTTTAGTTTATTGTACTTTAAAACGAATTATTGTATTTTACATAGCGGTCAACGGAATAAAAGAAAAGAAGAACAACAAAAAAGAAGAATTTTATAATATCAAGTATGTTGAAATACTTGTAATTGATTAATATGAAAGTAAGAGAAAGAATTATGAAAATTAATTTGTTGATTAGACCTCCTAGAAATTACATCTTCTAAGATTTGGTTTGTTGGATATATGACATGTACACTTATTTTCTGTAATCCAAAAACTATATCCATACAAATATACATATGTATGTGTACATATGCATACGCTAGAAAAGAAAATAGGCTAAAGAAATAGAAAGAAAAGAATAAAGTTCATTTTATAAGGCAAAAAGCCAACTGGAAAATTTGCCTAGTAGATATTTGTATTTAAATATTATGTATACCTATGTTCAGGCTTCATCAGCTGAAAATTTTCCTTCAATCTAAAAAAGGAAGGCAAAACACATCACAAAGCATGCAGCTCTATCAAAATACAAATACTTATATGATGGACGTCCTCCAGGAAAAACACCAACTGAAAACGTGGCGGCATCTTTCAAATTTTATCTAAAAGAAAAATTCTATTAAAATGTAACTAAATAATTTTAACTTACCAATTGTATTTTTGTTTTTGTATTCATTATTTACTATTTACTTGTCAAATTTGATTAATCTTTAATTCCCCAAAATAGAACATGTAGCAATTTTTTTTGTACATAAACTTCATTTCTTTTGTTTAGCAACATTGTTCTAGAAATCCAAAACTTAAAATTAAATGATCATTTATAAAAAAAAGCAATAAAACGGGGTTAATGACCTAAATCAAGTGTTTTCATTACTTTGAATTTAACGAATTGTATAAAACAATTTTTACAGTGTCTTTTTTTTGAAATATATGAACTAAACATTTTGACTAATCATTAAGTTAAAGAAAAAAAAAAGTGAGAATATAGACAAAGTTAAATTTTGTTAAAAATAAAAAAAACACAATGAAATTCCATAATGGTGAAAATACATATTTTGATTTTGAAAAATAAAAAAAAAGAGGAAAATAAAAACATATTAAAATTTTAATTTTGAATAATCAGCATTTAAATATTAATGAGTTTTTAAAATTGTTTAAAAATTTGAATAAAAAAAAAAAAAATATTGAAGTGATATATTGATTTGTACAATGTTACGACAACACATAGTCTTAAACGTTTGAGAACTTAATTTCTTTAGAAAGATGTAGTAGTTAATTACAAAAACATTAACGGTCTAATAGTAAAAAATCTTGAAACGGTTTCTAATACGCAGTTTATAATAGTTGAACACGGGACTCCCGTCGGGAATATAAAAATACAACTCTACCATACAACGGAGTCAAATTACTGTAAGTTTGTTCCAATTGTTTGTTTCTTTTCATTCAACATTATATATTATTTAAAAAAAAAGAAAAACTTTGAAATAACTATATAATTAAAAGGAATCCAAGTTTGGTTCTCCTTTATTAAAAACTTATATATTAGTTTTTTTTTTGAATGGCTATATAATTAAAAAGAAAAATTTGAATTTATCAAACACATCGATTTAACACGATATACGATTGTTCTCAATAACCATTATTAGAAAACATCAATCTAACAAAATTATGTAATTATGTCTACATCTGTGGAAAAAATACTAAAGGTACAGCAGTCACAAATTTCAATGTTTAAAGCGATGGCAACTACAGCGGACACAATGAGCAAACCAGTCCCGAAATCTAGAGGTAAATATTTTTACCAACAATTTCTAAAAGAGTTTGAAAAGGCATGTGCTGAAATTCGAGGATCTCATAAACAGTTGGTTCAACACGCTCAAACCGACAAAGGAAATGAATTATTAATGCACGAGTATATGACAGAAAATTAATTTGGGGTCATGCATGAGCTCTAGCTGACTACTTGGGAGCAAGTATCGGAAAATCTGCATCCAGACAAGGAAGAAGTATTTCAAACTAAGCTCAGCTTGAAAATAGACGTGTGCCTAAATTGTTTGGGAGAAGGTCATAGATATAGCAATTGCCCAAGCCAAGGAAGATGCCTGATTTGCAAACGAGCACACCACTCTTTAGTACACATCAACTCATCAAATTCAAGTCAATCTGGGCAACTATCTTCACAAGCGACGTCATTCTCCTCATTTCTCTAAAGAAAATGATGCTTAAGGGTCCGATCATACAAGATGATTTAGTAAAAATATTCATTAGGTGGCGCAAACGCAAGATTGCATTGACAGCTGATATAGAAAAGATGTATCGGCAGGTTCGGATCAAGGACTAACATGCGGAATATCAAAGAATTGTATGGAGAGATAACCCACAAAATCCCATCAAGGATTATAAATTGTCAACTTATACTTTCGGAACCAAAAGTGCACCATATTTAGCAACGCGGACTTTGCAGCAATTAGTTTATGATGAAGCTATTAATTATCCACACGCATCAAAGGTTGCATTGTCCGACTTTTATGTGGGCGACCTTTTATCAAGGGCTGACGATATAGAATCAGCCTTACAGATTAAAGATCAGATGACCAATATGATGGCTAGCGGAGGTTTTCTTTTACACAAATGGATGTCAAATGCACCTGAATTAACAGCGGTAAAGCATAATTCCTAGCAAAAAATGATACTGCCATCATCCCAAGCAGATATAGATGAAGTAAAAACTTTAGGGATTAGCTGGAATCCAACATCAGATTATTGCTATTATTCGGTCAATTTTCCGCCAATACAACAAAAATGTTCCAAACGAATGATACTATCTCAAATTACGAAATTACTTGATCCATTAGGGTGGTTAACTCCAACGATAATCATGGGAAAAATCATGATGCAGAAGCTATGGTTAGAAGGGCTTACGTGGGACGAGATCTTAAGCGATGAATTACAACAACAATGAGCTAATTATTACGCTCATTTGGCTGATATCTCCACTATACGTCTGCCCAGATGGATTCAATACTCAACACGAAATTCAAAGATCGAGCTTCACGTATTCGCAGATGCGTCTATAAAAGCATATGCAGCAGTGGTGTATTTATGTAACATCGATCACACTGGCAATCGAAGAGTGAGTTTAATCTTCGCAAAAAGCAAAGTGGCATCTATCAAAACAATTTCATTGCCTAGATTAGAGTTATGTGCTAGCAGTTTAGCAGCGAAATTAGTTCAACTTATCAAAGGATCATTAAATTTAAAGGAAGATATTTCCATTCATGGATGGAGTGATTCTGAGATAGTATTAGTTTGGCTAAAGGACCACGTAAATGGACCACGTTCGTAGCAAATCGTGTATCTCATATTCACGATGTACTGAAAAAAAATGTGTGGTCACATGTACCAACCAAACAGAATCTAGCTGATTGTGCAACCCGAGGATTTGTCATGCAACCACATTAGAATATACTTTTGAAAATAATTTTTCATCTTTAACCAGGTTAGTACGTGTAATTGCTTATTGTAGAAGATTCATAAACAACGTTAAACAAAATTCAACACGACAAAAGGATCACTTGCACGCTCCAGAACTACAAAAAGCAATGCAAATTCTCATTCAGAGATCTCAACAGAGAACTTTTCCAATAAAAATGAAACTTTGTCTAAATAACACTAACATGGCAAAAACCAATTCGTTAACAAAATTGAATCCTTTATTGGATCGAGAAAACATATTATGAGTGGGTGGGCGACTTAAATTCGCACTACTTTCTTATTCAGAAAAACATCCGATAATTTTATTGGATAAAGATGTCTTTACCAAACTCTTACTTGACAAAACACCTCAATTGATGTTGTATGTCCTAAGAAATCGATACTAGATCATCAATGAAAGAAACGCTATTCGCTTTCAAATACATAAATGCATTCAATGCTTCAAACAAAAGACTGAAACCCGTACACAACTGATGGGAAAGAAATCTGCCAAAATCACGGGTACAAATGGCACGAGCTTTCAGTCACTCCGGCTTAGACTACTGTGGCCCATTCGAATTAAAAACATACAAAGATAGAGGGGCTAAAAAATATAAGGCGTATGTAACACTTTTCATTTGCATGCCCATTAAAGCTATTCATCTGGAATTAGTCATAGATATGTCAGCGGAAGGTTTCATAGCTGCATTTAGACGATTTTGCTCTCGACGTGGGTTGTGTACTGACATATATTGTGATTGTGGCGCTAATTTTGTTGGAGCAAACCGAATATTGGCAAATCAAAAACATTTCATGGTAGGCGACATAAAATTGGAAATCGCCGAATTCATTGAAAATATCGGAATAAACTTTCATTTTAATCCACCGGGTTCAATACACTTTGGTGGTTTATGGGAAGCTGGGGTTCGTTCAACAAAATATCATCTAAAAAGAATATTGGTTAATAACACACTAACATAAGACGAGTTCACAACAGTCCTAACCCAAATAGAAGCAAGTTTAAATTTAAGACCACTTTGTGAACTCACAAATGATCCACAGGATTTAACACCGTTAACACCAGCGCATTTTTTAATCGGCGACAGCATGTTAACACCACCTCAACAATTGGTTTTGGATCTGAACTTAGATCAGTTGGACCGGTGGCAACACTTCCAACACATACTTCAAAGTTTTTGGCGAAGATGGAACAGCGAATATTTGAGTAGACTACAATAACGACCTAAGTGGAATCAAACATTCGAGAATGTAAAAATAGGAGATTTAGTGAAAATCTAAAAATAAAACATATTAGTAATTAATTATATAATAAAAAACTTAATAGTGTAAAAAACAGATTTTTTTATAGCAATTCAACCTGTAAGAAAGAATATTATTAGAAATTAAAACTAATGAATACATACATATGTACATAGCTGAAACGAAAATATGGAAAATTTAAGAAATTATAAAACTGAAACGAACTAAAAAAATTTTTTATTTTTTTTATTTCAAAATTAAATTACATAAGTATTACTAGTATTTCAAAATTGAATTACATAAGTAAATCACATACATACATTTTATTATATCACATTTTAAATCTTAAATTTTAAATGAACAATTTAAACTACAATATTCATTATAAGTATGTACTTAAAAATAATTATTTTCGTAAAACTTTTAATTTGTCGGGGAAATTGTTGTTTTCATTTGCAATTTTTTCTTATTAAAATTTGAATTAAATAATCTAATATTTCCAGTCTATGCGATTTACATTTGTCTTTATCTGAGAACCAATCTGGGTACGAAACATTTGTTATTTCAATTAATTTATCTATGTAAATTTTTTTTATATTCGTTAATTAGGTCTTTAAATGGTAATTAATTAGGTCTTTAAATGTTTTTTCAAAATAATTTATTTGCATTGCACACATATGTTATAAAAATCATTAGTAGGCTTCTTTAAACCAATCTTGGCGCCTTCATCGGTTTTTTCATTAATTAACTGTTCACGGTGCATATTTGATGTATTTGCCTTCTTTAATAATTTTCCTTTGCATGTGTCACATTTAATTCTATTATTTATCTTATATACAACGTAGCCAATAAAATAACTTTTTGAATTTCCAGTAATGTTATTGTTCTCCTTAGTTTTTTCTTCGTTCTCTTTATGATTCGAAAAATTGTCTTTTTCATTATTAAAACAGAATATTTCATCTTTTTCATTGTTTTCTATGCCATCAAAATTCAATAATTTAACTGCATCATTTAGACGTTCTTAACTTATATTATTGTTATTGTTTTTAAATTTTCGCAAGTTTCGAGAGAAAAATTAGTACAAAAATCGTCACTTTTATTATCACTTTTATTATTATCACAAACTTCATAACTTATATTATTACTATTATGACTAAAAATATTATTGAGGAAAATATTGCAATTATTATTATCATCGAAAATTTCGTTATAATTATTACCGATATTATTACCGAGTAAATTATTATAATTACTATTATCATTATTACTTACATTATATTGTTCACCTCTATTTGTTTTCTTTTTGGACTACTGTAGGTGTTTATTGGTGGGCTTACTCGTTTATTAAACGATAACTCCTTTAAATACAAATATGGTAATGGTATTCTATTTTTTGGCGGGGGCATTACCTGTGCGTTTAAAAACAGAGATGGTATACTATTTTTTAGAAGCTTACCTGTAAAACTAAAACAATCAGGAGCAAAATGATTTTTACAAATAAAACTACGTTTTGTTTGTAAATAATTTTTAGCACATTTCCAAAAAAAATTTGAAAAAATGTGCTTATTAGTTTCACTCTGTCCGTCCGTCCGTCCGTCTGTTCACAAAACTTCTACACCGTTAAAGATAGAGAAAAAAAATTTTAACCATGGGTAGGTCTCATAAAAAAAATAATTTTGTGGAACACCTTTTTCATGTACCCCCACCCATTACGGAGTTACAGCCCCTTAAACTTTGAAAAAGCCCTATATTTAAATGCATATATCTTATGTTCTGCTTAAGATTTTTTCAATCTGAAAACGTCATTCGACAGGTATTTTTTTTAACTTTGTAAATTAATATCAAAATTGTACAATGTTTTAAATTTAGTATTTAAATTTACCGTTATGTGAAAACCAAATTTTGCATGATTTTTCTACTTTCATAACTCCGGCACGCTTTTAGATAGACCCTTGAAATTTTGAGACAAGAAAGAACTTTTAGAATTAGTATAAGTTTACTCAGAAAATTTTTTTGGACCACCCCCTGTTTATGAGCTATTAGGATTTAAAAATTTAAAATTTGCTATTTTTAAACACCTGTAACTTAGGAACCTGTACACATTTTACTTTTGCAAGATATAAAAATTAAAGCTACAGTAATATATTTTTATGTGTGTTAAAGGTTTATTTTAGTTGTAAAGGGTTCCGAAGTTGCAGCTCTTCAAAATTGCGAAAAAGCCCCATTTTCAGAAGTATATATTTCAGGCTCTGGGTAATAGTTTTGCAATCTAAAACGGCGAGAAGACCGGAGATTTTATTATATATATAAAGCAATATCAAAATTATGTAGTATTTTGTAATTTACTATTTAAATTTACCGTTATGTTAAAACCACATTTTGCATGAAATTTCTTTTTTCATAACTCCGGCACGTCTTTAGATAGGGATTTGAAATTAATATATATTTATATTTAGAATTAATATAAGTTTTCTCTGAAAATTTTTTGGTAGTGCCCCCTCTTTAAGAGTTATTGTGCCTCAAAAATTGAAAATTTGCTATTTTCAGACACCTGTAAACATTTTTCTTCGGCGAGACATGAAAATTAAAAGTTCAATAATATATTTTTACGTGTGTTAACGGCTTTTCTTAGTTATATAGGATTTCGGACTTACGGCCCCTCAAAATTTCAAAAAAGTCCTATTTTCACGTTTTTTCTTATTACATGAAATTTTCAAATTTTTGTGCAAGTCACAATTCTAAACAGTTTGTATTGAGTTTTGGAAATGTGCGCTTTTAAAAACCGTTGGATTACATTCTACCTTGTTTATTACTATTTTAGCCCATTCGTAAAATTTCGGGGTTCCATAAGTCGGAAATTTAGTGAATACATTATTCATTGCAGACTTGACTGGACAACCCGGTAGAAGACAACTTTTTTGATTATTTCTTTTTTGCATTTTAAATATTAGATAAAATAATATAAAATTTTCATAATTTTTAAACATATAAAAATTTTGCAACTAAGGTAGTGATATAATTTTTTAGAATTGTATTTATATGAAAGATGACGACCTGAACTACATACATATATACACACATACATGTGGGCATGTTTATAAAAAAAGAGATACCTATGTATATATGTATGTACATACATATGTACAAATGTTATTAATTTTATAAATAATAAAATTTTATGGTGTCCAAATAATTTATTATACATACATACATACATGTAAATACATAATTTCTATGATTTTAAATTGTAACGGGATATACATATGCACATATATATGTAGGTATTTATGTACATAATATTTTGTTTGAATTTTTTTTTTTGTTAAATACATAATTAATTTGTGAAAGACTTTTTTGTCTTTATTATTCCTTTTGATATACATATATTTTTCCTTTTGATATATTCCTTAGATATATTAAGGGTATTCACAAGTTGGTGCAAAGTGGTCTTGCACAAGTGCAAAATTTTGTACCGTAGCATATTTCAATTTTTTGACAGTTAAAGTGCACAATTTGTTGTTGTTTTCATGTATAAAAAAGTGCAAAATTTTGCAAGAGTATGCAAGACCTAGCCTATTGCATATTTGTGCAAGACCATTGCAAATTTTGTTTATATATTTTTTGTAAGCGCTATATTAGATAAAAATTTAAAAAATACTTATAATACTTTAAAAAATATTTATTTTGAAATAATTTTTTTTTTATGTAGTTTTGAAAAATTTGTGTATATGTACTTAATATATATTAATAAGGTAAATTTATTATATGTACATGCATGATAATGCACATTATTACAGATATTATTTTGTTTTGTTTATTAATAATTTATTTTATTTAAAATTTTATTTTGTTAATGAATTGTTTTTGTTTAAGAAGTTGTTGTTTTCTGTTATAAAAAAATTTTTTTATTTTTTATTAATCTTAATATTTTTATATTTTAAAAAAGTGGTACCTAAAGGGTTTTTTATGCCGAGTGGAATATGAATTTTTAAAGCTTATTTAGGTATATACTTTTCCATAATATATTCCACCCGGCTTTTTCCCATTTACAATTCTAAATTAAATAATAAAAACAAATTTCCAATAAAATAAAAAAAAAAATTTTTTTAATTTTTTTATTATATTTTTATGGTGTTAAAAATAAACCTAAAAATTTCACAAAATTTTACATACATATGTACATAATAAGTATGTATTTTAAACTAAAACTTACCAAAATTTAAAATACATTAGAAGAAAATTTATAGAATTATTTTCTAACGATTTGAAAGATTTGGAATAAGTAAATAATAAGTAGTAAATAATAGGGTTTAAGACCTGAACCCTATTGCATATTTGTGCAAGACCTTTGCAAATTTTGTTTATATATTTTTTGTAAGCGCTATATTAGATAAAAATTTAAAAAATGCCTAAAAAAAAAGTGGAAAAAATATTATTTCTGATTATTTATTAAGTCAAGCATATGAAGATATACAAATATCTCAAATTTTTGGTAAGCATATTAAATTTTGATGTAAACAAAACAAGCACATCAACGATATTTGACAGTTCAATAAAAATTCATGCTAGGGTTGTTCACGAGTTGGTGCAAATATGTGCTAGGGTGCAAAAAAAATTTGCACTTTTGCACCAACTCGTGAATACCCTTATTATTTTTATTTACTAAATAACTCAATGCTTTTAAATTAACAACAATAACAACTTTAATGCAACAATAACAAAGTATCAATTAAAAAACAATATTTTGCATTAACCTTTAAGAGCCTTATGCTATTATTTAAATACAATAATAAAATGAGGAAAACTTTAAATAAAAAAAATTAAAGAAAATTAAGAAAAATAACTTTTTACATTCAATTTGACAATATAAATATGTACATATGACTCTATATATGCACATACATATGTATAATAATATAAATATGTATATATGACTGTATAATGACTTATGCATATTGTTAACAAAATTCGAAATTTGTAATATTTATACATACATACATATGTATGTAATCTTATTTTTTATTAGGAAAATTTTACACCACGTAGACCATAAAGGTTAAAAAATAAAAAAGCATATTAATTCTTGAATGTGAGTCGAGAAAAAAAGTGAATAAATTTCATATGTACATATTTATGTATGTATGTAATGGTACTTTGATATGATCATAAATAATATTATGTAGGTATATTAAAAAACTACAAAATAAATCATAAAATTCAAAAAGAGGCTTTTTTTTCCCTATAGTTTACTATAGTGAATATGTCACATGTACAAAATTTATATATATGTGTTTATTTACTTATATATATGTAAGTATATAAAGGCATATAAAGTATGTAAATTCTAACTAAGTATAAACACATACATATACATGCATATACATATATACCTAGTTAGTTAAACTAATTAACATTAATCCTATATATGTACATATGTTAATTAATAATTTTATACATTTAAATTTATAAAGTAAAAATTTACATCCTTCTTCATATACATATTATAGTCAATAAGTTTACTTCTATTGAAACGACGGTTATTGGTTACTTAATTATTCTAAATAACACATTTTTATATACTCTTTAGCTTATTTTGCAAAAAAAAAAATATGCTTAAATACACAAATTGTCTGTGACAAATCAAGAAATCTCATGTATATTTTTTCGTATATCTAGAAAAAAACTTCATTTTATTTAAAAAAATAAAAACCATACTATAAATCTGACAAGTAGCTAATTATTAACTTAACATTCTATTTACACACATTCTCGTTTATTCGGTTTATAACACATAACAGCACAGCATGCAGATAACTAATCTTTTCTTTGTATTTTAAAAATTGTTTTATTGTAATACATAATACGTAAATTTTATGTTAATGAATTGTAATATTATAAACTAGAATAAATGAAATTTATTTAAAACTAACAACATAAAGTAACAATATACATAGAGTATTCGCCTAGAACAAAAAAGTTAGACAATTTTTTTTATTTCGTAAAATCAACTTGATCGTATTTTGGTTTATTTTTATTTTAATTTTCTTTTTTTGTTTGTATGTATTTATGTCAATCGATGTATGTCTAATTGTATATATTTCTTGATATACAATTTGGACGCGATCGTTTTTATTTAATATTTTTATTGTTCTTTTTTTTTTATTTGTATGTCAATCAATGTATGTATGTATGTTTATTTGTATATTATTTCTTCTCTGTTTTGTTTTTTATTTTATTGGAAATTTGTTTTTATTATTTAATTTAGAATTGTAAAAGGGAAAAAGCCGTGTGGAATATATTATGGAAAAGTATATACCTAAATAAGCTTTCAAAATTCATATTCCACTCGGCATAAAAAACCCTTTAGGTACCACTTTTTTAAAATATAAAAATATTAAAATTAATAAAAAATAAAAAAATGTTTATAACAAAAAACAACAACTTCTTAAACAAAAACAATTCATTAACAAAATAAAATTTTAAATAAAATAAATTATTAATAAACAAAACAAAATAATATCTGTAATAATGTACATTATTCATGCATGTACATGTAATAAATTTTCCTTATTAATATATATTAAGTACATATATACAAATTTTTCAAAACTACATAAAAAAAAAATTATTTCAAAATAAATACTTATATTATAAAAAACAAGTAAAAGTAATAGTAAGTCGATTTAACCGACTTATTTATACCCTACACTTAAAAAATTCAAATTAAATTAAAAATCCATAAGTTATTTTAGTTAAGTATTTAATATAACTAAGCTAAAAAAATAAATGCTTTTACAACCTTTGTACAAAATTTCAGATTTCTATCTTTATTAAATTCGAAAATATGCTTCTTAGGTCTTGGGAAGTGTGTGAAGGCACGCGGACCACCACCCCAATTCATCTCAAATTTTAGAGACATCAACAGGGTAGAATATTCTTATATCAAATTTTAAGTTTATATATTTATTAATTTCGAAGATATGTTTGTTTGGTCTTGGGAGTTGTGTGGCAGATACCCGAACAACCATTCTAATTCATCTTAAATTTTGGACAAATGAGGGATTCAGGAAACAACACCCTAGTACCAAATTTGAAGTTTCTGTCTTTATTAATTTCGAAGATATGCTTGTTCGGTTTTGGGAGTTGTATTAGAGGTACCCGAACAGCTCCTCCAATTGATCTCAAATTTTCAATAAATAAGGGATTCAGGACACAACACCCTAGTACCAAATTTGAAGTTTCTATTTTTATTAATTTCGAATATATGCTTGTTCGGTTTTGAGATTTGTATGGGAGGTACCCGAACAACCACTCCAATTCATCTCAAATTTTAGGCATATTAGGGATTCAGGAAAACACACCCTCGTACAAAATTTTAAGTTTCTATCTTTATTAATTTCAAAGATATGCGTATTCGGTTTTGAGAGTTGTATGGGAGGTAGTCGAACACATGGTTCGATTTCGCCCATTTACAATTCCCGCCTTACCTTAGTCATTGTTAACCTACAGCATAAATTTCATCAAGATAGCATCATTATTTTTTGAGTTATCGTGCGTATGGACGGACGGACGGACGGACATCGCTAAATCGACTCCTGAGGTGATCCTGATTCAGAATATATATGCATTTCTATACCTAACTCGCTTCCTTTTGGTGGTTACAAACACCATACCAAAGTTAATATACCCTATACTTAATGTGTAGGGTATAATAAATAAATCCATATATATGAAGACCAGCTTTCATTCCAAAATGTACCAATTTGCTCGTGTTCATGAAAAGAAAATATGTAAATGTATAACTTTAATCACTGTATATTGTAGAAGTAAAGTAAGAACAGTGATGAGAAAAAATTTTTGGGGATTGAAAATAGAAAACTATTATAATTTTAAATTTCTTTTTACATTTATCTGAACTACTTTTATTTTAATTTTTCAACAATTTTTCTTTCAACCATTTCACTTGCTTTTTTAATAAGAGGCTAATTAATATTTCTAAAAGTGTTATCTTATGTGTATAGCATTTTTCATTTGTATTAGACCAAGTAGCATATTTGGGTGATTTATTTGTGGCTTCTAAGCAACATAATAATAAATTTTTTTTTAAATTTCTTTTAAGAAAATTTTGTGCAAAATAGTGATCAAAGATATGAATGTGAAATTGAGTAATTTCAAAAAATTTTTCTGTTGGAGCTTTTAAATTAAGAATTTCCGAATCATCTAAATAAATAATTAACTACTATATTTGTTATATTGTCATCTATTATATCTAAGTTTCCTTCGTTATATTCCAAATCATTTGGTTCTGCTTGGTAATTATTTAAATCATTGATATTTAAAAATTCAGCGTCATCCTCTTCACAATTTGAGTGTTCAAAAGTATGATTAATTAACCTAACAGACATTATCTTTGCTAATATATTGCTAAAGTCATACACTGACGGATTATTACTATAACCATTTCTGAATATCAATTAAAGAAAATAAATTTTCGAGAACATCCTGGTGTAAACGAGATAATAGTAAATAATAACACTCATTATTTTTATATTGTGAAAATATTTTGGAACTCAATTCCATAACCCCACCTAAAGTTTGCATCATACTATCGATGCAATACACTTTTTTAGATGAGCTTGGCCTTACATTGTGAAAGTATTTTTGCATTTTCAGAAGGTTTTTAAAGATATGGTTCTTCTGCTGCAATGCTGCACGAAATGGATTCCAATCATATAACTTTTTGCTATTTAAGCAATCGAATAAATTATTGATTTTTAAAAGAAATTCTGCCGTTGATACAACACAAGACTTCCTAGCTACAAATTTGTTTGCTGAAACGAGAGTTTTGATTGCAGCAAAAGCAGAATTACTAAAGATTTCAGTGGCCAAGCGCACATTCATTTTTTCAAAAGAATTACGAAAGATATGTTTTTTCGAAAGTTTGGAACACATTATTTTTGTATTATTACTTCCATGTAAATAAAGAGACTGTATATTAAATGAAACCACTCCGTCATCTGTAATGAGATCGTATTTTAGAAGAGTGTTTCGAAGAGATTTGATTAAATGCACTGGATCAAATACAGCGAAAATTTTCTTTTCAACTTCTTTGAAAAAATAGAAAAAAAAGGTTTATATATGGTTTAGACATCTAGCATTTTGAAACATTTCCTATTATTGGCCCCTTGGTCACATATAATTGCCCTAACATTAATACCTAAATCGAAAGCTGCCTGTAAGTTCTGATATAAAATTTACTGAAGATCTGCACTACCTATTCCCTTTTCTGTAGTGTAAAAACTAAAAACATATTTCCAATTATGAATTAAACCCCTCAGCAAAAATATACATATGTATTTTGCGATGTCTTTTGTTCTGCCGGAACCATAATCAGAAAAACCACTAATTTCATCCAGTGCACTGTTATAGTATAGGTCCCTTCTAATGGCTATTTCATCGAATACCAATACTGCTTCCCTTCCAATTAAATCTTTTTCTGAAAATATAATGCCTAACTCATTTATATTTTTGTCGTTAAGACCTATATTTAAATGTTTGATAAAAATGTTTTGGCTTCGTTACTCAATTGAAACTGCCTGTTAATATTGCTACATACAGATAAATCCTGGTTTTCTTTTTTTAATTTTTGCCTTAACTTTTTATTTTGATTTTTTAAATAAATAATGTTTTTTTTTAAATTAAATTTTTTTTTAAAGAAACCTAATCTTTTATTAATTAATATTTATATTTTTCTTTATTAATTTTTATTTCAGGCAAAAACAAGGTAAGAACGGCCCCGGTTTTTAGCCTGTGTCCCAAAAATTTTTTCTCAAAATGATCTTGACATACAAATAATTTTTTTTTCTTTCCAAATGTTCCATACTTACATTACATTTGGATTTCCAAATTTCAAGCATAGTTTTCTCTTTTGGAAAACTATAAAGCCTACCATCAAAATTCCGCTTGCTTCTTTTACATCTTATGGAAGAGTAACCTGACTTGCGTGAGTCTGATCTTATATCTTGAAACATTCTAATATACATATCTACATGCAATAAAATAAATACATGCAGAAAAATACTAAAAGTAGACATTAGTTTAGAAGTAAGATACATACTTAAAAACAAGTAAGTTTGAAATTTTATGTAAAAATAAAATTTAAGAACTGACGAAATATTTTTGAAAGCAATTTATAAGTAAGCAAATAGATCACTTTACTATTAAACAAAATTTAAAATTTCGGTTATAATAAAATTTTAAATGATAATATCAAAGAATATGTAGTAAAAATAAAGAAATCGCATTTCATCTCAAATTTTTAAGCAAAACTAAAGTAAAGGCATATTTTAAATACATAGGTACATTTTATAAAATAAATAATCACAACTAGAAGAAAAAATACAACTGATTTTATATTTATGTATATATTTTCATATTTCTAATATTTTATATATTTTTTAAATTACTATCTCCCCGCGGGAATCGAACGCGGTATAATTTGAGCGAACAATATTATAATTATAATAACTGTGATAGAACTAACTAGGTGCTCTAACTAACTTTTTGTTTTTTTTACATAGTCTAATTATGTACATACTTTACGTATAGGTACCTACATAGGGTATGTTTAAAAATATAAAAATATTTTTAATACAACGTTTTTATGTTTATATTTATTATGTACCTGTGTTCTTTGATAATATATTTTCAACTATTCTTATGATTTACATTAAAAAGGTTTTAAATTTGTGCGAACGTAATTTTACTTTGGAGGAAAACAAAAGTTCATATTTCGCCAAAAATATATATGTATATACAACAACAAAGCGTTTGTGTACTTACATGATAATGATCTTAATATTGCATTTGCTAAATATTTCAAATTAAAATTTGTAATCACTTTTATTATTTTAATTTATCAAATAAATTTAAAAAGCATTTGACTTTCTATAGTAGAAATACTCGCTTTAATCAAAAAAAAAAGGTCGGAAATAAGAATATGTATTTAAATAAAAATCTTTTAAAAAAAAGAAATCGTTCAAGTATAAAGAAATACATACATACAAATCCACATACATACACATACATCGATTGTCATACAAATAAAAAAAGAACAATAAAAATATTAAATAAAATTTGTTTAAAAAAAAAATCGTCCAAATTCTATAATGAAATATAAAACAATTGTACATACATCGACTGACATACAAACAAAAAAAAGTACGATAAAAATAAAACAAACATATAAGCTCAATTTAATTTTACTAGGTATACCAAAAATACGGGCATTTTTTTACGAAATATATCCAAATATTGTTTTATTTAAAAAATTCAATATTTATAATAATAATTTTTCATAAAAAAGTTTATTAAATCTGTGAATTTATATCCTGAATACAATGGATAAATAAGCTGTTAAATTTTTTATTATTCTTATTAATGGGTTGTGTTGTATATCAAAAATTCATTTTAAAGGTTTGTTATAAAAAACCGTATTAAAGATAGGGAAGATGACCGTGATGATAAAAACAATAATAATGCAAACAGTAAAAAACTTAAAGTGGATATGAATGTTGAACTTAGAAAAGATACTGATGGTTTAATAAATAATATGAAGATTTTCGAAAAACTCCAAAACTCCAAAAATTCCTATTAACATTATATCAAATAGATTGATCGTTCCCGCTATTCCTATTCCTATGAATGTAAATTTAAAGGTTAATACCATAAACTACATAAATATCAAGACCGGAACAAGACCCCTAAGTATGTATTAGTGCAAAATTTAAACATGTATTGTGAAAATTGAGAGAGTTTTGACAGTTTCTTTTTTTCATTTTTTTGCTTAGAAAAAAGTAGAAAATTAAGAAATTTTAGCAATTTTCATTTACAACTTTAAATATGAAATACTGCCCTAAATATATCGAATTTTTTTGCTTAGAAAAAAGTAGAAAATTAAGAAATTTTAGCAATTTTCATTTATATTAAAATAAAATTCAAAATTTTTTCTAACACATATTAAAAATTCAAGGTTCTACTCAAGGTTTTCTTAAAATATATTTTCCAACTTTTTCTAGCATTTCTTGACTCCAGCCATTTTGAAATGTTTAAATAAAAAAAAAAAATTTTTTTCTTTGCTATCTGTCAATTTTTTAAAAGCTCTCTAAAAAAAAGTAGGATAAAGCAGGTAACAAAATTTCATTTTATATCGAGTTTTAATATATTTAATTTTAATAAAAATATATAAATTATATATTAAAAAAATTTGGAGTTTTTCCGAAATACTGCTGAAAAAATTAACTTTCTACCAATTTTTTTTAGTATCATTACAAGTATTGGAAAAAAAAAGAACCTGAAATTTTTGGTAAGCAATTTTATTTTTTCAATACACACTATAAAAAAAAATAAGGTGCATTAAGAATAGTGCAATATTTATATTTTATAATTTAATTTTTTTATTGCTTTTTAATTATGGTTCGTACTTGTTGTGTCCCTGGGTGTAAATCGAATTATAAATGTAAAATGAAAAATAAAATTTATACAGTTTGAACTTTTCGATTTCCCAAGGAAAACATTTTAAGAAAAAAATGGATAGAAGCAATTCCACGAATAAATTGGAATCCAACAGAAAGTAGTGCTGTCTGTTCAATCCATTTTTGTACGAAAAGTTTTCGTAGTCAGAATTCTGACAGACCAACTTTATTACCTAATGCGATTCCAAGCATTTTCCATAAACTACATAAACTATCAAGACAGGAACTGAAGAGAACGAAATTTCAATTTACCCCACTATTTACATTGGCTCTTATGGGAGCTCTATTAGCTAAATAGTGGGGTAACTTTAAATCTTTAATAACTTCCCAAATAGACATTTTTTTGAAAAAACTTCTAAGCAAACCTTAAAATTCATAATTTTTTACACTATCTGAATACAAAAAAAATTGAATTTATAATTTTTTTATTTATAAAAACGTTGATAAAAAAAAGTCTACCCGAAAGTAGGTAAAGAGGCAGTCTGTCATAGAAAAAATGCATGCCATATCGCACCGATATCGCACGACCTACATTTTGATTGATGGGTTAATTATAGGTCATTCTTGGTTAGTAGGTCAAAAACTTGTTTTGATTGTTTTAGTTTTGGTTGCAAGATAGGTTATAAGTGTGGGTTGATAACTTATAAGTTCCAAATATTTGTATAGTAGGAAGTGAAGGTTGTTGGTACTGTGGAAGTTGTCAGGCTAGGTTAATGAACTGAATAAGTTTAGGATAATTAGGTTTTTTCAAAAAATTAATTGGTACTGTTTAATAGAATATCATACAAATAGTAAGAAAATCATTTTTTTTTCAAGTCAAATCAATTTTTTTATTTTTTCTTCGCATGCTTAATAAAATTATATGTATGTAGGTAAAAATAGATATAAAAGAATCGAAAAAAACTTGATTTTATTATTGCACAAAAATATTCATAGATACTTTTGAATATCAAGATGAACAATAATAAAATAAAAACGAAAACGTAAACAAGAAGTTAAGGTGTATTTCATTTTTAGTTTTGTTTTATTAAAAGAAGATTAATTATTAAAAGTTGTTATTATAGTTTTAAAGTTGCAAAAATAAAAATAAGAAAAATATGTTATTTTTAGAATATGTGTTGTTTCTCATTGTACTATATTTTGTTGTAAATTGTTGTAATACCTTGAACAATTAAGACTTATGTATAATAAGTATGTACACATGTACTTTAAAAATATTTTGCATTCTTTTAATTTCTGTTTACCTGGTGTAAAATAAATTGTAAAAACTAGTTTGACTCTTTCAAACAATTTAAAAACTTATGAATGCAAATGCTAAAAAAAAAAAAAATAAAAAATTATGGAATTATTCTGTATGTCTGTTATGTAAGATTTCTTTTTCTATTCTATAAGAACATTGAGAAAAAAACCGGAAATCTTAAAATTAAAGAGAAAAACAAAAAAAATGTAGATTTACTGGGTAACCTGTTTTTCTGCTGTCATAAAGAAATAACATTGAAAAACAAATTATACGATTTAGAAGTGTACCTATAACTTTTTGCGGATTTTTCTTCCTTCTTTATTTAAAGAAGAAAAAGGAAACAAAAACCATTAATTATATTTTTTATTTTTATTGGTTTTGTTCATGAAAAAAATGATTGAAAAAATAAATAAAAAGAAGACAAACGAGAATTCGAAAATGCGTAAGATACTTACTTATTAGCTTTATTTTATGTTGTGTTATCTGCATGGAAAAAATAAGTTCAAAGTCAGGTAAATCACTTTTGGTACCTATTTTGAAAACATAAGAATATAAAAATAAGATTTATTTACATGTTTAAAATAATTTTTATTTAGCATAAATCTATATAATAAATTTGTTGATTAGACGATCTAGAACTTTTAAAAGAAAAAAGAATTTTATTATTTTTGCTTGGTTTATTTGTATTTTCTTATAGTTTCTCAAGTGAAATTTTCATCTCAATGAAATTTAAAAATACCCATTTTATTTCCCTCAATCTGAAAGATAATTTAACTAAAAACAAAAATTTTTCATTGTTTGTTTAAGTTTTTGTTTTACTCTATTTGTATTTTAAGAATGATTAATTATTTATCAAAAAATGTAAATTGAAATAAATTAAAAATAAAATTAAAAATTAAAATTAAAAAATAATGTATTCCTTTGTATCTTCTAAAAGTAGAAGTTTATTGCATGTTGTTTTTATTTTATTTTTAATATGTAAAACTATGACTTATCAAAATGGCAATTTACTACATTCTGTTTCATCAATTTACATCAATTCTGTTTTATTTTAAGTTGGATGTGGTTAGACTTAATATTTTTTTGTTTTAGTTTTTATGGAACTATAATTCATTAGAATATCTTTTAATTAGAACCTTATAAGAAGGAAAAATCGATATCATTCGTTAAGGCGTGTTTAGTTTCTCTATATAAAAAGATGTCTAAAAAATTTATTTTACAAAAATTTTTGAATTCAAACTCGGTAAATTCGGAAATAATACGATATTCTATTGAGAATGTCAGTTCGACTTTTGTGAAACGGTATAATATACGCGGTCGTAAGATAAAATTTATTATTAAACCAGTGCCAGATAATGTAGATCCAATAAATTGGATTAAAGGTGCTCTACACGATATTGTAAAAGATGGTACGAAAAATGTGTATCCAGGCGATATAATTGGAATTACATTTTGCGGAGAAAGCTTCGAAGAACCTGGCCCTGCATTCCTAAATTTTAAATTGGCTAGGAAATTAAAATTTTCTGATATTTGGGATATAATTTCGAAAGTTTTTCAGAGTAACTCAGAAGGTAAGTACAAAATAGTTTTAAATTAAAGAACTTTAATATGCTAATTTTTTATTTACTTTCTCTTCATATTTACAGGATTAAGTACGGACAAGTTTTGTTTGGAAATTACGTATGTCAGGTTACCTGTTGGAAGCGGAAGGAGTAAAAAATTTATAAATTTTGAGCAGGAATCTATACAGAAAAAAGGAATAATATCCATCAGAAATGAAGATAATTTATGTCTACCGCGAGCAATTATTGTCGCAATAGCAAAAATTGAAAATTATAAAGAATATAAAAAAGTGCTCAATGATACTGGAAAGCTTCAAACAGAATTAGCTTTGTGGCTAATAAAAATATCAGGGGTATCTGTCCCTTTGGAAGAGTGTGGAATACCTGAATTAAAAAAATTCCAGGATAGTTTAAAAAATTATAACATTGTTGTATATAAATATGGAACACAAGGCAGAGAAGTAATATTTGCTGAAGGCAATAGCGGTAAAAGAATTAATTTGTTACACAATAAACATCATTACAATGTAATTGTTTCACCCACTGCTGCATTTTCTGTAGATTATTATTGCGAACAATGTCACATTCCACATCATCATCAAAATCAACATAGATGTTCAAAGAGCTGTCCTTGTTGTCAAAAATCACCCATATGTCCTCAAAATATAAAAAATATATTATGTAAGGACTGCAATCGTTCCTTTCGAGGTCAAATGTGTTTTGCGAATCATAAAGCCTCGACTTCAGTCAATATTAGCTTATATGAGAAAATTAGAAAATGCAAAACCTGTCTAAAAGTTTATAAAGCAGGAAAAAAACATACATGTGTGAGAAATTTTCTGTAAAATTTGCTTCAACTTTGTTCCAGAAGATCACCAATGTTACATTCAACAGACCAAAAATAAGAGTAAAAATAAGAATAAAGAAGAAAGCTTCCTATACATATTTTATAATTTGGAAACTAGACAAGAAAAAATTATGTCAACGCAAATAAAACAAACACGAGCCAAATTTATGTGTCATTCAACAACGATGTCATATATTTATCGAAAACAATTCCTTAGTTTTTTGTAGAGAAAGTTGCGTTTATAGAGAAAAACAGTTTGAAAAGGAATAAACAACTTAATGATGTACATTTTAAAATTGAGAAACACATTTAAGTATATTACTGTCATTGCTCACAACGGACAGACTTTTGATCACCAATTTATCTTAAACTATATCTTAAATGAAACCTCCAATCAACCAAAACTAATTATGCGAGGAATAAAAAGTATACTTATGAAAGTAGATAATATAAAATTCATAGATTCATTTAATTATTTCCCAATGGCACTTGCAAAATTGCCAAAAGCATTTAACTTAACAGCTACACTGAAAAAGGGTTATTTTCCGCATTTATTCAACATGACAAAAAATGAAAATTACCAAGGATGTTTACCAGAAATGAAATATTATTCCCCTGATACAATGAAAGAATGTGAACGGGAAGAGTTTTTAAAATGGTATGAAGAAAATAAGAACTATAAATTCAATATGCAGAAGAAGATTAAGGAATATTGTGCCAGTGACGTAAGAATTTTGGCTGAAGCATGTGTGAGTTTTAGGAAAATGTTCTTAGAAGAATGCAAAGTTGAACCATTTTTGGAAGCTACAACAATAGCATCTGCATGTAACCTCGCATATCGTCGAAATTTTCTGAAACCTAATACAATAGGTATCATTCCTAAAAATGGATACAGACTAGGAGATAAACATTCAAAAATTGCCATACAGTGGTTAATTTGGGAACAAGGTTCACGGCAAATTAATTTGGAATGTGTATTAAATGGTAGAGAAAAAATTGTTGGGGGCTCTAAGGAAGTGGTTATGAACCAAAGAAATATTTGAATATTATTGATGTTATTACCACGGGCATCCAAAATGTTTAACAAGCAATCGAGATGCGAGCTTTTTCAATAGTAACAACGATACACTTAACCAAAAGTATGAAAGAACGGTAGTTAGAGCCGAACACCTCAAAAGTCTTAGATACAGGTTAATTGAAATGTGGGAATGTGAATTTCGTGAACAAATGAGATATAATAAAAATATGGACTACTTGCAACCCAGAGATGCATTTTATGGAGGAAGAACCAGAAATACGTATACACATTATAAATGTAAAGCTGGAGAAAAAATTAAATATATAGATGTGTGTTCTTTGTATCCATATGTTTGCAAACGAGGAAAATTTCCAGTTTTTCACCCTAAAATATATGTTGGACAGAATGCTTGTTCAAAACTGAACTTAGAAAAGGTCGATGGGATCATTAAATGTAAAATTTTACCGCCAACTGATTTACTACATCCAATTCTTCCAATTAAACAAAATAATAAGCTAATGTTTTCGTTATGCAAAATTTGCAGCGAAGAAAAACATATAGGTGAATTTTGTCAACATTCCGATGATCAAAGAGCTTTAATAGGGACATGGGTAATAGATGAAGTTTTAAAAGCTATTCAAATGAGCTATCAACTTCTGAACATTTATGAGGTTTGGGAATATAAAACGATAAAGGATGATAAACTGAATAATGTTGATGGTTTATTTACCGCCATGATGAATAAATTTATCAAAATAAAACAAGAAGCTTCAGATTGGCCTCTCGATTGTCTAAGTGAGAAAGACAAGGAAAGATATATAAAAAAAATTTTCAATATGGAAGAAATTAAATTAGAATATCATAAAATTGTTAACAATCCCGGTTTAAGATCTTTTGCCAAAATAATTTTAAATTCATTTTGGGGAAAATTTGGACAGAAAGAGAACCAGCAACAAACTACCATTTTCAATCAGCCGTTCGAATTTTATAAAATGTTAACAAATCCTTCTATAGAGGTATGTCAAATTCTACCTATAAATGAAGAAAATATAATGGTGAGTTGGCAATACAAAGATGAAGTTCTTTACCAACTGTTAACGTTAGCATAGCAGCTTTCACAACAGCACAAGCTCGTCTTAAACTTTACAGTTATTTGGAGAAGCTTGATAATAGATATTATGACACAGATTCTGTCATTTATATATCTCGAAAAGACGAACTTGACCCCCCAACAGGGGAATTTGTAGGAGAAATGACAGATGAATTAGAGTGCTTTGGTGCTGGAAGTTACATAACAGAGTTTGTCTGTGGAGGTCCTAAAAATTATGCATACGAAGTGTACTGCGCAAAAGATAGCAGCAGAAAATTTGTATGCAAAGTAAAAGGAATTCGTTTAAGTTATCAGGCTTCACAAAAAATTAATTTTGATACGATCAAAGAAGCGATTTTAAATCCTGCAGAAAACGAAAATATGCTTATAATTTCTGATAATATTCGTAGAAATAAAGTACATGAAGTACTTACAGTTCGCGAAATAAAAAAATATTATTCTAAATCAGAAAAACGGAAATTTAATGAAGATGGTAGTTTTTTTCCATATGGATATAACCGACTGCAAAAAGAATATTAAAAAATAAAAACAAATAAAACTAGAATTTGATATTATGTTAGAATTTCTATAAAACAAATCACTATAAATGCAAAATGTAAATAAATACTTAATAACTTTACAATTATTTAAATAATTTCTTTTTTATTTATCCAAGTATTATGTGTGTCATCAAAACCTAGCCATTTAACAAAAACTCTATTTCCTTGCTTTTTCAGAATTTTTTCTACAAGGTAAGTATCTGGGTATTTTACAGGTGCAAGCTCAGCTTGATAAAAACCTCCAGAAATTGCCGTATCAGTATAGTCCGATAATTGATATGTAACAGGATAAGTATTATTGATTTTATCAATCTTAAATACTTCAGTTGACCAATTCGGTCGATAACCTTTTTCGAAATGTCCTTTATATTTACTTATTCTTACAAAATTTCCAACTTTATATTTACTTTTTTGAAAAATTTTAGGCTCAGTATATACATTTCTAAGTATATTTTTTTCGTGTTTTTTTTAATGTTTGATTGATTTTTCTTTCATATAATTTTGAAATTGTGAATTAAAAAATTCCTTGCCTTGATCAGAGTGAATATTTTTCGATATAACTTTAGCTCTACTAATAATTGATTTTAAGGCATTTAAAACATTTACTGCATTTTTTGTTTCCACAGGTTCAGCATAGGCATATTTGGAAAAAGTATCAATGACCGTCAACATATATTTATATCCATTATTAAATTTTCGGTAAGGTAACATTTCGACTAAATCGATTTGCCATGTGTCATTTAAACCTTTCTGTTTGAATTTTCTTCTATGAAATTTACGTCTTGCCTTAATTGATTTTAAAAATGTTAAAGGTATGAAAATAATAATTATTGTATATAAAATAATAGACCAAAGCATGATTTAAACTAACCATTTGTTTGAATCTATTTTGCTTTTATACTTTTTTACATGAGTATATAAGCGAGCTTTTATTTGTAATTTTAATTAATTTCCATTCTGACTTTTATGGAACAAAACTCTAAAATGCAAGCTGATTCTACAACATATCCATTTGTCGAAACTGCCCGAGTAAATACTGAAAGCCAGATTCAGGATGATACAATTACATCAACTATGGAAGATGAGGAGTTGGAAGATACAGAAGAATTTGTGCCGCCTCTGGAGATAGATGAATCAGAACATGAAACTGAAGAAGGAATTGAAGAACAAAGTGAAGAAGAAGAGGAAGAAGTTCAGTTTCCTCAAATTTGGAATGTAAATAATCAGCAGGGAGATCCTGATTATTTCAATGATTTAATAATCCTAAATAATTTTAATTAAATAATCCAATTAAAAATATTTCTCTATCTAAACATATAAATAAAAAAAAAATTATTATATTATTTGTTGTGATTTATTTTATTTGTTTTTATGTAGTATATTACAGATTTTTTCTTTTAGAATTACAGGAATTTCAAAAAAATAGTCTTGAATAATTGCATTGTACATTAAAATGTTGCATTGGTATATAAATTTTTTGTTGTAACTTTAATACCTGTTTTATATCTTTGATCATCTGTTCTTCGAGTTTTTTGTTAAATTGGTAATAAAATTTATTCCATTCATGAAATTTTAAAGCAATTGTCTTTTTACCAATACGATGAAATATGCTTGAAACTTCAAGCGATTCACAATCAAATCCAACAGAAATTTTTAATGTATGACTCTTATTGAGAAAATATGTATAACTTAGCAATAAATTTGTCGTTTGACCTGGTTCCTCCATTGCTTTAAATTTACTAAAAATTGTTTATGTTGCTTTTTATTTATACGATTTAGGAATACAGGTTTGTAACAAGTTATATTTTCCAAATACATGTTGAAAAGTATTTAGAATCAATTTGTCGTTTTCTACATAATTTCTTTTATTAAAATTTTTTAGAAAGGCGTTCATACTATAACCGCAGCATCTATACCACGTATAGACACAACAATATTGTCCACATACATCTGAATAGTTACTTTGTAATTGTTTCTCATTAAAAATTATATATTTGTTTTTTAAGTAACTCAAAATTTCTAATTTATTAGGTTTTCTACCAAAAGAACCATAGTATTCAATACAACCATTCTTGGGAATATAAATAGCTAACCAATGTGTTACCGGTTCTTTTGCTTTATCAGTGTTTACAATTAAAAAAGTTTGTCTTTTAATTATTTTGAGGAATTGAGATAAAGCAAAAACTCCTTTGAAAAATTTACGTATGTTTTTATTACATTTTAATACATTACTTATTTCTAAAGTATTGATCAATCAAATTGACACAAGTCATAAACTTTTGTTTTTTCTTTAATATAGTTCGTTAAAAATTCTTTTTTGATTTTTTGATTTGTTATAATAATATCAAATTTTTCAAGTGTTTGACAGAGCTCTTTATTTAATCTATCGTTATACACAGCCCCAAGAGAATAATTTTAAAATCGTCATTTATAAAATCCCTAGTTGGAAATTTATACGTGAGCTCTTTTACAAACTTTTTACAAGGTTCTTTAATACCAACTATACAAATATCTTTCGTAAATAAAGTACTATTATCATCACAACAAAATGTTACATTCAGAAGTGCACAAAAGAATGAGATTTTTCCAAATATTCATATTTACTTTTATGTATGATATTTATAGGTTTGTGAATATATTTCGATTTTTATCAATTTGTATGCTTGCATCAAATTCTCCATAAACAATAGCAGTGAGTGTAGATGTAAGTGCTTTTGATAGCCTTGCCTCAATTCTAACTGTACCTGGTTTAGTAAACCTTGACATACTTCATTTCTAGATGCATCTGGAGTTAAATCAAAAGCTAGTATAAAAAATCCATTACTAAACATAGACTTTGTTATCCGATGACCTTTATCATTGTAGTAAATTCCAGTTCCTGGAAAAAGTGTACTGTATGCTCTTGTGCAGGAATTATTTTCATCTGAAAAACTGGTTTCAATTGCTGAATTAGGTATTTGAACACCATTTACGTTTAACACAAATTGTGAAATATCAAAATGTTTAAGATTGTATGGGTTTTTTGATCTTTTTCCAGAGTAACCCATATTTTCTGTCATACAAAAAATTATTGTGTTTGGCAACTGTCCAATAAAAACATTATCAAGCGATATTGACGAGCTGTTCATTGGAATTGTAAAACTTTTTACTTCAACGCGTTTATAATTATATTTAGCATTGCATTTCCCAAGAACAGCATTGTGTGCTAACAGTACGCTTGGATTAACGGTAACATGTCTCATAAATAGCGTGGCTTCTATAATTTTTAATTGTGATTCATCAGAATCGTCTGCAAATAGATAAAAATCTGGTATTTCAAGTGTTAAAACTATTCGAATGTCAACATTATTTATAAGTAGAGTAGGTTGATTAAACATATCTACGTGTAGTTTACCCATAAGTCCCACTACATTGCTATTATGATACAATTTTTGGCGCTCTTTTGAACCATTATTATCAGATTTAGCTATATTTGCTTTATCTAAAATCCATCCTGCACATTCTAAATGAGTTGCAGCAGTATCTGCACCATAATTTAATAAAGATTCAATATACGCTCTATAGTGATAATTTCCATCAGATGGTGTTATATTTTTGCCATTTAATTGAACATTACATTGTTTTATTAAAGAATGTAAAATGTTATTAACTACACTTGGTTGTGTTATTTTTCCTTCAGCATTTTTATCATTATTCTATTGTGTTCCATCTTTCTTTAAGATCTGTACTTTTAATCTCAAATATGTAGAAGATAAATCTCTATATGTATTGCCATGAGCCAGTGAAACAAATTCAATAGTTGAAGGGTTGTCTAAAGAAGCAATAGGATTGTAGGAAACTTCTTCAGGTCGTAAAATGCTAGACTGAATGGGTTGAGTTTTCAAAATATCCAACTCAGATTTCATACACTCAATCATAATTAATTAAAAATATCTTTTTGTTTTTTTTTGTTATTATCTTTGTGTCGTTTTGACGTAAAATAGTTTAAATTTTTAATGAATGGTCTTTTTATAGCTTTTCGTTTTCTTTTACCAGAACCATACATTTCATTCAGTTTTCGTACGGCACCACGTCGTACATTTTTAACAATCTCTTTACTACGATCTTGCATAATTTCTTTTACATTTGCACCAGATGCAATATCAGATAAAGCATTGATACCAGAGTTAATAACCTCTTTTTTCAAAATATCAGCCCCGAAGTAAATAATAATTTCAAATATCTAAAAAGTCCCCCAAAAAAGCTTCCCAATACACGACCTCTTTGAAGAGATACGGTTGAATGTAATGAAGGGCCTATATGATCAAGTTCTATACCAGATTGAATTAAATATTTATCACATAAAAGTAATGAAATGTTATTAAATGATTTCTCCACATTGCAATATTGAATATTACTTAGTATCAGTGAAAGAATTTTGTATGTTAACAGATCTTAAACACCTTATATCTTTATCACCTATTTTTTGCGGTTCAATTATGTCTCTGTATATAAAAAACATATCTGCTTTACTAATGGGAATCAATTGTACACTATCTATACAAGTTTTGAAAGCTTCTATTACACGTGATTTATATTTTTTAAAATCTATAACTTTAAAAGATACTTGATTGAAACATGTTGTCAAAAGTCCTTCGAGGGTATAAGCGTAATCTGCTCTTATTTTTATATCTATTTTAGGCTTAGTAACACATATCGTAGTGTATCTTAAATTTTTAGGTATCTCCTCAGGTTTTGTTGGTTGTGTATAATGAACTTCATCGTTTATAAAATTAAAAGTTCCCCAAATCAACTGTCGTTCAACTTCTTTTCTTGTAAACCTATTAAGTGGGCGTATATTTTGAATTACTGTTGGTAGTAAAAAAACTTTCCAGTCGCATATCATTTGTTTTTCTATGTATGGAATATATGATGTTCCAACTCCTATCATATCTTTCTGCATACCTTTAATAAATATTTGAGTACTTTTTTCCCATTCTTCATCATACACATTTGGAACGAAATCATTAACATACATTTCTGAAATACCGACTTTCCACCTCGAATTACACATGTATTTATTCATTTTATTTGTAAAAGACGATAATGAATTTTCTGGATAATAGTTCATAGATGAATCACTGAGTAAAGTGACATAAAATTCATCATTTACCTGTATGTTGTCCATGAGCTTGCGGATTTATTCTTACGAATTGGAAAATTAAGTTCTGTTTGAGTATTACCTACTGCTGACCTTAAAACATGTCTTGATGAATTATTCAACTCTTTACTATTTATAGTTTTTTTTTTCGTTGGTGGGCTTGGGCTATCTAAAGGAACAGTTATAATGTATCCTGTATCAGTTTCAAAAATTTGTACATTTTGATTTCTAATTGATTTTCTTTTTCTAAGACGTTCTCCAACTGAAGCAGCTGACAATGCTTTTGTTAAAACATTTTCCTGAATTTCATCATCAAATACTTCGTCATCAGCTTCTTTTTCATATACTTCTTCTTCTTCTTCTTCTTCAGGAACAACTTCTATTCCAACATTCTTGTATTCAGGAAAATGCGATTGAGTTTCCGCATTTATATACATTGGTTTTACACGAATTTGAGTACCTTTTGTTTCCGTAATTTTTATTTTCTCCTCTTTATTTCTAGGAAGTTGTCGTTTTTTGTTTCTTATTTTAAATAGATTTTGTCTGTATAAATACCATTTTTGAGTGTCCGTGAGATGTTTATTTAACAATATTTTTTTCATATTTTTATCCAACTCATTAAGTTCAACGTCCACATTTTGCTTCATTTTCTCATAAATCTCAGGTTTTAAAATTATCATTTTATTAAATGTTGTATTATCCATTTTATAAAATTTCCGATTATCCCTGATAGTATTGCACCAAGAAGTGTAGGTAAAAATCCACCACGTTGAATAATGATTTTTCTTTTGCTATTTATAGATTTTTTCTCGCAAATAACTGATCTTAATTCTTTTTTATACTTTCGCAATTGGGTTGTTGCTTTTTTATTCAGATTACAATTACCTTTTAAAATATTTAAAGAGATTTCGCAAAATGTTTTTATTACTTCAGGGTCACAGTGTTTTATAATTACTTTCTAGAATTTTGGTTTGGAGGTTTTTAATAGGTGCAATATTGGTCTGACGATTGGTCTTCAAACATTTCATATTCCTCCGCAAATTGTTTTAATTTATCTCTCGTACAATAACACAAACCTTTCCCAAATATATCACTTCTTAATCGAAATATATCATTAACGTCTTGAGTAAGATCTATTAATATATAGCCATATGGGACTGACGTCACATCATTATATACTTTTTCAAATGCTTTAATTAGATTGGGATATATTTGGCGAGCTAGAGGTAATATCTGCGATTTATCTCTTGGATTTTTGAAAAGCACTAAATATTTACAGTTGAGTGAAATATCTCTTGAAAATTTACCCTGGTGAAAAACATTTTGTGTTACAAATATTACAGATAAATTTCTATGATGTGATCCTCTAGTAAATAAATCACATACAAACTTATCATGAGAACTTAACATCATATCATCGATAATAACTAACAAAGGTTCTTGATTATCATTAAAATCTGGAATAGTGTTACTATATTCAACATCTTTCATATATAGTGGAACAGCATTTTTGTCTGGATTACACCAAATAATTCTATTAATATGTGGTAGTATATTTTCTTCTTTATATTTTATTAAATTACGAATAAATGTGGTTTTACCACAGCAGGATGGACCAGCCATCATCATAGTAAACGGATGAAACAGCATAATTGTATTAGTTAAAAACTAACTCGGTTAACCTATATTTATACGAAAAGCTCTTTTCTCGAAGTGAATATAAATGTAATTTAGTTATTCTATGAAACATTCTTCCATAAACCTTCGACATGGTTAGACAAGTTCTAATAGTTGACCTACAATTTTTGCAAGGAAATGAAAAGCAATATTTCCTAAAAGAGCTAGCCATACTTGAAAAAGGAAGTTTAATTCCAACTGTGTATCACTTCAAAGCACCGTATCCCGCAGAAGAACTTAGTCAGGATATGAGATATAATAACCAGTAAATGGACTTAAATGGAATAACGGGTTAGTTGAATATTTAGATGTAAAATGTATATTAAAACACTATTTAGAGTCAGCTGAAAAAATTTATGTTAAAGGAAAACAAAAAAAACTTTTCCTTCAAAAGTACATTGACAGTGTTAAAATAGTAGATTTAAACAGAAACTTGCCGTCATTACAAAAGATTGATAACTTTAAATCAAATTGTCCTATACACTTATCAAACAACAACTTCAGATGTGCTGTTAAAAATTTCTATAATGTATATATGTATCTTTTAAAAGAAAGCATGTTAGATTAAGATTTTCAATTTTCATACTTACACGATATGAATTTAAATAATAACTTCAACATTAAAAAAAAAACTCACATTATGCATGTATGGGAGTATGCCTACAGATCAGTACGGAAAAGTCATTGGAAAGAGAACGCACGTGATACAAGTATATTTCAAAGACGTATAGAAAAAGTTGGTCTCACTATTTCAGCAATTTTAACATCTGATCATCGCAAAATTGTAAAAGTTTTTTCAAATAAATAAAAATAAACATATAGCTTAATCTGTTCTTATTTTTTATTTTTGTGTTTACTATAAATACCAAAAGCAATTAACTTATATTTCCTACCTTGCAACATAAAATGAAGTGTAATATCAACTATAAAGTAAATGAAAGATTTCTGGTTATTTTCTCAATGTTCTTATAGAGTAGAAAAAGAAATCTTACATAACAGACATACAGAATAATTCCATAATTTTTTCTTTTTTTTTTTTTAGCATTTGCATTCATAAGTTTTTAAATTGTTTGAAAGAGTCAAACTAGTTTTTACAATTTATTTTACACCAGGTAAACAGAAATTAAAAGAATGCAAAATATTTTTTAAAGTACATGTGTACATACTTTATACATAAGTCTTAATTGTTCAAGTTATTACAACAATTTACAACAAAATATAGTACAATGAGAAACAACACTTATTCTAAAAATAATATATTTTTCTTATTTTTATTTTTGCAACTCTAAAACTATAATAACAACTTTTAATAATTAATCTTCTTTTAATAAAACAAAACTAAAAATGAAATACACTTTGTACTTCTTGTTTACGTTTTTATTTTATTATTGTTCATCTTGATATTCAAAAGTATCTATGAATATTTTTGTGCAATAATAAAATCAAGTTTTTTCCGATTCTTTTATATTTATTTTTACCTACATACATACGTATATTTTATTAAGCATGCGAAGAAAAAATTAAAAAATTGATTTGACTTGAAAAAAAAATTATTTTCTTACTATTTGTATAATATCCTATTAAACAATACCAATCAATTTTTTGAAAAAACCTAATTATTCTAAACTTATTCAGTTCATTAACCTTGCCTGATAACTTCCACAGTACCAACAACCTTCACTTCCTACTATAAAACCACTTGGAATTTATAAGTTATCAACCCACACTTATAACCTATCTTGCAACCAAAACCAAAATTATCAAAACAAGTTTTTGACCTACTAACCAAGAATGACCTATAATTAATCCATCAATCAAAATGTAGGTCGTGCGATATGGTATGATTTTTACCCATGACAGACTGCCTCTTTACCTACTTTCGGGTAGACTTTTTTTATCAACGTTTTTATAAATAAAAAAATTATAAATTCAATTTTTTTTTGTATAGATAGATAGTGTAAAAAAGATTTTTATATAGATAGATAGTGTAAAAAATTATGAATTTTAAGGTTTGCTTAGAAGTTTTTTCAAAAAAATGTCTATTTTGGAAGTTATTAAAGATTTAAAGTTACCCCACTATTTAGCTAATAGAGCTCCCATAAGAGCCAATGTAAATAGTGGGGTAAATTGAAATTTCGTTCTCTTCAGTTCCCGTCTTGATAGTTTATGTAGTTTATGGAAAATGCTTGGAATCGCATTAGGTAATAAAGTTGGTCTGTCAGAATTCTGACTACGAAAACTTTTCGTAGAAAAATGGATTGAACAGACAGCACTACTTTCTGTTGGATTCCAATTTATTCGTCGAATTGCTTCTATCCATTTTTTTCTTTAAATTTTTTCCTTGGGAAATCGAAAAGTTCAAACTGTATAAATTTTATTTTTCGTTTTACATTTATAATTCGATTTACACCCAGGGACACAACAAGTACGATTCATAATTAAAAAGCAATAAAAAAATTAAATTATAAAATATAAATATTGCACTATTCTTAATGCACCTTATTTTTTTTTATAGTGTGTATCGAAAAAATAAAATTGCTTACCAAAAATTTCAGGTTCTTTTTTTTCCAATACTTGTAATGATATTAAAAACTATTAATAGAAAGTTAATTTTTTCAGCAGTATTTAGGAAAAACTCTAAATTTTTTTTTAATATAAATTTCGATATATTTAGGGCAGTATTTCATATTTAAAGTTGTAAATGAAAATTGCTAAAATTTCTTAATTTTCTACTTTTTTCTAAGCAAAAAAATGAAAAAAAGAAACTGTCAAAACTCTCTCAATTTTCACAATACATGTTTAAATTTTGCACTAATACATTCTTAGGGGTCTTGTTCCGGTCTTGATATTTATATAGTTTATGGTTAAAGGCTAATTTTCATGAAGAAAAATATCGGCGATATTTGTTAGAGCATAGGCAGAAGATACAAAAACATTACTTGTGTGACAGAGAAAAAACACAAAAATATCGGTACAAGCGTTCAGAAAATATCGGATGAATTTTAGCTCGCTGAAGCTAAATTTTCTATAATTATCTCCGATATTTTGAACACATACGTAAAAAATATGTATGTACACAAAAAAAATGGGCACACTACTAACATTCTTATAACATGACATTTTAATTCATTATTTTTCTCACTCTTTCCTATTGGTAGTATTAAGTATAGTTTACTCTTTCTAAATATCCGATATCGGATGAAATTTTTTCCATGAAAATTAGCCTTAATACCATATTTTTGCAATTTAAATATTCTAAAATGCTTTAAAATTTTTATATAAAACTGATTGTTTTTATAGTTTATTTATATTTATTTAGTCTGTAAAGAAAATGCAATTTATGTATTTTATATAAAACAAGAAAATGTATTTTAATTTTTGGAATCAATTTTTACAATTATGTTAAAATTTGGAAGAATATTTTTCTAATTTGTAAATTTTCTTCAATAAATACGAAAAAATTAATTTTTTTTCTTATTTAAATAAAAATTTGTACTTTGTAAATGTACTAAATATCTTAGCACAAGTGATTTTTGAAATGATACATTTTTTTTCTATTTGATACATATTTTTTGACCTAATGATACATTTACAATTTTTACTGTGGCAACCCTTACTAGTTTACAACTGGCAAATAACTGACAAATACAAAAAAAAAAATGAAAACAAAAATTTCATAACGGATTATTGCTTAAGTTGAAGTTCTGTTTGGGAACAAAATTTTGTATGAATTAAATTTCTAAACTATTCTGGTGTTTGTTTGGTAGTTACAAAATTAAATAAATTAATGTATAGAGTGTAGATAGCCTTATTATAATTATACGTACATATGTGTATACCTATGTACATCTTTATACATTTTTAGGTATGTGACTGCTGATGATAAAAACAATAGTTATTATGTATCATTATGTATGTATGTATGTATGTACATCAAGTATCAACTGTGCTGTTTTTCTTTAATTAATATTTTTAAATGGAAATGCTGATGACTTTTGAATGTGACATCTATTGTCCATACATATATGAAAACATACATTATGCGTTCATATCTAATATATAAAGCAGAAATTCTGTTTGTATGTTTGTTTGTTTGTTTGTTTGTGCCCTTTTCACGTAAAAACCACCAGTCCGATTGCAACCAAATTTTGCAGGAACATTTCTACGACCCCGGAAAGTGTTATAGGCTATATGATGTTTTGGTTCATTAACCCATTGTGGCCCGAGAGTCATTTAAAGCTTTTTCGTTTTTTCGTTGTCCTGAAAAAAGTTTAGTTGAAAATTTGTAAAAATGTTCTTCTTAGCTTTGGACGGGTGCCGAAGAAATTTGCATACAATATGTTACCCGGATTCGGCCCGGTGGGCTTCCAAAAAAATTTTTGTGTCCGATTTATGTCCAATTTTGTATGGCGGTTTTATGGTTCGAAAAAACGCCTGCGATAAATTTTTATGAAGTTCCATTAAGCCGTTTGGGCAGGAGAGCCGAACGAAGTTCATTAAATTTTTCTGTTGTGCTGCTTAAACGGTTTGACCAGTTGAGTTGAAAATTTACAATAGTGTAGCTCTTTACCACAGAAGCTTACTGAGTTGATTTGGTTACGTTTCGGCACCAGGACTCAATGAAATTTTTCAATTTCTTTGTTGTCGCGCTTAAACGGTTTTGTCAATTGAATTGAAAACATTACTTAGCAAAGGAAAATCTATTTTTTTGTTTTTTACTAAACATAGTCGCTGTTTTTGAGCAATCAATACGCTGTATCAGTTTCTATACATTGTTAAAAAAGAAACAAAAATTTAATTTATAAAGGAAAAAAAAAAATTTTAATTTATAAAGGATTTTTTATTGTTAACCCGAGTAAAAGTAGAAAAAAAGTAGAAAGTCAATTTTTTTTTTCTATTGAAATGATAACACAAAAACAAAAAATAAACAAAAAAATGCCAAAGCATAACAATAAAAGAAAAGAAATAGTGAAAATTCCAAGTAATTCTTTTATTGAAGAAGTTGAAGAAGAAGACAAAGTCATTGAAGTAGGTGATGAATACGATATTAACAACCAAATTGATAAGTCATCTGAAAAATTTTGAATTGAGAGTTCTAGTAATGCTGCAGATCTACTTTGAACTCTCGATTTAAAAAACTGCACTTTGAAAAAAATGGCAATATATCTCAAAACTATGGGTACGGTTGTCAGCGAAATAAGCAAGTCACAACAACATATTGGTCTTCAAATGGATGATTTTATTAAACAAACCACCAAAATTCTTAAGGAGAACCAGTCACTTAAAAAGCGATTAGATGCTGCTGAAAATAGATCTTCTGAACTTGAACACAAACTAAATAAATTAGAAATGTTGCTTGACGAGAAATACCAAAAGAGAAACAAAAATAATATTATTTTGGCTGGTGTTCCTATGCTTACTGAAGATCAAACAGTGTCCACTTTTCTTGATATTACAAATAAAATTGGCGCTAACATTACGAGTAATGATATCAAGAAAATTTATCGAATCAGTCAAGGTGAAACCACAGAATCAAATCAAAATCAAAATCGTAATCCATTATATGTTGTTGAAATGAATTCGGAAAGTGCTAAGAACAAATTAATGATGAAAAAACGCAAAAAACACCTTTTTACAGCTGAACTAAATCTACAAAATGAGGGTAGTAAGGAGATTTTTTTTCGTCATCATTTATCACCATTACAATCCCAGTTGTATCGCGAGGCAAAAAAGATTAAATTATCCGAGAAATTTCAATATCTTTGGGTCAAAGACAACACGATTCTCCTGCGCGCTAACAATACAGGTAAAGTGTTCAGAATTTCCAGTCACAATGACATCAATTTCATTAAAAAGTTTTTTAAAATTTCCTAATAAATTATCAAAATTGGTTGATTATAATAAAATTAAAATTAAGTATAGTTGTAATATTACTTCATATCTATATTATTATGAACTAAAATTCTACTATATTTTAAATCTAAAAATTTTGTTTCACATTTTTTTTCATTTGAACATTTTATGTTTTTTTATAAATTTAAATTTTTTATTGAAATTTTGTCAAGACGCAATATTTTTCATTTCAATTTTAGAATTGAATAACTTTTCTACATTCAGTTTTATTATCTTTATTATATTAATTTTTTTTCAAATAATTGTTATGATATCAATTGTTTTCGTGATAAAAAAAATGACAATTACATATTTTAACCACATATTTACTTTGATTAATGCACTTTCATATCGGCAGATTTATATAAATTGTAGTTTTGTCAAGAAACTAACCTATAATGGCAAAAAAAGGAATTATGAATATACTTATTTAAACAACATATTTTTCAATTGTAATTTACATTTTTTATTTTACTTTTTTGCACATTTGTTATTTTTTATACAACATTTAAATCAGTTAAATCAATTTTTTTCACTTATTCTTTTAATATTATTATTTATAATATTTACAATAAACTTTACAACAATAATTATGGTTATGACAAGAAAAAAAATAATAACAATAACCTGTTTTATATATTTAAATAAATTAACCTACAAAAGAAAGAAAAAAATATATTTTCACATAAAAATTCATAAATATACATATTTTATTCCAAACATTCTATTTTTCACTATGAATTTAAATTTTTTATTTCGCTTTTTTTTACATTTAATATTTTTGGTATCACTTTTAAACTTAAATTTAAATACATTTTTTACAATATTATTATCTAAAATATTACATATAAATGAAATTTCTATATTAATCTTCACTATAAAAAAAAAAATAATAACTATAATCTATCTTATACATTTAATTATTGTCACATGTACACGTTCTTATAGGCAAATTTATACTAATAATTATATTTTCATTAAGAAATTAGCCAATAAGAGAAAGAAGAGGAATTATATTTATGTTTACAAATTATATGCTAAAAAAGAGACAAATAAAATAATTTTGTTTTACCGATACGATGATAACATCTGATAACATAAATATTGAAGATAGTTTAAGAGTTAGTCACTTTACAGGGTTAGACAACATTTTCTTAAAAAGCAATTATAAAAAAAATTTTAATACGATTTACTTGAACATACAAAGTATTAGAAATAAATTATACGATTTAGAAATTCTGGTTAATAGTTTTGAATACGAGATACATGCAGTAGTTTTGTCGGAAATATGGTTGCAATCAGAGAACAAATTTTTTAATTTACCGGGTTACACGGCTTATTTTTCAAATCGTGCAAAATCTTATGGTGGTGTTGCTATTTATGTTAAGGAAAATATTAATAGTACCTTAATTTTTAAATCTGAATTTAACAAATCTAATTTTTTATGTGTTAAGTTATTGAACCACAATTTTAATATATTAACGGTTTACAGATCTCATGAAACTGATGTAAATGATTTTTCAAGTAAATTAGATGAAATCACTAGTGAATTTAGAAAATCTTTAATTCTTGGTGATTTTAATATAAATATAATAAATGCTGATCATACCACTAGTAATTATATTAATACGTTACTCTCAAACGGTTTTGTCATTTATAACAAGAGGAGTGTAAATTACGCCACCAGAATTGGCAACTCTTCAAAAACGGTTATTGACCATTTCATAACCGATATGATTAATTTAAAATACGACTTCTATATTTCCGATACTCCTCTCTCCGACCATCGATTATTTTTTATAAGTTTAAACCAAAAACCAATAACAGATCAATCAATCTGTTTGAAAACAATTTTAGATTATCAAAATATTTCAAATGATGTAATTTGGGAAAGACTTAGTAATTTCACTAATTTTGACTCGCTTGTTAACGAATTAAGTGAAACTATAAAAAAGTTTACTAAGAGTACTCAATCGCATTTTCCTGAATATAAAAATGTTGGAACACAAGTTGTACCTGAAGAAGAAGTATATGAAACAAAAGCTGATGTTGAAGTATTTAATGATGAAATTCAAGAAAATATTTTAACAAAAGCTTTGTCAACCGCTTCAGTTGTTGAACGTCTTAGAAAAAGAAAATCAATTAGAAATCAAAATGTACAAATTTTTGAAACTGATACAGGATACATTATAACTGTTCCTTTGATATTCTTTTTTCGTATAATGTGGGCCCAAGCCCATCAACGAAAAAAGAAAAAACTATAAATACTAAAGAGTTGAATAATTCATCAAGACGTGTTTTAAGGTCAGCTATAGCAGGTAATACTCAAACAGAACTTAATTTTCCAATTCGTAAGAATAAATCCGTAAGCTCATGGACAACATACAAGTAAATGATGAATTTTATGTCTACTTAGTGATTCATCTATGAACTATTATCCAGAAAATTCATTATCATCTTTTACAAATAAAATGAATAAATACATGTTTGATTCAAGGTCGAAATCGGTATTTCAAAAATTCAAGGAAAGTCGGTATTTCAGAAATGTATTTTAATGATTTTGTTCCAAATGTGTATGGTGAAGAATGGGAAAAAAGTACTCAAATATTTATTAAAGGTATGCAATAAGATATGATAGGAGTTGGAACATCATATATTCCATATATAGAAAAACAAATGATATGTGACGGGAAAGTTTTTCTACTACCAACACTAATTCAAAATATACGCCCACTTAATAGGTTTACAAGAAAAGACGTTGAATTACAGTTGATTTGGGGAATTTTTAATTTTATAAACGATGATGTTTTTTTTTTTTTTTTTTTTTTTACGAGGGTTGGTGGAAAACTCGAAAGTCACCAAGAGGAACTGCACGTGCTTCCTCAAGGAAGTGTTGGACTTTAACCAACCAAAACCACCCCCTTTTAAAACCAAACTTTAGGATGGAACCTTTAATACGAATGTACAGTTTGGTTTAGGGGATAAGAAAAATTATACACAACCAGAAAAGCTGAGGAGATGCCTAAAAATATAAGTTACACTACAATATGTGTTACTAGATCTAAAATAGATATAAAAAGAAGAGCAAATTACGCTTACACCCTGGAAAGACTTTTGACAATAGGTGATAAAGATGTAAAATTTTTAAGATCTGTTAACATACAAAATTCTTTCACTGATACTGTAAAAGGATTCAGTAATATTCAATATTGCAATGTGGAGAAATCATTTAATAACATTTCATTACTTTTATGTGATAAATATGGATACAAAATAAACTTTTCCAATAGTTCAATTCCAACAAAAATTGTATTACATTTTAAAAAAGTATAAATAAATGCGATTTTACAAAACTATATATTATTTTATTTTATTCATTATGAAGAGAGTATACTATAAGTATTATTTAATTCAATCTGGTAGAGTACTTCATGATATCGGCCCTTTATTACATTCAACCGTACCTTTGCAAAGAGGCTGTGGATTGGAAAGTTTTTTTGGGGGACTTTTTAGATATTTGAAACCATTATTTACTTCAGGCGCTTATATTTAGAAAAAAGAGGTTATTAAGTCTGGTATTAATGTTTTATCTGATATTGCATCTGGTGCAAATGTAAAAGAAGTTATGCAAGATCGTAGTAAAGAGATTGTTAAAAATGAACGACGTGGTGCAGTACGAAAACTGAATGAAATGTATGGTTCTGGTAAAAGAAAACGAAAAGCTATAAAAAGACCATTCATTAAAAATTTAAACGATTTTACGTCAAAACAACGCAAACATAATAACAAAAAGAAACATAAAGATATTTTTCATTAATTATGATTGAGTGTATGAAATCTGAGTTGGATATTTTTAAAACCCAATCCATTCAGTCTAGCATTTTAGGATCTGAAGAAGTTTCGTACAATCAAATAGGCAACCCTTCAACTAGCTATATTTGCTTTATTTAAAATCCATCCTTCACATATTCTAAATGAGTTGCAGCAGCATCCGTACCATAATTTAATAAAAATTCAATATAAGCTCTATAGTGATAATTTCCATCAGATGGTGTTATATTTTTGCCATTTTATTGAACATTACATTGTTTTATTAAAGAATGTAAAATGTTATTAACTACACTTGGTTGTATTATTATTCTTCCTTCAGCATTTTTATCATTATTCCATTGCATTCCATCTTTCTTTAAGATCTGTACTTTTAATCTCAAATATGTAGAACACAAATCTCTATATGTATCACCATGACCCAGTGAAACAAATTCAATAGTTGAAGGGTTGCCTATTTGATTGTAGGAAACTTCTTCAGATCGTAAAATGCTACGTTTAACACAAATTGTGAAATATCAAAATGTTTAAAATTGTATGGGTTTTTTGATCTTTTTCTAGAGTAACCCACATTTTCTGTCATACAAAAAATTATTGTCTTTGACTACTGCCCAATAAAAACATTATCAAGTGATATTGACGAGCTCTTCATTCGAATTGTAAAACTTTTTACTTCAACGCGTTTATAATTATATTTAGCATTGGATTTCCCAAGAACAGCATTGTGTGCTAACAGTACGCTTGGATTAACAGTAACATGCCTCATAAATAGCGTGGCTTCTATAATTTTTAATTGTGATTCATCAGAATCGTCTGCAAATAGATAAAAATCTGGTTTTTCAAGTGTTAAAACTATAGGAATGTCAACATTATTTATAAGTAGAGTAGGTTGATTAAACATATCAACGTGTAGTTTACCCATAAGTTCCACTATATTACTATTATGATACAATTTTAAACGTTTTGATATTTCACAATTTGTGTTAAACGTAAATGGTGTTCAAATACCTAATTCAGCAATGGAAACCAGTTTTTCAGATGAAAGTAATTCCTGCACAAGAGCATACAGTACACTTTTTTCAGGAACTGGAATTTACCACAATGATAAAGGTCATCAGATAACAAAGTCTATGTTTAGTAATGGATTTTTTATACTTGCTTTTGATTTAACTCCAGATGCATCTGGAAATGAAGTATGTCACGATTTACTAAACCAGGGTACAGTTAGAATTGAGGCAAGGCTATCAAAACCATTCTACATCTACACTAACTGCTATTGTTTATGAAGACTTTGATGCAAGCATACAAATTGATAAAAATCGAAATATATTCATAAATCTATAAATAGA
The DNA here is from genome assembly GCA_947095535.1 of Poecilobothrus nobilitatus. NCBI lineage: Eukaryota > Metazoa > Arthropoda > Insecta > Diptera > Dolichopodidae > Poecilobothrus > Poecilobothrus nobilitatus. The sequence goes on from OX352772.1 coordinate 104,898,288, forward strand.
ATATTGAAACATGTATTTGAATATTCAACAAGATGTCATCGTCCTCCTGTGCACTTGTGGACGTAAAGTTTTGTTGTGACAATAAAAATACTTTATTTGTAAAAGATATTTGTTTAAAAAAAAAACTTTGAAAAAAACTAAAAGAAAAAATGAGTGGATGACGGATGAAATTATAAACAAAATTATAGTTAGAAACTATATCCGGATGATCCACATGTTCGAAATTTGTTCAATAATTGTAGGCAAGAAGTAAAACGTTTAATTATACAGGCTAAAAAAAAATTCTGCTCTGATGAGATCATACGAGACCCTTGCAATGGTAAAAAACTCTGGGATCTATATAAAAGGATTATTTTCAACAAAACTTCTCATACTTCTTCAAGCAATATTAAGACACTTGAATGTAATAATCTTACAATTACTAATGGATGTGATATTGCCGAATATATGAATAACTTTTTTGTCAATGTTGCGGACGAGTTGAATATTCCAAATAATCAAATTGATTATGAATATCTGAATAATTTCCACCGTATTATTCATTCTGATTTTAAATTAACTGAGACAACTATTGGAGAAGTTAACTCTGCGATTGTCTCACTCAAAATTTCTGCTGCTACTGGGTATGATAGTATTTCAGCTAAATTTATAAAAAGATTTTCAGAGCGTTTGTCTCCCATATTGGTCAAATTTATTAATCTCGCTTTTGAAAGTTTTAGCTTTTCAGATTCTCTCAAGTTGGCAACTATCACTCCGATTTTTAAGAACGATTGTGCGACGAGTGCAACCAATTATAGACCAATTTCAGTTCTTAGTTCTTTTTCTAAAATATTTGAAATTATCATTAGAAATCGAATGCATAATTTCATGAACAACAACAAAATCCTTCATGATGGGCAATACGGCTTTGAGAAAAATTCAAGCACAACCGCGGCCTGTCTTAGTCTCAATGATTTTATTTCAAAGAGTATTGATGAAAAATATTACATGGCTTGCGTTTTTTTAGACTTTCAGAAGGCTTTCGACTGTGTCGACCACGAAGTTCTTTTTAAAATTAAATTTAGATAGAAATCACTGCAGATTTTTCAAATCATATTTGCAGAATAGACAACAAGCCGTTCGGGTTTGAAATTCTACTAGTAATTTAAAAATAATAAAAAAATGTGTTCCGCAAGGGTCAATTTTAGGGCCAGATCTCTTTAAAATTTATATTGACGACATAACCCGGCTTAACTTAAAAGGAAAAATCAAATTATATGCGGATGACGCAGTCTTAAAATATGCAGTGAAAACAGAGCAAGAACTAAAAGATGCTATTAATTATGATTTGATTATTATTATAGAGTGGTTAGAAAAACACAGAATGGTTATAAATGTAAGCAAAACAAAAATCTTAGTTTTTGAAAATAAAAATTTCAACTCCTTGGATTTTTATTTAAATAACAACAAATTAGAGGTTGTTAAGACCTTCAATTACTTAGGATTAAGGTTTGACAGCAGGTCAAGATGGAGTGACCATGTAGATCACATTATTAAAAAAATTACTACTTATATTTTTATTTTAAGACGACTAAGAAAATTTGTTTCGCCAAATGTCCTGTATATAATTTACTGTTCGTATATATTGTCCCATTTAAAATATCTGAACCCTATCTGGAGTAGGGCACCACAAATTATATTAGCAAAATTAAATATATTACAAAAAAAAACCATAAAAATTATACATTATTATCCAGTTTTATTTCCAACTGATTGCTTATATACGGAAAAATATATCAGTTTTATGAGTATCTGTAACCGCGAACTTTACATAACAGCATTTAAGATTATTAACAACCAAATCAGACACAGCTTCGTCTTAAACAGAAATATTGACATCCATAACCACAATACGAGAAATAGGTCTAATTTTTATCTAACCCTTTTTAAAACCAGCAACCAAAAAAACAATTGCCTTTATAATTGCTTAAAAATTTATAATGATCTGCCGAATGATATTCAACTAGTAAACAATATACGCATCTTTAAAAAAATGATTTCCGAACTTGTTCCATATGATCTACTCTAGGTAGATCATATGAAACAGTATTGTTTTGTTATTCATGAGTTTGTTTTTTTTTTGTTTTTGTCATTTAATTCATCTTGTCTTTTTTTATTACAAATCACAATAATATTATTTTATTATCATATTTCATTTTTTTGGGTACCTGAAGTTGTTATGTGGTATATATTAATGTATTATGTATTATATACAAGTAGAATTTTATAAGACCGCACAGCGAAAGCTAAGGTCATTAAATCATTTTATGTATTTTAAATATTAAAAAAAAAACTAGTTTTAAGTTACAAATTATTTTTTTTGTATTAATATAGATTATTTTGAATAAAGAAAAAAAAAAAGTGTAGCTCTTTACCACAGGAGCTCACTGAGGTGATTTGGTTACGATCCATTAACCCGTTTCGGCACCAAGGCTCAATAGAAATTTTTAATTTCTTTGTTGTCGCACTTGAACCGTTTTACCAATTGAGTTGAAAATTTACAAAAGTGTAGGTCCTTATAACAAAAGCTTTCTGAGTTGATTTGGTTACGATACATTAACCCATCAGGCTTCAGGCCATGAAATTCTCATTTTTGTTGTTGTGCTTAAACGATTTGACCAATTGAAAATTTGCACAAGTATTGCACTTTGGCACACAAACTCATTCAATAAATTTTGTTGTGATACATTAACACATTTCGACACGATAGACTATCAAAAAAAAATTTTGTTTCTAATTTCTGTCTAATTTGGCAGGATGAATTTGTGGTTCTAAATTAAGCCTGTAACAAAATGTTTGTTAACGTTTGTTAACCCATTTCTGCACAAGCACTTATTAATAATATTTTGCCTAATTTTGTACATTATTATTATTAAAAAGATATTTCCAACACTCTTTACTTATATCTATACTGTTTCTAATATTCCATAAAAACCTTTCAATGCTAATTTCTAATATAGAACAGTAATTAAAGTAACCTTATTAAGTATCTTCAGAATACTGTGTTTAAGTTTTAACAACATAACATTTTCGGCCGTTGTTAAAAAACAGAAACAATCTCCTACATTAGACAATCATCATGTCATCATTCAGAAATGCATTACTTACATGTGGTCTTTACATGTGGTCTACCTATATAAGATGCATGTGTATAACATGTTTCCCATAAAATATCATTGAAATATGTGCATATAGTATGTATAATATCCGTATATTTAAAAATACTATAAACTTAATCAATTAAATTAGAAAACATAATCACATTTCTGTACATCATTTAATCAAAAATGAGTACATACATATTTAAAGAACAGAAAACCTTACATTCTTATCCATATACAATTTTTACACATATTTTTAGCCAATCAATTTGGAAACATAATTAGAAAAACTAAACTTAAAAAAATTCTGGTTGATTTATAAAGGTAAAAAACAATCATGTATTTTTTATATTGAAAATATGTTAAACAGAACCTGAAATGTACGCATTTAAAAAGAAGTTTTTTCAAAATTTGAAGAGCTGTCGGTGCTGTAGGATCTCCAACGGTGAGGGTACATAAAAAAGTTGTTCTACAACATTACTCTTTTAACAGACCTATGCATTTAATATTTTATTGCTCTTTATTAAACAGTATATAAGTTTTAATAGACGGAGGGACAGAGCGAACTTAATAACAAATTTTTCAAAATTTGCTTAAAAGGATAATTCACCAAAACATGAAGTGACATTACTTACAAAAAAAAATTGATTACATTATGGTCTTTTATAATTTAAATACGATTTTATGTTTCGGTATTAACGAACATTAACGAATATATAAGTTTTGTAAACAGACGGAGGGACAGAGCGAACCTAATAGCAAATTTTTCAAAATGTGCTTAAAAGGATAATTCACAAAAACATGAAGTGACATTACTTACGAAAAAAAATGTACTACATTATGGTCATAATTGAAATGCGATTTTATGTCTCGGATTTAAAGAATATATTGTGGAAATTCACTTAGGCGTAATTGTGTACTCAATAGATTATTGATTCCTTTAAAAATTTTTTGTAGAAGAATTGTCTCTAATTCTTGGCTCTGTTTATTCAATTTAACTAAGTCTAATAAAAAATAGAATATAAACTACCAGCATCTGTAAATGCATAGTAATAAGTTAACTACATTAATTAAATTATATTAACGCAGAAACAAAAGTTAATAATTTTTATTTCATAAAACCAATAAAATACGCCGGGTACTCTGCTAGTTATTATTATAAAGAGGTGCATATGTACATACATAATACTTATTTAGTTAATTTAATTACTTCACTTTTTGTTTTTGGTTCATATTTTAAAAATAATAAACATTTGTATTAAATATTCCTAAACTTACCTATCGTTTTAGCTAATTCTAAAATTTTTTTTTCCCGAATTAACTACTCAGCCTCCTTTTCCCATGTAAATTAAAAACACTTGTTAAAGTTGTACATTTTAAAATTTTATTAATTATTTCCAAGTTAATTTTATTTATTAATTTAAATTTTACGTCTTATTCTTTCAGGTATGTAACTACAAGTGAAGTTCTATTTTTATACCCTACACATTAAGTATAGGGTATATTAACTTTAGTATGGTGTTTGTAACCACCAAAAGGAAGCGAGTTAGGTAGGTATATATATTCTGAATCAGGATCACCTCCTGAGTCGATTTAGCGATGTCTGTCCGTCCGTCCGTCCGTCCGTACGCACGATAACGCAAAAAATAATGATGCTATCTTGATGAAATTTATACTGTAGGTTAACAATGACTAAGGTGAAGCGGGGATTGTAAATGGGCGAAATCGGACCGTGCTTTCGAGTACCTCCCATACAACTCCCAAAACCGAATATGCATATATTCGAAATTAATAAGGATAGAAACTTAAAATTTCGTACGAGGGTGTGTTTTCCTGAATCCCTGATATCCCTTAAATTTGAGATGAATTGGAGTGGTTGTTCGGGTACCTCCCATACAAATCCCAAAACCGAACAAGCATATATTCGAAATTAATAAAGATAGAAACTTCAAATTTGGTACTAGCGTGTTGTTTCCTGAATCCCTTATTTGTCGAAAATTTGAGATGAATTGGAGTGGTCGTTCGGGTACCTCCCATACAACTCCCAAAACCAAACAAGCATATCTTCGAAATTAATAAATATATAAACTTGAAATTTGATATAAGAATGTTCTACCCTGTTGATGTCTCTAAAATTTGAGATGAATTGGGGTGGTGATCCGCGCGCCTTCACACACTTCCCAAGACCTAACAAGCATATTTTCGAATTTAATAAAGATAGAAATCTGAAATTTTGTACAAAGGTTGTAAAAGCATTTATTTTTTTAGCTTAGTTATATTAAATACCTAACTAAAATAACTTATGGATTTTTAATTTAATTTGAATTTTTTAGGTGTAGGGTATAAATAAGTCGGTTGCATCGACTTACTGTTACTTTTACTTGTTGTTCAACTAATTTACAAGCTTTTATTTTAAATGTGGATAATGCTGATTTTACATTATTACATTTTTTGCTATAATATGATCTTACCATAGATATATTAACTAATAGATAAGAAATGAAGAAAATATTTTCAGCCAATTTTGAGAAAGAGCTGAGTGAACCGTGCGTATGTATTGCTTTAGTTTTCTTAGAAATAGGTTCTTAAAAGGTGAAATAATTTCATTTCTAATTTTTAAAAGAATTTTATAACTTACTTTAGTTACTTTGTTACTTTACAAGTAGTTAAAATTTTGAATAACCTTAATTAAATTAAGTTTTCATTTTAAAAACAAAATATATCAATTATTAGGTAATATAAAAACTTAAAATCTCTGAATGAATCTGGTTATGAAAAACTGCTTTACATTATTTTAATAAATATAAACAGCTGAGTGAACGAAATGTATACATATTATAAAATGCATATGTATTTTTAACAGCTTTTTATTAACTTGGTTGGGTAAAGGAGGGAATCTTCGAAGCCATTTTAAACACACTTCCCGTTGAGCTAGAGACTTGAAATTTTCTTCATTAGATCAGATCCCGATGACAATACATGATTTTAATCGAAAAACATTAGAGAAATTAGCTTAATTTCAAAATTAAATTTTCATACAAAGATATAACAGAATTTTTAACAGAATTATTACAGAACCAAAATAAAACATTTTATCTAAATTTACTAAACTCACCAATACCAATACGTATACGTAATACATAAATGTTTTTTTTTTCTATAAAAGACTATTGTTTTTTATGTAGACCATTGCATTGTATGTGTACATATACATAGGAACATACTTAAAAATATGTAATAATATGTGCTTCGAAAATATTTTTGGTTTGAAAGCGATGAATTTGAAAGACATGAATGTGTAAACAAATTAATGTGTCGCACTTGAGAACACAGTGTAAAACTTAATATGCATTTACTTAAAATTTAGATAGAAAAGTGTTAAATTTAAGTTTTTTTTCATCAAATCAATTGATTTTTAGTATACATTTTTATTTATAAAAGCAATGTGTTTACATATTTATAATATTTATATAGATATGTGTTTTTCCTTTCTTAATTATAATTAAAATAGGGCTTTTCTTTCGAAACTCTTAACATATTAAAATGGCATATTATGGCCCTAACATTGATATCTAGATTGGGAGCTGCCTTTAAATTAAGATCTATTAGGGAATGATGATCTGCACCACTAATGCCTTTTTCTAAAGTATAAAAACTAAGAATATATTTCCAATTATGTAAAAACATTAAACAACAAAAAGAATATATTAAAAATAAGAAATCCAGTCTTTTTTAAAAATAGTAAATAACAACAATATTTTTCTTTTCAATAACAATAATTATGAATTAATCATAAAATATATGTTATGTACATACATACATATATGTATATCTACATCGTCTAGAAAAAGCAAAATAATTTTTTTTTAATTCAAAAACATTAGCATTTAGAAGTAAGCAATTTAATATATTCTCAATTACATACTTTTAAAACCAAATTTTTTTACTACATATGTAGATACAAACATGTACAAAAATGGTATGCATATTTTTATGTGTGCTGTACTATTAAAAATCTGCTAACACAGTCAGGAAAATTCCCAACTATTATTATTTAGTTGATTTATCGATTTATTATTATACCCTAGACCTGAACTATAGGGTATATTAACTTTGGTATGGTGTTTGTAACCACCAAAAGGAAGCGAGTTAGATATAGACATGTATATATATACTGAATCAGGATCACCTCCTGAGTCGATTTAACGATGTCTGTCCGTCCGTCCGTCCGTTTACACGATAACTCAAAAACTAATGAAGCTATCTTGATGAACTTTATATAGTAGGTTACTAATTACGAAAGAAAGGCTAAGTTCGAATCTTGACAAAATCCGTCCATGGGTTCGGATTCTGGAAGCTTCCGAATGATTCCGGAGCAAACGAGATTATCTCCAAAACCAACAAAGATAGAACCTTTGAATTTTGTACAATGATGTTCCTTCCCGTTCGATTTATGTCTCTGAAATTTAAGAGGATTTGGTCCATGGGTTTGGATTTGGAAGCTTCCGAACGAGCACCAGAGCAAATGAGATTATCTCCAAAACCAACAAAGATATAACCTTTAAATTTGGCAGGGTGGTGTTCTTTCATGTTTTATTTAAGTCTCTGAAATGTGAGAGGATTTGGTCCATGGGTTCGGATTTTGGAAGCTTCCGAACGAGTCCCAGAGCAAACGAGATTAGCTCCAAAACCAACAAAGATAGAACCTTTAAATTTTTTATAATGATGTTCCTTCCAGTTTGATTTATGTCTCTAAAATTTAAGAGGATGTGGTCCATTGGTTTGGATTTTGGAAGCTTCCGAACGAGCCCCAGAGCAAATGAGATTATCTCCAAAAACAACAAATATATAACCTTTAAATTTGGCCGAATGGTGTTTTTTTCATGTTTGATTTAGGTCTCTGAAATTTGAAAGGATTTGGCCATGGGTTTAAATTTGAAAGGATTTGAACCGTGGATTCGGGTTTTGGAAGCTTCCGAACGAACCGCAGAGCAAATTATATCCAATACGAACAAAGGTAGAACCTTTGAATTTGGTACAATGGTGTTCTTTCGTGTTTGATTTATGTCTCTGAAATTTAAGAGGATTTGGTTCATGGGTTTGGTTTTGGAAGCTTCCGAACGAGCCCCAGAGCAAATGAGATTATCTCCAAAACCAATAAAGATATAACCTTTACTTTTGGCAGAATGGTGTTCTTTCATGTTTGATTTAGGTCTCTGAAATTTGAGAGGATTTGGTCCTTGGGTTCGGATTTTGAAAGCTTCCGAACGAGCCTCAGAGCAAATGATATTATCTCCAAATGCAACAAAGATATAACCTTTAAATTAGGCAGAATGGTGTTCCTTCATGTTTGATTTATGTTTCTGAAATTTATGAGGATTTGGCCAATGGGTTCAAATCTTGGAAGCTTCCGGACGAGCCCCAGAGCAAACGAGTATATCTCCACAACCAACAAAGATAGAACTTTTATTTTTAGTACAAAGGTGTTCTGTTATGTTTCCTTTTCTGTAAAATTGGAAACTGACATTTGAAAGAATTTGAACAATGGGTTCGTATTTTGGAAACTTCCGGACGAGCACAAGAGCAACGAGCACATCTCCAAAACCAACAAAAGTAGAACCTTTAAATTTAATAGAATGGTGTTCTGGCAAATTTTCTTTATGTTCCTGAGATGGATTCGATGAATTGGAGTGGCAATTCAGGTAGCTGACACAAACCTCCCAAGGACTACCAATCTTCGAAAATAATTAAGATAGAAACTTAAAATTTTATACAAGGGTGTCAAGCATATCCCAAGCGGATGCCTCTTTTACGTTCTTGAAATTCAAGTTGAATAAGACAGAAAAGGGAAGAAGTTCAAGCAGCTGCCAAAAACACTTATGGATTTTTAATTTAATTCGAATTATTCAGGTGTAGGGTATTAATAAGTCGGTTGCATCGACTTACTGTAACATTTACTTGTTTTTTAATATGTAGGAAGCAGTTATATTTATATGAATGGGCGGTAAACATAAACGAACAAAAAAAATTTTATGTATGCATATGAATTGACGGTTAACATAAGCGAACAAAAAAAAATTCAGAATGTTCTATAGCTAATAATTTCTATTTTTAAAATAGACTGTATGCATAAATTTAATATTAAAAAAAAAAAAATAAGTTCTTAGTGTACCTAAATAACAGAAAAAAAAAGTAAAATGTAATACTGGAAGAAAAATAAAAACGAATAGAAAAAAAAGAGAACAAAAAATGTTACTTTGATTGTTTTTAAATATTTTTAAAGGCTATTTCTTATGTATATGTGCAGATCTGATATTTACCCACATAACAGATAGAAAAAAAGAACTATTCAAATGTTATGATTTTAAAAGAAAGAAAAATGCGTTTGATATTTCCGTACATAACAGATAAAAAAAAAAAATGTTAAAATGTTGTTATGTTATGAAAAGAAAGAAAAAACAAGGCAGTGTATGAATCAAAGTTTTAAAGGGTCGCATTTTAAGTGGAAATAAAGAACATTATAAAATTGCAATATTTTTATTTAAATTTTGAATTTAGCTATGCAACGTTTTCTTAATTTTTTAAAAATTTTGCCGCATTATGATATAATGCAACACTGAGAAGTTCAGCTCATAATATAGATACATATGTATATGAATGAATATATGGCTATTTATGTAAGTAGTTATAGATTTATTATTTTTTAATATGTAGGCAACAGTTACATTTATATGAATGGACGGTAAACATAAACGAACAGAAAAAAATCAGCTGTCTCCACCACAGGACCGACCGCCACTACACAAAAAGTACAATGCCAAAATTTATAGGAATTTTTACATAATAATTTATATCAAAGCAAAATAATTTCTAATAATTTAATAACATTTTGTTTTATTCAATAAAAATAATTATAAGCAATGAAATCGTAAAAATATATGTACATTCATTCATACATCCATTTATTATTATTATTATTGTAATGTAGATACATGATTTTTTTTTCATTCAGAAAATAATATTAGAAGTAAAAGATAATAAAAACTGTAAACAAATACAAAACAAACATAAGATTAATATTAAATCTGCTAACAAAAATTTTACCGTTTTAATTTTATGTTATAAACAAATGAATAAATAATATGCATTGGCATAGATATAAGTACATACATAAGTATGTATATAAATTTTTAGAGATATAAAAAAAAAAACAAAAAAAAAATTGTTCATATAAATTCATATGGAGTGTTATGTATGAAATTTGGACTTAGAAAAAAAATTAAATAAAAGTTAAAGTTAATCGGATCAAAAAATGTTCTATGGCAAAGTTGTTCCTCTTTACTTGTGTAACAACTTTTTCTTAATAATTTTTCTCACCAAATTTTTCTGTTACGAAATATTCGTAAAAAACTTAAAAAGTACACTAGTAAACTACCACTTGCGGTTGTCCGATTTGCTCCAAAAGCTTATCAGTCCGACATATTTACGTCAAAACCTTAAATATGAAATTTCAAAAAATTCCGCTCAGTCGTTTAAGCTGTACACGTGCCCACAGACACACACACGCACCCACACACACACAGACGGACATCATGCTGAAAATTTTTTTACAGCCTTCTCCACACCGGAGTAGTGCATTTTTCCAAAATCTCGGGTACACATTTTTAGTATGAAAACAATACCTACCTTATACATTAATGTATGCGGTCGGTAAAAATTTTATGTATGCATATGAATGGATGGCAAATATAAACGAACAAAAAAAAATTCAGAATGTTCTATAGGTTATAATTTATATTTTTTAAATAGAATGCATGTATAAATTAAACATCAGCTCTTAATATAGATACATATGTATATGAATAAATATATGGCTATTTGTGTATGTAGTTATAAATTTATTATTTTTTAATATGTAGGCAACAGTTATATTTATATGAATGGACGGTAAACATAAACGAACAAAAAAAAATTTTTATGTATGCATATGAATGGACGGTAAATATAAACGAACAAAAAAAAATTCAGAATGTTCTATAGGTTATAATTTATATTTATACCCGTACGATAGGATCGGGTATAATAAAATTACTCCTCCGTTTGTAACACCTCGAAATAAGCGAGCTAGATATACCTTCAAAGGTATGGATCGGATCAGAAAAAAATTCTAAGACTTTTGAGCCATGTCCGTCCGTCCGTCCGTCCGTCAGCACGCTAACTCAAAAACTAAGAAAGCTAGAATCTTGAAATTTACACAAAATATTTTGGGAGTAATTTGTAGGTTCCCTATTTTTTTTGGTTGAGTTTGGACCAAGCCTTAGGGTAGCTCTCGAACACCTAACTTTTAGATCCCGACATTTTTTTTGAAATAAAGCTATGAAATTTTAACTGCTGATAGATCTCACAAAAATAATAATTTTATTTTTAATAACTTTTTTTTGTAGCCCCACCCATTACGGAGCTACAGCTCCCCAAAGGTTCAAAAAAGCTCTATATTTAAATTGTTATAGCACAAGTTGTATAAGGTATATCTTCATTTTGAAAACGCCAAACGATTACTACTTTCATTAGCTTTCAAAGTATATATACAATAAATATATATTTTTGGCATACGGTGTCTTAATTTACCGTTATGCGAAACTAAAATTTTACAAAATTCTTTAACCCTTCCATCTTCTAAATGGTTAAAGTTGGAAACTTGAAATTTTGACAGAAGTTAGATCTTTGAAAATTAGTATGAGTCATTTCAGAAATTTTTTTTTTATCACCCCCCGTTTAGGAGCTGTAAGAGGTCAAAAACTGAAAATTTTCTATTTTGAAACACCTGTAACTTGAACACCTGTTAACATTTTTTTGAAGTAATACACAAAAATTAAAGCTCCAACATTATACTTTTATTTCTGTTAACAACTTTTTTTAATAATTTAGGGTTACTTTATAATTGACGAAAGTGTTACTTGATTTTTTCAAATTTTCTAACAAATTTCTTTAACGAATTTTTTCCATTTTGTTTTACTCGATAATTTGAAATTGTTGAGGATACAATGCGTAGTACAAAAAAATGTAATTAAATAAAAAACATAACGGTTGCTTGAAGAATTTTTATTTATATGATATTAATATATATGCATACTTATATAATATCATGTTTATTTACATATCGTATATGTCACTAGTGAATGAATGATAAGAGTATATATGTATATTATATAGCGCCGTATTTACATACATATATGTATTTTATTGTACTTATAAGAAATTATTCTGTCAATGGAATATTTAAATATAATATAATATAATATTTAAAATTATATTTACTGTTTTGTATTTAGTAAATTTAATATACATTTACCGCTTAGTATTAAACGGTACTATAGAATATTTGAAAAAGTTTTGGATTGATAATCGTTATGTGGAAGGTTAGAATCTGCTTTTGAAGAATGTACATATAAACATATAGTTTGAATATATGTACAACCCATAGTTCTAGAAATTATAAAATTCACCCAAATTATTTTAAAATACTAAAATATTAAAAAAATAATATTGTAAGCAGAGTGACAGGCTGTGAACATACTAACGGTTCGTACGGGTATCTAAGAGTTGACAAAGTCAACTATATTCTTCCTCGTTTTTAAATAGAATGTATGTATAAATTAAACATTTAAAAAAAAAAAAAGAAATACTTAGCGTACCTAAATAACAGAAAACAAAAAAAAAGGAAAATGTAATACTGGAAGAAAAATAAAAACGAATAGAAAAAAAAGAGAACAAAAAATGTTACTTTAATTGTTTTTAAATATTTTTAAAGTCTATTTCTTATGTATATATTGTGCAGATCTGATATTTACCCACGTAACCGATAGAAACAAAGAGCTATTAAAATGTTATGATTTTAAAAGAAAGAAACATACGTTTAATATTTCCGTACATAACAGATAAAAAAAAAAATATTAAAATGTTATGTTATGAAAAGAAAGAAAAAACAAGGCAGTGTATGAATCAAAGTTTTTAAAGGGTCGCATTTTGCAACAATGCAACACTGAGAAGTTCAGCTCATAATATAGATACATATGTATATGAATGAATATATGGCTATTTATGTATGTAGTTATAGATTTATTATTTTTTAATATGTAGGCAACAGTTATATTTATATGAATGGACGGTAAACATAAACGAACAAAAAAAAATTTTATGTATGCATATGAAGTTTTAAAGTCTGTGAAATTAATATAAAAGCTGGAGGCAAAATTTAAAAATATAAGTCTATAGTTATGCGTTTCTTGCCTCCAGCTTTTATTTTAATTTTACAGACTGTAAAACTTATATATATGTACTTATATTTATATATATATTTGACATATTGAAATAAACTATTTCAAAGAAATACCGATTGTAACAATATAGTTTAGAAAAATTTGCTATTAAAAATTTATTTTCTACTTTTTAGTTCAAAAAAGCTGTTTTTTTTTTAAATTTTTTTTATTTATTTTATTTTGACTGAATACCTTAAGATAGGAACACACATAGGAAGAAAAAAACGACTATACTAACTTCCCATCTATTAGTTAATATATCTATGGATCCTACAGTTAATTATCAAAAGTACTATGTATTAATTTGTTTAGAATAAAAAATATTGAAAGTATATTTATGTATGAATTCATTTAGAATAAAAAATATAAAACAATTAATAGAAATTATAAAACAATTTGTATTAAATATGCTGATTATGCTGCATTTATGGTTATGAGTTTATGATTAAATAATAAGTACAGTTATGTAAGAACTGTTAATTAAATTAGTTAATTGAGCTTAAATTTTTGTTTGGTACAGAGTACATAACTCGGGTTTAGACATATCTTTGTTTAATTTTTTACTTGCACTATTAATGAAAGTTCAACAGAAAATGAACTAATATTCAATTAAGAATTTTTTTATGGAGTAAAAAAATATAGAATAACATCCAAATTGTACTTAAATTCAATTATTTTCTTGATTAAATTTGAAATAACGACCAAACTAAATTTAGCAATAAAATTCCAAATTTAATAAATGAAGAAAAACAACCAAAGTAGATCTAAGATTTTTGAATAATGCATTCGACTTTTGGAGTAACAGGTAAAGTTGACTTTAAAAAAAAATTAAGTAATTTATGTTTTTTAAATAATAGCTAAATTCGCACTTTGACTGTTTTTCCAAAATAAAAAGCTTATTTAAAAAAATCGGAATAAGAGCCAAACTAGACTTAAGAAGATTTCCGGTATAAAATTAATATCTATTTTTAAAATAAACATTTTGAGTAAAACCAAAATCAACATAGGAAATTAATTTTTCGAATCCAATCAGTTTGGTTTTTATTGCAAAATCATAAAAGCAAAAAATGGCTTCGGTCATTAAGATTATAGGGTATAAAATCTATATTTTTCAAGCTACGAACATAAAATACATGTTAATGAGGAGATCACGGTAACATCAATAACGCTATTTTGTCCTAACTAGACTTTGGCTGTTAATACTTGTGACGACAGATATTAAAAAAGTTTATTACTTATTATTTAAACATGACAGGTATCTTCTTTAAACTGAACAAGTATGCAAGATTGCATTAATTGAGACTTCAGATTAAAATTAGTGTTTATAGATAAGAAAAATATATTTTTTATGGAGTAGCAAATTTTATTATTTTAATACATATTCTATACTTTTTTCATTTAATAATTCACATTCGCAATTCATTCATTCTCGCCATTAAACCCATTATCATAGATTACCATCAATAAAAAATATTAAATAATTATTTATTGTTTGTTTTCTTTTTTTTTACTTTTAATTTGATAATTACTTTATATTTGAAAATTAATTATAATTTCTTTCTTATGTGTTTCCCTATCTTAACGTATTCAGTCAAAAAAATGCATATGCATTTTATAATCTCTATACATTTCGTTCACTCAGCTGTTTATACAGGGTTTTCCAATTTATAAAAAAATCAAAATGGAAAATGATAAAAATGAAAGGGTTGTCCAGATAATTAAAATTTAAATAAAATAAAAAATTATTGACATCTTTATATTGAAATAAAAATAAATAAAAATAAATAAAAATAAAAAGTTTACAAAATATGTTGTTTTACAAAAATTCCAGAAGTATACTATGAAAACAAAATCATAATTTAATATAATGTTAGCAATAATTTTAATACTTGTATTCGTAATGTTAGTAATGTTCTCAAAACATACTGTTAGTATTGAATTAATAATGTTAGTGATAATTACTTCTCAATTAACAAGTCCTTTACTCTCTTTTTGAAAAAAGAGAAATTGGTTATTAATTTTAGTTCTTCCGGTAAGACGTTGTAGCTTTTCAAACAATTGTATAAGCAGTAATTTCTTTGGTTGCTTGTTCTAAAAAATGAAATATAGAAATTAGCTTTGTTTCTTGTATTATAGTTATGTATATCGAGTCTTCTATTTAAGATAAAACTAAGTTTTAATTGGTTGAGCAGTCTAATAAATAAAAGGAGTATTTTTTTTCTGTCATATCAGATATCAAATGATGATTAAAAGTTTTTGAGGTCCTTCCGAACCTAGTAGAGAATTGCTCAGAGATTCTATTATAAATTAAAAACCCATTAGTTAACAGTTATTGCATAATTTGTATATGCAATAATATCTGAATTATCTATTTGTAATATATTTAGATTAATATCTCCCACAATGAGTGATTTCTTAAATTGAAAAGTGATTTCGTCTAATTTATCAATAAATTAATCAACACGAGTTTCGTGTGATCTGTATATTCCAAATATATTATTGTATATTCCAATATATTACTTTGTAAGTATTTTGTTTCACTAGTTTCACTCCTAAAATATTACTTTTTTCAAATTCTTCCTCATAAATTTGATAGCTGTGAAAGTTTTCTTTAACAAAAATAGTAACCCCGCCTTATGCCTTATCTCTATTGGAAAAGTAGGCATTAAAGCCTTGAATATTAAAAAATTTATTTTCCGAACCATGTATCCAAATTTCAGTAAGTACGATAATATGTATGTCAGTTTTGAAACTATCAATTAACATTTCCAGGTTGTATAATTTATTTCTTTCTTTCTTTTTAAATTTTTAATTTGTTTCGTTAAAATCAAGACTTGTGGAATAATTTATGTTTAATAAATCTTTAAAATTTACGCAAACGCAAAACTTATTATGTTTATCTGGTATAATCAGAAATTATATATATTATTTATATATTTCGAAATATTTATATACATATTTTAAAGTAAATAACTATGGTATCACGTGGTTTATCAAAATTAGTAAGTAAATAATTAAAATCAAAAAAGAGTTTGTAGGTTTTTAAATATGAATAAACTATAGAAACAAAATAATAATAAAAAATAGTGAATACAAAAAAACTAAAAAGTGATATTAAAAACATAACTATTGAAATCGTATAATTCAATTTAAATTTAAAAAATATTTGTGTTATCAATATCAAAAAGATTAAAGGGTAGATTGAATTTGTAAGTGTTATAACATCAAAACATTTATTTACTATTACGGAGTGAGAATTATTTATAATTTTAAATTTAAGCCAGGATGGGTCAAGATTTATATAGAAAAATTACAAGGAATTAATGAAAGGTATAACTTTAAATTGCAAAACAAAATTACATGAATATTTGATTAAGGCGCCAGTTATAGCTATCATTGAAATGCTTCCGAAAAATGTTTATTTTCAATTTTTTTGCAGCAAAGACATATAAAATTTAACAAAAGTTTTGATTTAATGGTTAAATAATTTCTAAAGAATAAATTCTGCTACAAATTTTTAAACTTTAAGTTAAATATTTTAAAAATAAATCAATTTTATCATTTTCCGGATTTGTAATTATTTTTCTGAACAACTGATCAGTAATTTTGCTAATGAAACAAAATTGTTCCAATGAACTATGTTTCATTTCTTCCCATTTCAGTTTGTCATTGAAAAAAATTCTGATGCAATTCTTGATATATTTCATTATGATTTTGTATTTTAAAGAGTTAGACTTAATATTTTTTTTTTATTATTATTTTGTTATACCCTACACCTAAAGTATAGGGTATATTAACTTTGGTATGGTGTTTGTAACCACCAAAAGGAAGCGAGTTAGATATCGGCATGTATATATATTCTGAATCAGAATCACCTCCTGAGTCGATTTAACGATGTCCGTCCGTCCGTTTACACGATAACTCAAAAACTAATGAAGCTATCTTGATGAAATTTATATAGTAGGTTACTAATCACGAAAGGAAGACTAAGTTCGAATTTTTTTTTTTTTTTACGAGGGACGGTGGAAAACATCAAAAGTCACCCAAAGGAACTGCACGAGGTTCCTCTGAGTAGTGTTGGACTTTAACCAACCAAAACCACCCCCTTTAAAACCAAACTATAGGATTGGTCCTTTAATACATAATAATATAATGTACAGCTTGGTTTTGGGGAAAAGGATGGGGGAAGGAATACTTGAGTGTTTGAATATAGGAAAATTGGGATTATGGAGGATGAAGGGAAAAATTTGGATAGTTATTTTGAAGAAAGATGTTAGTGTTCTTCTTGAATTTCGATATATCGTACACAAATGAATTACCAACTTTTGGGAACACATGTGCGGGCATAAGGTTCCATAAACGCGACGTGCGCATGACAAACGAATTCCCGAATGCTGTATTGCGCCATCTTGACAGTTCGACAGTGTATGGGTGGGCATCTGTTGCACTCCTCGTTTCACGTTTGAAAACTTTGAGTGGAGGCATCAATTGTTTTATTTCTTTAGAACAGGTGTTCACCCCTACAAGGTATCTATAAAAGAGGGACCAACAATGACCCAACAGTACGGCGATGGCAAAGTGGAGTGAGCGTTGAGCTAACACTGGGGTCGCCAATAAGGCGAATAGCTCTGTTTTGCACTTTGTCGAGAAAACCCAGCGCTGTTTGGGGCGCTCCAGTCCAAATATGTGCGTTATACTCCATTTTGGGGCTAATGTACATTTTATAGATGTTGAGAAGATCGGAAGGAGAGAAGTAAGCTTTACAGCGGTACAAGAAACCTAGACATTTAGCAGCATCTTTAGCTATACCAAAAATATGATTTGACCAGGTCAATTTCTGATTTAACTCGATGCCCAGAATGTTTAAATCTGTTGAGTGCTGCAAAGCCTCACCCTGAAAAGTCAGGTTGGGTGTAGTAGTAGCTACTTTACGCGAGATTAAACAGCATTGCGATTTTTTGGTGTTGAAATCAACTCTGTTGCTTTCACCTCATTTTTGGATTTTCGCTAAATCATTATTTAGCTCACTGATAGTGAAGTTTCTTGCTGTTCTATTAGTTTGGTGATTAATACCGCAGCGATTATGAAATTCATAGGAAGCTACAAGGGTGCTGTCATCTGCGAAACTCTGGATTGGATTGGAGGTAATTGAAAGTAGGTCATTGATAAATATTAAGAAGAGAGTGGGGGACAAAACCGATCCCCGAGGGACACCAGCATTAATTATAAAATTGTCAGATGAATAACCATCGACAAGTACCCGAATCATGCGATTCGAAAGGAATTCTCCAATCCATTTTAGAAAGACCCTACCTAGTCCTAACGCTTTGCATTTTGCTAATCAAGCATCATGCCAGACTCGGTCGAACGCTTTAGAAATATCCAGAGCCACTACATCAGATTCACCAGAATGGTGAAGGCTGATATTCAACTTTTCGCAAAGGTAAGTCATGAGATCACCGGTTGAACGACGGGCTCTGAACCCGTATTGTCGATCATGAAGCAAACCTCTACGATCCAGATATTTCAAAAGCTTCTGGTTTATTATTTTTTCCATTACTTTGGAAAGAACCGAGGTTATAGCAATAGGACCGTAGCTAGAGGGATCGCTTTTATTACCTTTTTTTGGAATTGGGAAAACATGCGCAACCTTCCATTGGGTAGGGTGAATACCCGAAGTAAAGGAAAGATAGAAAATATATTTGGATAATAGATTTGGTCCATGGGTTCGGATTTTGGAAGCTTCCGAACGAGCCCCAGAGCATATGAGATTATCTCCAAAAACAACAAAGATATAACCTTTAAATTTGGCAGAATGGTGTTCTTTCATGTTTGATTTGGGTCTCTGAAATTTGAGAGGATTTGGTCCTTTAGTTTGGATTTTGGAAGCTTCCGAACGAGCCTCAGAGCAAATAATATTATCTCCAAAACCAACTAAGATATAACCTTTAAATTTGGAAGAATCGTGTTCTTTCATTTTTGATTTAGGTCTCTGAAATTTGAGAGGATTTGGTCCTTGGGTTCGGATTTTGGAAGCTTCCGAACGAGCCTCAGAGCAAATAATATTATCTCCAAAACCAACTAAGATATAACCTTTAAATTAGGCAGAATGGTGTTCCTTCATGTTTGATTTATGTTTCTGAAATTTGTGAGGATTTGGTCCATGGGTTCAAATCTTGGAACAACCAACAAAGATAGAACTCTTATTTTTAGTACAAAGGTGTTCTGTTATGTTTCCTCTCCTGTAAAATTGGAAACTGACATTTGAAAGAATTTGAACAATGGGTTCGTATTTTGCAACGAGCATATTTCCAAAACCAACAAAAGTAGAACCTTTAAATTTAGTACAATGGTGTTCTGGCATGTTTTCTTTATGTTCCTGAGATGGATTCGATGAATTGGAGTGGCAATTCGGGTACCTGACACACACCTCCCAAGGACTAACAATCTTCGAAATTAATAAAGATAGAAACTTAAAATTTTTTACAAAGGTGTCAAGCATATCCCAAGAGGATGCCTCTTTTACGTTCCTGAAGTTCGAGTTGAATAAGACAGAAAAGGGAAGAAGTTCAAGCAGCTGCCAAAAAAACTTATGGATTTTTAATTTAATTCGAATTATTCAGATGTAGGGTATTAATAAGTCGGTTGCATCGACTTACTGTTACATTTACTTGTTTAAGTTTAGTTTTAAAATTTTTTTGTTTTAAAATGGAAATTTCAAAAAAAGTAAAAAAAAAAAATTAATTCTAGAATATTTATGTATACTTTTTTATTCTTCTCAATTCAGCCAATGTCATTATTAAATAAAAAAATCTTTTTTTATTCTTTATTAGTACCATTTTCTATCAATAATAATTAAATAAATTAAAATAATAAAATATAAATTAATATAATTTTGCAAACATCGAAATAACGCTAAAAAAAATTTAAATTACATTTTTATTTTGCCTTCATTATTATCATTTGACATTTGGCAAATAATTTAACTGACAATTTTCTCTGATTGCTATAATCGCCTATACGGAAAAAAGTATAAGTTTTCAATGAAACGATTTTTCCTGAAGCATTTCAATGATAGCTATAACTGGCACCTAAGATAAAAATTATAATTCGTAAATAAAATATAATCGTATAACAACTAATAATAAAATATGACTTTAATAAATAATTAAATGAAGTGGTAAATAAGTTACTGCATAGAATAAATAATATAACAAAAATCAGAAAATTTATTTTTGAGATAATTCTAGTTTTAGCGCTGATTACATGTATTATCTTTTCTAAAGAGTAAATGTAGCAAGGTTTAGTAAATGTGTTAATCATAATTATAATAGAAAAATTACTTGATAAACATAACTCGAGATTAGTATAGAATAGTAATGTTAAGTTAAAAAAGTTATATTTAACAAAAAACAAGGAATATGTGTTAATATCGTTAATAACAACTTTTGTCAAGAAATTAATGTAAATAGTAAAATAAAAAATTATGTTAGTATTTCTATTAAAAAAACTTAACAAAATTAATCTACTTAGTAATAACTGGTAATTATATTATTGTTAATAAAATTGAAATTATTGTAACTTTGAATACTAAAAATCTTCGATGTATCCGATTTTCTGATGTAAATAACATTATTTTTAATCCAAAAATATTTCCAGCCACTGGTAATTTTATTTTGCCGTGCTTCGTAATGCAGCTTAGCTTGCAGCTTTGTGAGGTGCTCTTGAAAAAAAATTCGTGGTTGCCACTTACCTCCAAACCTAGTTCAAAAGTAAAGAAATGTTTGAATTTTTTTTTTTTTAGACATCATCTCCGCTTTAGCTGAATCCGTTTTCAAATTTAACAGGTATAACGTTGTGTTATTTCTAGAATTTGTATCATTTTTTATTGAAGGTTGCAGTTCGGTTACACTTGCTATATCCTATATCTTCCACGGTGATACTGGCGTGTAGGTGACTACCCATTTTCAATATTGCTTCTGTTGGATTATTTATTTTTAAGGAAGTCCAGCGATTACGATGTGGTTTGTGTTTTTTGAAATCGCTTTTTCTCATCCAAAAGGTGCTCCATGTGGTAAATTTTGTTCTCCATTAAATTTGACTTATTTTCGAATTCTTTAATTTTATTATGCAAAAATAAGTTTTCGCCTAAAATTTCTGCATTTTTTTTTTAGAAGATCGTCGATCTGATTACGTAGGAATGCCTGTGATTTATGTACCTCGGTCAATACTGATACGAGTTGGTTTACTCATATGGCCAAGGAATCTACCGTACACTCGCCAGGAATCAATTTGCACAGTTCTGTGTTGGTTCCTTTCTCATTAGGAAAAAGATCCATCGATGAGCCAGGTGCATACGATCAACATTGCTTTGCCACTATGATCGTATGACTAATTAATTTTAATATTCTTAAATATTTTTATTTATATTTTGATTCTATTTATAAACTTTTATTTATATAATTTTATCTTTAATTTTTAGGATCAAGAAAAAAAAAAGAAAAATTAGTACTTCTGTATTGTAGTAAAGCTGGTCTCTCTGATCATTATTGTATTCTTTAAGATTTATTTATTTTATTATTTATTTCTTTTGTTTGGTGTTTGTTAAAATGTTTATTAATATAGTCTTGATTGTACTATAAGTATACTATTGTTATTTTTAATGCACTTTTCAAGTATGTAATTGCTGTTAATCGTTTTATATTATTGTAAAAATTTGAATGTAATGGTTATTATTATATTAAAAAATTACTAGTATTAAGTTTTATTATGATAGTAGTATAGTTTTTTTTTTTTTGTTTAGTATAATTATTAAATAGATTATATTTTCTAAGATTAACTCATTTAGTATTAGTTAAAATATTTTTTTTCTGTCTTTTCTTTTTTTTCCAGTTTTTATTTGCCTTTGGGAATTATTAATTTGGAATATAAAAAAAATTTGTTTCTATATTCGAATTT
This sequence comes from Poecilobothrus nobilitatus, assembly GCA_947095535.1. Classification (NCBI taxonomy): domain Eukaryota; kingdom Metazoa; phylum Arthropoda; class Insecta; order Diptera; family Dolichopodidae; genus Poecilobothrus; species Poecilobothrus nobilitatus. The sequence continues at coordinate 104,920,705 of OX352772.1, forward strand.
AAAATAAAAAAGAAATTTTATATGATTTAGTATTAGTTAAAAAATATATTTTTTTTAGTTTTTATTTGTTTTTTCCATATATTAATTGTTTGTATATTGGAACATTTGCACTATTAACTATTGATATTGTTTTTTTTTTTTTTCCGTTTTTATTTTGAACGAATAAGTGTATAATAAAAAAAATAATATGTAAAAAAAAATATTTTTTAAAATATGCTTTTATCGAAACCAAATTCGCCCCCTAAAAAGTAGAAAATAAAATTGATTGCAAAACTTTAGCTTTTTTGACTGTTATAATATAAAAGTGAATTGCTAGTGCAAGCATTTTGGACTGTTATAATATAAAAGTAAATTGCTGGAATAAGGTTAAATAAAAATCTGAGAAATTTGGGGTTCGTGTTTCTTTTTTATTCCAGCAATTTACTTTTATATTATAACAGTCCAAAATGCTTGCACTAGCAATTCACTTTATATTCATTTTATACTTTTTAGTTTTAAATGAAACACATAATTTGAATTTAAAAATATGGGATATTTTTTATTCATACATACATTAATTATTGTTTCTGATATAAAATACGTTTTATAATTTTATACCAAATGTTTAAGTAAATTAAGAGATGTTAAATCGATTCCATTACAGCAAGAGTAAAAATTTTTTATTCCAGTATGTAATTCATAAATAATGAAAGTACCTCGAAGGGTAAAATATGTACCAAAATACTGTGATTATAAATATTACAATCCAACAACATAACTCGAATGAAAATGATATACATAAATGTACTTTACTGTATATTTCTATAGTATACTATTAGTAGTATATCGTATATCCAAACAAACATCTAACCTTGAAAACCTACCTACCTAATCGCTTAATAATGTTGACAAATATCTTGATTTAAATTATAAACAAATGGAGCGGAACAAAATAATTTAGGAAATTAGTTTAACATAATATTATGTGTATCCAGCCATTGGTGCAGTGGTTGACGCACCGCTTCTCATTCATAAGAGAATGAGACGTCTCGGGTTCGATTCCCGGCTGGGTACAATAATTATAATATAAAAAAAAAAATATTCATATATCGCAATATGTAAATACTTTATAATATATCATTATATCACGTACACATTCCTACCAGGAAACAAGGGTATATAAATAAATAAATAAATATTATGTACATACGTACGTACATATTTACATACGTAGTTTTAATTTTTTGTGTTGACAAAATTTTGTTTGTAAATCATAATTCGTAATGCGCAAAAGCATAATTTTGTAATGATCTTTACTTTTTACATTCTTTACTATGTACAAAAATAATATTATATAATATGTATGTAGTTTGAATTTGACAATTGGAATTATTTTGAATAAAGTTTTATATGTATATCGATATATACACAATATACATAATAATGTTGCTAAATAAAACACATAAAACCTTAATTTTTAACGCCATGCATATTCAATATGCAAAAAAAATGTTGACAACAAATATTCTTATTTAAATCCTAAACAAATGTTTTAAATCAAAATAATTTAGCAAAATAAAAATATTATATGTACCTATATATGTATATTGTGTTTTGCTAAACCCTAATACAAAACCCATGTGCACATCAAGATTGATTGAACTAAATTATTATAGCAGGAAAGATCAAATACATGTGTATTGTATGCATGAATTATGAATAAGAAGAAAAATAAAGTTTTGAATCTATTATACATACAATTTTATTTAAAAAATATTGATGAATAGAGTTAAAAAAAAAAAAAAAAAAATTATATATACGAATTGGATTCGAACCATAGACCACACATTAACACTCACTTTCAAGACCTGTACACTTTTCTCTGCACCATATATTCATTAATTCAATATGCATTAAAGAATGTTGACAGCAAATATTTTGATTTAAATACTAAACAAATGTTGTAAACAAAATAACTTAGCAACATACATAAAAATGTTGTATGTATGGATTGTGTTTTGCTAATTATGCTAATACAAAACACCAGGAAAGATCAAAAATATAATGTGTATGTTTGTATGCATGAATAAGAGATAAAAATGTAAGTTTTAAATTGATATATACAAAAATGTATACATATTTTATTCAAAAAATGTTGATGAATAGATAGTTAAAAAAAAAAAATGTTGCATGTGAACTGGATTCGAACAACATGATCCGCACTTTTGAAACCTGTACACTATCCTCTGCACACTACACTTACAAATGTTGCTAACAGATTACGAAGATAATAAAAAGCGTGACAGAATGACAAATAAATAAATAAATAAATAAATAAATAAATAAACCGACAGCGACGAGTTAATATAAAAGCATATAATAAAGGTTTAATTGTTTAATTTCTTTTTCCAAACACGTCTGCACTTGTTGAATGTTGAATTTTAATTTTATACAAAAATTTTGATATTTTTATATTGAAAACGTCAAATATTAACTCTTTATAAAAATTTAAATTTGTTAAAGTCTAAAAATTTCATTTTTATAGAATTATTAACTCTATATAAAAATTTAAAATTTTTGAAGTCGGAGGCTGCCACCCCCAACCCCCGCTAACAATTTAAGAAATCCTCTTTTTGAATTCAGCAAGTAAACCCACACGGCAATCATCTATTGATATTTTTTGTCCTTGTTAGAAATCAAAAAAAAATAAAAGTAAACTTTCTTATATGAAAAATAAAATTTTTTATATATATTATTATTTATTATACTATTACCTACAATTATTTATAAAATTTGTTATTTTACACAAATTCCAAATATCTAAAATATAAAAAATTACCTTAAAAATTTTTGTAAATTTGTTATTTTTATACAAATTCCAAATATCTAAAATATAAAAAATTACCTAAAAAATTTTGTACAACCCTTTTTATTTTCATTTAAAAACTCTTTTCAAAAATTAGTTAAAGAATTACACAATGGCAACACGTTTCAAAAATGCATAAGTATTGGAACAACATACCTCCATTTAATTAAATTAATATTAAAGTTTTATATTGAAAATCGGAAATTTTAAAATTAAAAAAAAGGTAAAAGAAAACAAAAAATTAAAAGAAAAGGACACCCAACAGACAAGGAAGAGAAAAGTAATCATTAAAAAAAAAAATTAAATATTAGACCATTTTCACGGGACTTATTTGATGACAGTGATAAAGTGGACTCCGCCCAAATTTATAATTCCCTACAAAAATTTAATAGATTATTCTTTTAATTTAAAGATGTCCCAAGAAAAGAAAGATTGTACCAAGTTTGGAAGATAATTGTACGTCTTTAAATAGTTGTACAGACAATTATTCTTCTGTTTACCCGTTTTAAACAATTTTAAATAGTAATTTGATTTGTTTCTAGTATTGTGGTTGTGTATATCGATCATCCTATATAAGTTGAAATTGTGTTTTAATGTTTTATTGATAATTTTGAAACTTAATAAATGGGTTTCCCGATTACATATATGATTAAAACTTATATATTTTTCGGAATATAGCAAATTTGTTGGATGAAACTTAGGGTATCTCTTTATTGTTTTGATTGCCTTTTTATTTAAAATATTTAATTTATTTATCATGAAAATTGATCCACTACTCCACAGAGGGTTCAAATAAGTTAAGTGAGATATAAGGATATACGATGAATAGATGCTGTACAAGGCGCTATCGGAGAAGAAGTTTCCTTTTTAAAATGAAAACATATGGACAAATTTTTTTTATAACATGGTCAATGTGCTCACATCATCTTAATCAATTATTAACTACAAGACCCAGGTAATTAAACGTCTTCACAACTGCAATTGGGTAATTTTTATAGTGAATATTGAAATTGTGATCTGTTTTATTATTAAATACAATTATTTTGGTTTTTTTTGCATTTAAAAGTAAACGATGTTTATCCAGCCATATATTGATAGTTTCTAAATCACAGTTTATTGCATTTGCCAAGTCAACTTGGTTTTTTTCAGCATATTTCAGTACAGCATCATCCGTGTAAAGTTGAAGTGTTCCCTTTAAATTTAGCTGACATTTATCATTAATATATATTTAAAAGAGGTTAGGACTTAAAATAGAACTCTGTGGAACCCCTTTTCCTATTGTCTTTGACTGACTTTGAGAAGAGTTGATGCGAACAAATTGTTGTCTATTAGAGAGATATGATTTAAAAAGATTCAGTTGGTTATTGTTAAAACTTAGATTACATAATTGAATAAGTAGAATTTCATGGTCTACACAATCGAATACTTTTTGCAAATCAAGGAATACGCAAGCCACAAATTTACGCGAATCGATTTCTCTAGTAATAAAATCAGTTAAGTTAATACAAACCGCAGTTGTATTAAAACTTTCACGAATCCATATTGTTCTTGACTAAGAATAGGGTTGTAATAGAAGAAATGATACAATCTATTCTTGATAACTAACTCGAAAATTTTGGAAAAAGCTGGTAAAACCGAGAAAGGCGATAATTAGAACAAAGTTCAATACTTCCAGTTTTGTAGATTGGTGTTACAATTGCTGTTTTAAGAGAATTTGGGAATTTGGTATTATGGTGCTGAAATCTGTAATTATTTCGTCAAAATTAGTATAGGAATCGATCCTTGACCAAATTGAATGATTAGGTATTCTATCGTAGTTTAAAATTGTTTTAAAATTGTTTTGAGGATTTTGAGTAGGTTTTGTGTTGCTAGTGTTACACATCAATTACCGTGTTACTAGTTACCTTTTCTAGTAGCAAATTTTTCAGAAATATTGTTGCAGATAGTAAATCCATTACAAAGGAAGCTATTTATATAATTTTTCACGTTTAGGTTGTGTTTCTCTAATAAATTAATATTAAAATCGCCCAAAATTAGCGAGTTATTAAAAGTATTAGTAATTTCGCTAAGCTTTTCGATGAATTCCGACTTTTTCGTTTCATATGCTCTATAAATAGTTATTATATTTATCCTTTTTTTAATCAACTTCACCACTAAGATATTGGACTTATGAAATTTCAGTTGGACAGCAAGAGAACTATCTATATCGTGATTGACGTAAATAGGAACTCCCCAATATGAATCATCGCGATTAGAGAAATAACAATTATAATTAAGAAGATTAAAGAACTTATTTTCGCTTTCTTTTAACCAAATTTCAGATAATACAATAATGTGTTATTTACATTTACAACAGGAAATCAGTTGTTCTAAGTCATACAATTTATTTCTCAAACTTTGGATGTCTATATACATAATATTCAAATTGTTAATATATTGGTAATTTATATGAGAATTAATCACCTCGGTGAAGTAATGGATTTTTAGCTGATCATCAATATTAATTATATGATTTAATGAATCCACCATTAAATATAAAAAGTACAATCATGTAGTTGAATATGATTGTGGAATAATCAGATGGTGAAGTTTAAATACAATAAATATATTTAGCTGATACACAAACCCTTATATAAAAATAATTATTGTCATTGCAAATTAGCAAAATTAGTTTAAAAGATTGACCAGTGAGGTTAAACAGGTTATTACACCATAAAAATTTTAATTTTTCTGATACGTTAATTGTTGACTTATGAGTTTCGTTAAATTCGAAATTATTGCAATTATTGTAAATCATATGTAAAGGATAGACACAAAAAATATTGATAGTGTCATTTTATATTTAAAGGTGTGGAACAAGTATGTGAAACATGTGTAAAAAACAATATATACATATGTGAATGAAAGTGCATTATTGATAAATTTATATATTATTTATTATATTATATTATTTATTTATTTATAAAGTAAATAATTTTAAGTATGTAATAAAAGATTGTATTTTGTAGTATTTTTAAGTTTAGAATAAGATTGGGATAAGTAAAGTGTTTACTAAAAAGAGTATATGTATATTTAATATTTGATTAGTTTTGGTTAGTATTATACCAGAAATTATATATATATAGATAACGCAAGCAGAACAAAAAATGTCAATAACAATTCTCGAAATTTTTTCAGATTTCAAGTGCCCCATTTGCTCTCTAATTTTTTCCTATGCCCTTTTTCTCTTTCTCAATAGTTCTTTTAAAAAAATATCCTCGTGAATATTTGATTCTATTCTAATTTTAGATATGTAGGTACATACATGATAAATATTTTTATTAATTTTTTTTTTTTTCCTTCAAAAACTTTAAAATTTTTTTTTAGAAGAATGCATTGAATAAAAGGCAATATTGCCATATCATTTGTATGATTCACGAATTTTTTTTTGAAACTAAAGTTTTAAAATTTTGTTAAGTATTTATTTTTATCTATAATTTGCACAACTCGAAACCCTTATTAGATTATTTACCATTATAAAACTATTTTTAAAACTATTTAGGTAGTACTCGAATTTAGCAAAAATACACGACAACAAATCTTAAATACATGTATTCTTCGTTTCACACAACTTTAGTCTAAAGTCGTAAACAATTAAAATATTTCAAAAATTACTTTGTTATTTATAATTATAATTAGAAATAAAGAAAAAAAAGAATTCACTTTGAAAATACTCTATTATTACAAATGGTATAATAAAATCTATTTATAATGTTTGTGTTTTTATATTTCAAAACTGATTAGAAGAGTTGTCTATCAATAATTTTGGTTGTATTTCTTTGTTTTTAATTTTAAATATTTTATTTATTTAAAAAATAATGCAAAAAACATATTTTAACACTTTTCTTTCAATCTAACAATTTCGCATAAATAGTTTTTAATATCTTTTGTATTTAAAAATTAAAGTAAATCAAATAACTATATATTATAACATGGTAACACTATATAAAAAATTTACTTCTGATTTCTTAAGTATTCTATTTTGGATGGACTGATTATGTGTTGATCAAGTGTCTATAATGTTTATCTATGTATGCGTTAGAATTTAATATTCTTTTTTTTATATCAATAAAAATGCATGAGTAGTTTTTATTTAAAATGAAAAAAAAAAATATGGTACTGTTAACCCTAGTTGACTTGTGCTTTTTTTGTAAAACTATCTATCAAAATATAGTTTCTGACATTATGGGTTAAAATAATTTTAACGTAAGAAATTTATAAAGAAAATTGAAATTGAAATTTGAGCAGTAAGTTATCCAATGTGTATAACTTGAATTTTTTTATTAAAATAAGTTAATTTTTTTTTATAGAAGTGAAAAATTAAAAGTTGTTTTACAAGTTTAATAAAAAGTTAAAATTAAGTTCATATACTTATGCGAAATATATCATGCACAAGTTCTTTTGTTCTTAATCATTCATCGATCAAGAAGTTGGAACATAATTTCTATTCAAAAAGTAAGAAAACATTTTTTTTATTATTGTTTAGAATTTGTTTCCAAATTTATTTGATTGTCTCAATTATTTTATTCATTAACTTGTTGCAAACCTTATAATTAAAAATTTCTATTTTTCTGACTCTTTTATTTATGTAGATACTTTTATTATCTTTTCCATCTATTTTGCTTTCATTAGCATGAAAGTATAATATATTCATCCTCTGTTTAGAATGTTTCAAAATATAAAATCAGATTCCCTGCGCCATATGCAAAACTAGTAGGCTGAATTTTAATGGAAGGCTCTACAGATTACCAAAGGATAGCAGCTTGTTTGATATATGGATTTCAAAATGTATATATTTATCTTATAATTTTGTTTTACAAGAGTTTTTTATGCCGAATGGAACCTTTAATTGAATTCAAGGCTTTTTTTTATTTTGAAACTTCAATTCGGCTTTTTCCCTTTTTTTAAAATATAGCATCAATAAAAATTAAATTAGGTCAAAGTTTTCAGATAAAATTTTAATTTTTTCATCCAGTACAGAATTTTATACAGCACACGAGTTTTTAATCTTACATACCTTATTTATCTGTTAATCTGAAATCTGTTTACAAAATTCCTAAATTGATAAAAAAGAAATAAAAAATTTACCCTCAGAGGTTAACATTTCGATGGGTATTTATAAAATGTAAAATTTTCTAAGCAAAGAAAAAATTAATATGCATATACATATACATACATATATACATGTATCTATATATATATGGCTGGCTATACTACTCTATACCCTCCATTCATTAATATTTTTTTTGGTTACTTCTTTTTATAAATAGTAAAGTGACTGAAAATAAAAAAAAATATAAACTATTCATAAAATATATGAAATGAATACAAAAAAAAAATAAATCTAACAGCCTAACACAACACCAGACAACACATACCAATAACATCTTAAATAAAAATAAACCTTTACATTGTGACTTGTTTGATTTTTCGTTAGAAAAATAAAATAAATAAATTTGAAGAATGAGAAAGAACAAGCAAAAATAATATGTTCATTTTTTTAATTCAATGTTTTTCTCTTTCTTTGGGGCACTACAAATTAAAAAAAATTGTGAGAGATTTTTTGTTCTACTTGCGTTATCTATATATATAATTTCTGATTATACTTATTAGTATATAAAGTTTGGTAAAGTTTTCAAAAAAAATAATTAGTGGTGTAATTGTTGAAAAAACAAGTGTAACTATAATATATGTATATTTATTAAAATAATGTAAAACAGTTTCTCATAACCAATTTCATTCAGAGATTTTAAATTTTAATATTACTTAATAATTGATATATTTTGTTTTTAAAATTAAAATTTTATTTAATTATAGTTATTCAAAATTTTAACTGCTTGTAAATTAACAAAATAAGTTATAAAATTCTTTTAAAAATTAGAAATGAACTATTTCACCTTTTAGGTAACTATTTCTAAACTAAAGCAATACATAAGGACTGTTCTCTCAGCTATTTCTCAAAATTGACTGAAAATATTTTCTGCATTGCTTCTCTAGGGTTAATATATCTATGCAATTCACTGAACTAGCAAACATGTGCAAAATATCACCTTCTTTTGCTGGAAATAGATGTGCAGGGTTCTACAGCAGCGTTCTGTGCAGCACTATGTTTCAAACACATATGGAGATTTTTGTATAATGTTTTATGACATGAATATAAATTGTATTTAAACATAAACAATTTGAAGTTAAAGTCATAATTATGAAATAATTGTATTTAAATTTAATTATTTTAAAATGTAAGCAATTTGTTTACAAATGTCAAATAATAGAAAATAATAATATTTAAATAAAAATTTCTTTTTTAAGTTGCAGTTCTGAGCATTTTTTTTTGTGTTGTGGGGCCCTCTTTTTTGTGTTCTCTTCGCAGCGAAAACTAGAAATGGAAATGTCTTGCATCGTCTGCATTTAAAGCAGGATTCATGTATTTCATTACATAACAATATCATATGTTCTAATCTTTCCTGCGATGCATGCAAAATTCTGCACATGTATTTCCCAAATTATACCATGGTACACGCAGAAAATTTGTACAAAAAACCATAATAAACTAAAAACATTCCATTTAACATAATAAAAAATATGGATTTTGATGTTTTTAAATGCCATTTGATGTCGTACAGTTTGCCTCATAGATATAATAAAATATATGTAGATTGGCACTTTCTTCTTTCTCTCTAATATGTTTCCTATTCAACCATTTTCAGCCAAAAATTATCATATGTTTTGGTCTAATGCAAAGTCAGCTGTTTTGATTTTGTACAATTTATGGCATATTTAATAAAGGTATTCTCGAGTTGATGAAAAGTGTTCTTACACCGTACATTTGTCAATTTTTTGACATTTAAAGTGCACAATTTGTTATTGTTTTCATGTACAAAAAAGTGCAAAATATTGCTAAACTATGCAAGAAATAAACCCTATTTCATATTTGTGCAAGACCATTGCAAAGTTTGTTAATATATTATTGTAAGCGCTAAAAAATTAGATACATACACTTTAGATTGGGATAGGCTTGACAAAATTTATTTCATTATTTGTTTATTTTTGTTTCTAATTTTTATTGCAATTTATTATTTATCACCTTTTATTTAAAATTAAAAACATTTCTTATACTTGTAACATTCGTAACATATAATATAGCACTGCAATATTAAAAACATTTGTAAATTAATAAGTTTATTTAATAAAAAATAAAAACAATAATATTCTTAGCTTACTCACGAATACATATTTAAAATATAAATCATAAAATAACTGAGTACCTACTATAATAATATGTATACATATAATCTTTTCTGAATTTTTAAAATTTATTTAATTTTTAAATCTTTATTAGAATTAGTTTTACAACTCATAACTAACTTTTTTGTTCGCTTTTTTGTATAACTTTAAGAACTCAGAACCGCTCATAGTATAGCTGACTTTGATGTACAGCTTCCCTTTGACCATTGCAACGTTAAGATGATTTCTTTCATGATTTCTGTCCACAAATTACCGAAAGCGAAAATATACGCTCCACAAAAGCGTTACTTATTGGAATAGATAAAATTTTTCCACCAGTTTTCGGCAATTGAGAATAATTTGTGGTCTTAAAAAACTGAATCCACATTTGATCAATAGATAGCTTTAGTAAGCAATTTTTAATTATATTTAAATGTTCAGATTTGAGGTTGAAATTTGGTAAATTAAAATGTTATTTATATTATTTTACTAAATGCTCCACCAAATTTTGAAGACAAAAAATGTACTCGAAATGGAGAATTCTTGAAGATTCTTTTAAAAATCTTGAGTCTTGAGACTTACTCTGAAATCTTGATTCACAAGTCGAAATCTTGAAAGGTGATAAATCTTGATTGGGATCATCGGGCGAAAGTGAAATGGAAGTGAAGATAGTTCTTTAAGTAATGAAAACCAACAAGAAATAAATTAACATTTTTTCTATTTTCCTCCGCTGATCACTTTTTATTTTTTTTAATTTTTGTTGCCTACATTTTATTCTTTGTTCGTTTGAAAAAAAAAATTTTTTATGTACACAAAACAAGCTCATAAACTATATTTAACAGTTCAATAAAAATTCATGCTAGGGTCGTTCACGAATATGTGCTACATGCAAACAAAATTTACACTTTTGAATCAACTCGTGAATATCCTTAATATGATATTTTAACCAGAAGAATAAAACTAGATTAGAGGAAAATTGTAAAAAATATTCAATTTTATTGTGATGTAAATATAATAAATATATGTAAATTAACATTTTATTAATTTTGAAATTAAAAATGCTTGATTTAAATCAAATATTAATTGAATATTATTGGAAATAAAATATTTTTGATTTCTGTAAAAAAAAAAAACGTGAAGTACAAAATAACGCGAAAATTTTCTTTAGCGGTACACTTGCGGAAGAAAATAAATAATGCAAAAACAGCTATTACTCAAAAAGTGGCTTAATGTTTTTTGGTATTTTGCCCATCTAGTTATTATTATATTAATATTCTATCTCATGCTTTACCTGGTTCAATTCATTTTCGCCGTTCTGCACCGTACAATTTTTTACAGCGACGAGTTTGCCTCAGGCTTGTCAACTAGTTCTTTATAATTGTTGAAACGTTGATTTACAATTTTATAACTCCTTAAATTTTTATAATTTATTTCTAAATGGATCTATACAAAATTTGACAGATACTTCTTAAGTTTTGATATTTTTCTGTCTAACCACTCAAGCTTAATTTTAATGTTTCAAAAATCATATAACACAAAATAAGTTGCACGCCACGCCATATAAATTTCAGAAGAAAAATATTTCATGGGTATTTGTTGAGAGAACCTAGCAAAATAAACAAACATAGTTTTACTACGTGTTATTTTACTATGAAAAAAAGAAAAATTATAAAATAACAAAATGTTAGTGATTTATCAATCAATTTTAGTTTTGTTTTCAAATTTCAACTTTCTCAAATTGTAGGTTTAAGATTATTATTATAAAAGTATAAAATATGAAAAAATGTGTAGGTACATACTCATGTATCTTCTCCTCAGCCTAGCTGGTAAACGCGCAGCAATGTGTGCTTACCAGTGTGGCGGTCTCGGGTTTGATTCCCGTGGGGGGATAAAATATATCTCATAACAAATAATTAAATATAGTCACTCACTTTATATGAATAACTACATATCGCAATCACAATATCTAAAATTATAAAAATAACAATTAGTAATAAATAATATAAACAATTTACCTATATTTAATCTATAACCACGTTCCAGAAATAACCTTAAAATAATAAATATAAACAAGAATTATTATTATCAATATGTCAGATGTCAAAAAGAAACCAATTTTGACACTATTTAACGTCAAAGGTAACGTTAAGGAAAAAAAAAACTTTTCGCAGAAGACATCTGACGGAAAAAGTTCGCAACAACATCAGACGGAATAAGCTGACATCTGGCGGAAAAGTTGACGTCGTCTTCACCACTAAGGTGGATTTACATGTGGAATCTTCAATGTTAGAGATAAAAGCAAATGACATCGTCTTTCTATTAGGCGTTATATAAGAACAAGAAACAAAATAGGCTACTTCTACAGTAGGCCAATCTCCTACTTAGAAGGAATAAGCGAATTAAAGAAACTGAAATTAGGCAAATCGGATACAATAGCCAATATAACACAGCAACAACCTTCGGCGCTCGAACTATGACTAGAATTGCACAATGGAATGTCTGAGCAATGCTAGAAGGATCAAGGCTTACCCAAATATAAAGAGAAATGGCAGAATATAGAGTACAAATTACGGGTTTAAGTGAAATTAGATGGAATGGGAATGGCGGTGAAACAAACGATGTGGGAATAATAATAGCTAGAAGGATGCGTAACTCCCTGCATAGCTGGAAAGCCGTACCAGATAGGATTATTACAGCTCCCGATGTAAAATTAGAAATATCTCCCTTGTACAATGTTATGCACCAACTGAAGATGCTGATCATATAGCAAAAGACGAGTTCTACGAACAGCTCACCTATACTCTCAACACAATCCGGAAAGGCGACATCTTGATTTTAATGGGCGATTTAAATGCGAAAGTGGGAAATCAAAATTCTGGGTTAGAAAACGTAATGGAAAAACATGGATGCGGGATAAGGAAGAAAAACGGAGAAAGGCTTATCGCGACATGTCAAACATTTCAACTGACCATCTTTTCTCATAAGGAAATTCACAAGTGCACGTGGACCTCACCAAATGGGAAAATATATAACCAAATAGATCACATATATATAAGTCGAAGATGGAGAAGTTCGATGCTAGATGTGCGAAATAAAAGAGGAACCGACATAGATAGCAACCACGAACTTATCATAAGCGAAATCAGATTGAAATCGAAATGCGTCAAACAGAGTCATTACAGGAAACAACAGTTAAATCTGCGGAGCCTTCAACACCCTCACAGTAAAAGCAATATGATAACCACAATTCGAGAAAGATACCTAAACAACAACCAAGATTGGAATCAAGTTAGTAAAGCCGTCTATGAAATTGCGGGAAATAAACTCGGTAAAAGAAAAGAGAACAGACACCATGGATATCTGAAAACACATGGGACCTCATATCATAGAGGCAAGAGGCGAAGAAAAAACTAGAAAGCGGAGTTGTCACCAAGGAGCAACACAAAGCACTAATAAAGAAAGTAAAACGTGCTTCCAGAAGAGACAACAGAAAATTCCTTGAGAAACTCGTCTCAGATGCAAAAACAGCTGCAGGAAAAATGATATGAGAAAACTCCACCAAATAGCGAAACAGCTCACCAACAAAAAGAATACAGCATCACATTCCATAAAAGATAAAAGTGGCAGAGAAATAACTAATACCCAAGAGTAAACAAAAAGATGGAGAGAACATTTTCAAGAAATTAGCATCATTAAATAAAAAAAGCAGAAGAAACACCACTAGCGGTAAACAATACAACCAACCTGCATATTAGCACTTCCACACGAACTATGACTGAGATCAAAGAAGCCATCACCAAGCTAAAAAGAAAGAAAGCAGTTGGGTCTGATGGTATTCCGGCAGAAATTCTACAAGCCTGACAAAATACATCAGCCGAACTTCTGAGACCTCATATCACAGATGCATGAGGAAATGAAAGGCTACCTCCTTCTCGGAAAAAGGGTGCAATAGAAAAACTACCTAAGAAAGGCGACGTCAAAGATTGCAACAACTGGCGTGAAATCACTCTCCTCAATATATTGTACAAAATCATAGCAACTATCATACAAAGCACATTACAAGAGGAAATTGAACCAGAGTTACGCGACGAGCAAGTAGGATTCCGCCCCTACAGGAGCTGTGTAAACCAATCAAACATGTACAGGATCATCATCGAGCAATCGATTGAATGGCGGGCCCCCCTCTACCTGGTATTCGTAGACTTTAAGAAAGCCTCCGACACTGTAAAAGGAGTTTCCATATGGAGAGCACTAAAAGAGAAAGGCGTACCATGCAAAATAATCCGAATAATAAGAGAGCTGTACGAAAACTCCGAACTGGCGGCCATTCAGAACGGAAACATCAGCGAGTCCTTCCAAACTAACACCGGCGTCAAACAGGGATGTCCACTATCACCGTTGCTATTCACAATCGTCCTAGATAATATAATGTCCGAAGTTTGTAAGCGAAAAAGAGGTATTACATGGAACTTCACTCGTCACTTAGAAGACCTAGACTATGCAGATGACATAGTACTGCTAGCACACAACGTTAGCGATATGCAGTTCAAACTAGAACACCTAGAAAGGTTAGCACTTAACGTAGGCCTTGAAATCAACATCAGCAAAACTAAGGCGATGAAAATCAACAGGTCCAACAACCATCTCATTATGCTGAAAACGCATCTAGTTGAATACGTCAACCAGTTCATCTATCTCGGTAGTATAATGACTACAGATGGTGGTGCGAAGGCGGATGTGAACAACAGAATTAACAAAGCAAGGTCATCATTCGGACGATTGTACCCAGCATGGAAAAACACCCGAATCTCAAGGAAAACAAAATTAAGGATTTTCAACGCTTGCGTGAACACCGTACTAATGAATGGTATTGAAACATGGGTATTATCCAACACCATCATTCAAAAAGTACAGATCTTCACTAACCGCTGTCTGCGCATAATCTGCAGAATATTCTGGCCGCTCAGAATAAGCAACGAAGATCTATGGAGACTTACAGGAGAGGAATCCATACTGAGGCAATTAAGAAGGAAAAAATGGAGGTGGATAGGTCAAACGCTAAGGAAACACCAGTACAACATAAGTCGCATGGCCCTGGAGTGGAATCCCCAAGGAAACAGAAGACGCGGGCGTCCAAGTAACATCTGGAGACGCACCGTAATAAACGAAATCAGCCAGTGTAACCTCACATGGGACTATGGAAAAACATCAGCAGGAAACCGTGTGAAATGGAGATGCTCCCTCGCGGAGTGAAATGGACAAAACAAAATGGACAAAAGCATATTTATGTATATTAAAATTATTTCGTTTTTATTTCAAATTATTGGCGTGAAATAATAATTGTAATATTACAAAAAATTACCCGATTATAAAGTTTTTAAAAACTCTCTATTACAACAAAATATTCTTATTAAGTTTTACATTATTTCATAAACAACGACTTAATCTATATCTTACAAGCCGGATCGCAACACTCAATGTATTTTATATATGTACATATAAATAAGGCTTGTACATAAAATGTTTTGGTAGCCCAGATAATTTAAATTTACATAAAATAAAAAATTATTGGCATTTTTATATTGAAAACATAAAAAAATTAATTGTAACTTTTTTAAAAGGAAATGTAAATATATTTTATCATTTATTTCAATATTTAATTCATTCTAAACGCAAATGTCAACATTTTTGGTAATTTTTATACAGGGTTTTCAATTTGAGTGATATGATTTTTAAAAAAAAAAAACACACTAATTGTTAAGGAAATTCAAATGTTTTTTATTTAATGAAGTACACTCGATACAATTAAGTTCTGAATAAAACGTCATTCAAATGGCCACCACGACTTCTTTTGCAGGAACGAATTCGATGAACCCAATTTTCGAGCACTTTTTCCACTAAATTAAGTCGTGTGTCATGAATAGCACGTTCAATATTGACTTCCAAAGCTTGAAGAGAGTGTGGTTTATTGCTAAAGACCAATGACTTCAAATAACCCCACAAGAAATAGTCTAATGGTGTTAAATCACAACTTCTTGGAGGCCATTCAATGTCACAATTTCTTGAAATAATCGAATCTCCAAATTTTTCTCGCAATAATTCTTTCTCGCAATCGCCTTGTTGGAACCAGATGTTGTCAAGATCAACTTCTTCCATTTTCGGCCATAAAAATGGTTAGACTAGATGGTTATTATCGATCTATACCGCTCTCCATTGACAGTAACGGTGTTACCAACTTCATTTCGAAAGAAGTACGGACCGATGATTTCACCAGACCAAAAACCACACTAAACTGTCAATTTAGGTGAATGTAATGGTTGTTGATGAATAATTTGTGGATTTTCTTCGTACCAGAATCGACAGTTTTGTTTATTTACCGCACCACTCAGATGAAAGTGAGCCTCATCGGAGAAGATGATTTTCTTAAAAAAATCGTTATAGTTTTCAAGTTGTTCCAAGACAAAATCAGCAAATTCACGACGTATACGGCTGAAACGTCACTTAGAAATCATATCATTCAAATTGGAAAACCCTGTACATATGTAAATACAAAACTTTAAGTTTATACAAAAAAAACCAAATTTTGACAGTTTTATAATGAAAATGTAGAAAAATTAATTTTAACTTTTTTATCAACACTTTTATTAATTTAGATATGTGAATGCAAAATTTTAATTTTATATAAAAATTAAAAAATTAATTTTTATATTGAAAACGTAAAATTATTAACTCTTAAAAAGAAAATTGGAATGTTTTATAGGTAGGTGCTGCTGTCCCCAAAACCACGCTAACAATTTAAACAATCCTCTTTTCGAATTGGGTAAGTTAACGCATACAGCAAGATTTATTTAAAAATTTTTTTGCTTGTATGAAATCAAAAAAACTAAATGATATTTCTTTTGTATGGATACTGAAAATTTTTATAGTGAGGACTGCCGCCCCCAAAACGCCGCTACCAATTTAAACATTCCTGTTTTTGACTTCGCCAGTAAACACATATGGTATTCATCTATTTGGTCTTTATTTTGGGTTGGGATTGAAATTCCCGTACTCAAAATCACGGAACTCCAACATCCCTCATAATTTAGAATCTCACATATTCATACATACATATATATTCATATTTTGTAAAAGGCGCATAACCCTGATTTTGTATCCAACACTTAAATCTCTCTAAATTATGCATTTTACAAATGTATTTGGAAAGCAAGGTGTTTAAAAGAGTTAGGAATTAAATAAATTTTTTTAAATTTCATTGTTGTTTGAATAAACTTTAGTGTCAATCTCTATATTTTTAATAGAAAGTAATAGAAATTCAGAATAAATTTTAATACATTTTGTTTTACTTACATTTAACATTAGCTACAATTATTATTAAAAATTTGTTATATTTTTTATATTTTTTTTTATTTAGTATTTAAAAACTATTAAATGACAATTTTATAAAATAATAATAATGTTGATGATCT
Organism: Poecilobothrus nobilitatus; assembly: GCA_947095535.1. Taxonomy (NCBI): domain Eukaryota; kingdom Metazoa; phylum Arthropoda; class Insecta; order Diptera; family Dolichopodidae; genus Poecilobothrus; species Poecilobothrus nobilitatus. The sequence goes on from OX352772.1 coordinate 104,938,282, forward strand.
TTTTCAATTAAGAAATTGTAACAACATCAATAATAATATCAATAATAATACCAATAGTAATAACAATAATTTCAATATATGTACATAGAACTAAACAAAATGAAATGAAACAAATTAAATAAATTTTACAAAGATTTAAAAAATTATCGATTAAACAATTTAATTTAATTTTAACTTAACTCTGATTTAATGAATTGAATTGTTTTATTTTTAAATTTTTTGTAATTATTTTCATTTTTAATATAGTTAGGAAGTTCGTTAAACATTTTTATAGAATTGTTTTCTTTGCTTTTTCAGTTCGGAAAAAATCCAATCTAAAATTCAAAATATTTCTCAGATAATAATTCTGCACATCTCGAACGTATAATAATTTCGAACATAAATAATTCGGAAACAAATTATGTTTAATTTTGAAAACAAAAATTAATATATTTAACTTGAAACGTTCTCGTATATTGAGCCACTTCAAAGTTGAGAGCATGTAATTAACCGATGTATATCTGCTACATCGGTTCAATACTAAGCTACATTCAATATTATACGCATACCACCATTTTGTAATTTTTGAAGTCTTCCAACTTTACATTGGATGAGAAAGCAAAAACTGTTGAGCAATACTCAAAGTGTGGCTTTACTGAAAAAAGTACAATTTTCCCAAATTTAACTACTTTTTCAATGTCATTAATAAATAGTATAAATAATACAACACCTAGAATTTATGCTTGTGGGACACCTATCGGAACCATTTTAAATTCAGAAAAATTATTGTTAAATTTTGTTCTCTGAGTTCTATTATTTAGATAAGAGTCAAACCATTTGTTCTCTTTTTCTCTAATTCCAAATTTTTCAAGTTTTTTCATTAAAATATTTTTATTACAGGTATTACAGTTGTTTCCTTCCAATTTTCAGAGTATTTGCCAGCTGATAGTGATTCATTAACTATTTAAAGTAGTCTTTCTCCAATAATGTCAAAATTATCTAGGATTATTCTCTTATCTATAAGGTTTATATCTTTTTAATTATTCATATTTTTTATAATATATTTTAATTTGCTTAAGCTTACTGATTTGAATGTAAACGTATTCTCATTTCTATTAACTAAATTTTTGAATTCAATTTGTGGGATATTTTCATTTATTTCGATTATACTATTAATAAAAAATTCATTCAATTTATTTGAATTTACTAAATTCAATTCCATTTTTTCTCTATTATTATTCCTTTTTAAAACATTCGATTTTATTATTTTCCACATTGATTTTTGATCATTTGCATTAACCTTATTAATTAGATATTAGTTTTTTCATTTTCAAACTTCGATTTATAATTATTTCTTAGTTGCCTATACATATCCCATTCCTGCTCATTATTTGACCATTTAGGTCTTCTGTACTGAATTTTTTTATTATGTTTCATATTTCTTAATTCATTTGTAAACCACATATTATTATTGTTACCAATATTTTTAGTTATAGTAAATTGCCTTGCAACCTTCTTCAAACTATCACTAAGTATGCTCGCTTTTTTATCGCATGATACAAAGTGTCGCATGGACAGCTGGCTTCTAATGATATTATTTTTAAATGCAGATTTATTATATTTTAAAAATTTTACACTTATTTTAAAAAATTTAATTTTTTCATTGATAAATATTATTTTTAAAAAATTGCTTCCAATTACTTTTTTTAAATTTTTTAATTTTTAAATAAAAAAGTAATTGGAAGCAATTTTTTAAAAATAATATTTATCAATGAAAAAATTAAATTTTTTAAAATTGAATTTTTAAAATTATTATTTAAAAATTAATTAATTATTAAATAAATTAATTATTATTTAAAATTAAATTTTTTAAAATTATTTTTACAAAATAATGTAAAAAAGATAAAATTTTAATACCCCCTTTGGAACAACTTTATTGTGTTTAAGAAAGAAGATTAATTGTGTTTGAGTTATTTCAAAATTTGTAATAGATCCCTATTTTTCTCATAAGACTACGTGTATTTTCATGAAAAATAAACCCCTATACAGCTTTTTTTCGTTCAGTGTCCAGGCCTTCTAAATTATATATTAGCTCTAGAGAGGCAATGAAGAAAATATTTTCACTTTCGTGCTTATGTATTGCTTTGGTTTCCTCAGAAATAGTTACCTAAAAGGTGAAATAGTTTCATTTCTAATTTTTTAAAGAATTTTAACACTTACTTTGTTACTTTACAAGCAGTAAAAATTTTGAATAACTATAATTAAATAAAATTTTAATTTTAAAAACAAAATATATCAATTATTAGGTAATATAAAAACTTAAAATCTCTAAATGAAATTGATTATGAGAAACTGTTTTACATTATTTTAATAAATATTAACAAACTCTGTATTGGATTAAATTTGCGGTTTTTAATGTTATCAGTATATAAGAGAACAACAGTGATTTGTCTGGTAATTTTGTATAACCATTCATACATTTAAAATGAATTTTATGATAGTTTTAGTGGAATAATGGATGAATTAACTGAATTAAATTGTGATGTTGTAATTGTTGGTGATTTTAATATTTATTGGAAGAATAATTCTTCTCAGAAATTAAAAATGTCAGAAATAATAAATGATGCAGGATTCAAACAAGTACTAAATCAACCAACTACGAATTACGATGAAAAGCAGCAGGCTGATAGATTTTATATTTACAAATAATTCTAATAAAATTAGGGCTAAAACTGATGGTTCCTTCAAAGTTAGTGATCACGAATGTATTATTGTCGAAATTGAATTATCCCACACCATTAATAATGAAGTCAAAAGTGTAAAATTGTTAAAATATAATAAATCTGCATTTAGAAATAATATCATTAGAAGCCAGCTGTCCATGCGACACTTTGTATCATGCGATAAAAAAGCGAGCATCCTTAGTGATAGTTTGAAGAAGGTTGCAAGGCAATTTACTATAACTAAAAATATTGGTAACAATAATAATATGTGGTTTACAAATGAATTAAGAAATATGAAACATAATAAAAAAATTCAGTACAGAAGAGCTAAATGGTCAAATAATGAGCAGGAATGGGATATGTATAGGCAACTAAGAAATAATTATAAATCGAAGTTTGAAAATTAAAAAACTAATATCTAATTAATAAGGTTAATGCAAATGATCAAAAATCAATGTGGAAAATAATAAAATCGAATGTTTTAAAAAGGAATAATAATAGAGAAAAAATGGAATTGAATTTAGTAATAGGAAAAATGTTGACAATTTGATCATCCCAAATAAATTTAATGAATTTTACATTCAAATGAGTAAGCTTAAGCAAATTAAAATATATTATAAAAAATATGAATAATTAAAAAGATATAAACCTTATAGATAAGAGAATAATCCTAGATAATTTTGACATTATTGGAGAAAGACTACTTTAAATAGTTAATGAATCACTATCAGCTGGCAAATACTCTGAAAATTGGAAGGAAACAACTGTAATACCAATAGAAAAGGTAAAAAACACAAAAACAAGCAACGAGTTTCGTCCGATAAATATGATTACATGTGAAGTGACAATTGAAAGTAGTAAATATTCAACTTGAAGATTTTTTTTAGGAAATTATCAGTTAATCTCTGAAAATCAATCGGGCTTTCGCAAAAATCACAGCTGTGGATCTTTACTAAATCTTGTAGTGAACAATTGGAAAGTTTCCATACATAATAGGACAATCATAACTGTTGCATTTATTGATCTCAAGAGAGCTAGCTTTTAAAACAGTAAATAAAAATATTTTAATGAAAAAACTTGAAAAATTTGGAATTAGAGAAAAAGAGAACAAATGGTTTGACTCTTATCTAAATAATAGAACTCAGAGAACAAAATTTAACAATAATTTTTCTGAATTTAAAATGGTTCCGATAGGTGTCCCACAAGCATAAATTCTAGGTGTTGTATTATTTATACTATTTATTAATGACATTGAAAAAGTAGTTAAATTTGTGAAAATTGTACTTTTTTCAGAGTATTGCTCAACAATTTTTGCTTTCTCATCCAATGTAAAGTTGGAAGACTTCAAAAATTGCAAAATGGTGGTATGCGTATAATATTGAATGTAGCATAGTATTGAACCGATGTAGCAGATATACATCGGTTAATTACATGCTCTCAACTTTGAAGTGGCTCAATATACGAGAACGTTTCAAGTTAAATATATTAATTTTTGTTTTCAAAATTAAACATAATTTGTTTCCGAATTATTTATGTTCGAAATTATTATACGTTCGAGATGTGCAGAATTATTATCTGAGAAATATTTTGAATTTTAGATTGGATTTTTTCCGAACTGAAAAAGCAAAGAAAACAATTCTATAAAAATGTTTAACGAACTTCCTAACTATATTAAAAATGAAAATAATTACAAAAAATTTAAAAATAAAACAATTCAATTCATTAAATCAGAGTTAAGTTAAAATTAAATTAAATTGTTTAATCGATAATTTTTTAAATCTTTGTAAAATTTATTTAATTTGTTTCATTTCATTTTGTTTAGTTCTATGTACATATATTGAAATTATTGTTATTAATATTGGTATTATTATTGATATTATTATTGATGTTGTTACAATTTCTTAATTGAAAAAGATCATCAACATTATTATTATTTTATAAAATTGTCATTTAATAGTATTTAAATACTAAATAAAAAAAAATATAAAAAATGTAACAAATTTTTAATAATAATTGTAGCTAATGTTAAATGTAAGTAAAACAAAATGTATTAAAATTTATTCTGAATTTCTTTTACTTTCTATTAAAAATATAGAGATTGACACTAAAGTTTATTCAAACAACAATGAAATTTAAAAAAATTTATTTAATTCCTAACTCTTTTAAACACCTTGCTTTCCAAATACATTTGTAAAATGCATAATTTAGAGAGATTTAAGTGTTGGATACAAAATCAGGGTTATGCGCCTTTTACAAAATATGAATATATATGTATGTATGAATATGTGAGATTCTAAATTATGAGGGATGTTGGAGTTCCGTGATTTTGATTACGGGAATTTCAATCCCAACCCAAAATAAAGACCAAATAGATGAATACCATATGCGTTTACTGGCGAAGTCAAAAACAGGAATGTTTAAATTGGTAGCGGCGTTTTGGGGGCGGCAGTCCTCACTATAAAAATTTTCAGTATCCATACAAAAGAAATATCATTTAGTTTTTTTGATTTCATACAAGCAAAAAAATTTTTAAATAAATCTTGCCGTATGCGTTAACTTACCCAATTCGAAAAGAGGATTGTTTAAATTGTTAGCGTGGTTTTGGGGACAGCGGCACCTACCTATAAAACATTCCAATTTTCTTTTTAAGAGTTAATAGTTTTACGTTTTCAATATAAAAATTAATTTTTTAATTTTTATATAAAATTAAAATTTTGCATTCACATATCTAAATTAATAAAAGTGTTGATAAAAAAGTTAAAATTAATTTTTCTACATTTTCATTATAAAACTGTCAAAATTTGGTTTTTTTTGTATAAACTTAAAGTTTTGTATTTACATATGTACAGGGTTTTCCAATTTGAATGATATGATTTCTAAGTGAAGTTTCAGCCGTATACGTCGTGAATTTGCTGATTTTGTCTTGGAACAACTTGAAAACTATAACGATTTTTTTAAGAAAATCATCTTCTCCGATGAGGCTCACTTTCATCTGAGTGGTGCGGTAAATAAACAAAACTGTCGATTCTGGTGCGAAGAAAATCCACAAATTATTCATCAACAACCATTACATTCACCTAAATTGACAGTTTAGTGTGGTTTTTGGTCTGGTGGAATCATCGGTCCGTACTTCTTTCGAAATGAAGTTGGTAACACCGTTACTGTCAATGGAGAGCGGTATAGATCGATAATAACCATCTAGTCTAACCATTTTTATGGCCGAAAATGGAAGAAGTTGATCTTGACAACATCTGGTTCCAACAAGGCGATTGCGAGAAAGAATTATTGCGAGAAAAATTTGGAGATTCGATTATTTCAAGAAATTGTGACATTGAATGGCCTCCAAGAAGTTGTGATTTAACACCATTAGACTATTTCTTGTGGGGTTATTTGAAGTCATTGGTCTTTAGCAATAAACCACACTCTCTTCAAGCTTTGGAAGTCAATATTGAACGTGCTATTCATGACACACGACTTAATTTAGTGGAAAAAGTGCTCGAAAATTGGGTTCATCGAATTCGTTCCTGCAAAAGAAGTCGTGGTGGCCATTTGAATGACGTTTTATTCAGAACTTAATTGTATCGAGTGTACTTCATTAAATAAAAAACATTTGAATTTCCTTAACAATTAGTGTGTTTTTTTTTAAAAGAAATCATATCACTTAAATTGAAAACCCTGTATAAAAATTACCAAAAATGTTGACATTTGCGTTTAGAACGAATTAAATATTGAAATAAATGATAAAATATTTTTACATTTTCTTTTAAAAAAGTTACAATTAATTTTTTTATGTTTTCAATATAAAAATGCCAATAATTTTTTATTTTATGTAAATTTAAATTATCTGGGCTACCAAAACATTTTATGTACAAGCCTTTCTTTTTTTTAAAAGTTTATTTTGAATTTTATACAAAAGAAATATATAACCGCAATACTTTTCAAATATCCATGGATTTATTAGTCAAACGTCAATAAATCATTAGTACAACAAAACTTTGAATAAAAAGTTTATTTATATGTACATATATAAAATACATTGAGTGTTGCGATCCGGCTTGTAAGATATAGATTAAGTCGTTGTTTATGAAATAATGTAAAACTTAATAAGAATATTTTGTTGTAATAGAGAGTTTTTAAAAACTTTATAATCGGGTAATTTTTTGTAATATTACAATTATTATTTCACGCCAATAATTTGTTTTTTAAAAAGCTTTGAAAAAGAGCATTTATTTTGTACAATACTGAGCAAAAAAAATTATTGCAAGCAACATAAATTTTATGACAATTGAAATTTAATAAGTTCAGTAAAATCTGAATTTATATCAATTTTATATACATGTGTAATATATTTTATATGTGTGCAAAATTGTAATAATTTAAACAATTAGGTAATTAACTTAATATTTGTTTTTTAAATGGTAGGTCTAAGTAGTCCACTTCAGCTAAGAAATGAAAAATATATTAATAAACGTATATCCAAAAATAATATTTTTCATTAAAATTATTTTAAATAAAAAAAATTAATATTTCCCTCTTTCAGAATCATTCCCTGAATTTTGAATTTTGAACGAAATTATTTGCTTTTATTTTATTTATTTGCTTCTTTAAAACCTATGAAGCAGGTAACGAACAGATTGTTATTAATAGTTATTCTGACAATTCCTCATATAATGAATTTTATGATATATTATATCACAATATATTATCAAATATGAATGAGGATGATTCTATTTTTATTTTTGGGGATTTTAATCGTCCTTCTCTTTCTTTTATTGTCAACGACTCTGATAATTTGTTACTACCAATTAGCTTTCAGGAAGAAATAGATTTCGACCTTATTAGTACATTCTATTGTAATGATTTACAACAAATTATCAGTTTTCCTAATAAAAATAACAAGTGGTTAGATCTTGCATTTTCAAATGCATATGACAGCGTAGTGGTAAACCTCGCTGATGACGCAGTAAACCTTTTTACTAACACCTCTCATCATAACGCAGTCATCTTCGAAATCGCCACGTCTATACCACTTTACACTAAATCGTACAATAATAATTTTGTATATGTTTTTTTTAACGCTGATTATGATAGCATTAACAATACTTTATCAGTCATCAATTGGGACGAGCTGTTAGCACAACAGGACATTGATTCATTAATCTCTATCTTCTATATGAGAATTTTTGACATAATAAACTCCTTTGTGCCAAAAATTCGTAAAAAAAACAAGACAACTGAACCTTGGCTCGATAGAGAGCTTAGGACATTGCGTAACCAACGCAACAAATTGTATAAAAAATTCAAAGGAGTCTAATATCAATTTGTTGAATATGCACAAGGATCTTGCATTTGAATTCAAACAAAAATCTAACTTAGCATACGATAATTATGTCACTGAGATCGGTAACAAATTAATTTCAGATCCAAAAAAATTTTTTGACTTTATAAATATTAAGCGTAAAAGTCACGGCTACCCAAACTCAATGTCGAAAGACAACACTTCCTCGTCTTGTCCTAATGTAATCTGTAATTTCTTTGCTGATTGTTTTCAAAAAGTTTATCGTCCACATGAATCTTCTATAAATTTTGATCTTTCAAATCAAACAAATAACTCAAATTTCATTATTACGGATCTATATCTTACTGAAAATGAAATATTTGAAGCAATCATTAACATCGATACTAAAAAAGGTGTAGGACCTGACTTAATCCCGCCGACTTTTTTATACAATAGTGCCAGTTATTTGACTTATCAACTTCATCTCATTTTTAATAAATCACTTCCCTCAGGTGTTTTCCCATATGCTTGGAAATCTTCTTATTTAATTCCCATCCACAAAAAGGGTGACAAAGCACACGTCGAAAATTACCGTGATATAGCTATTTTATCGACTATTCCTAGGTTGTTCGAAAAAATGGTCGTAAACAAAATTACACCCATCATAAACACAAAATTAAATTAACAGCAGCATGGTTTCAGAAAAGGTCGTTCTACCTCAACAAACCTTTTGGTTTATACATCTGAAATCCTTAATGAAATGGAAAATGGGCACCAAGTTGATGCTATTTACACAGATTTTAGTAAAGCATTTGATCGTGTCGATCATACTATTTTGCTTAACAAACTTGTTGCAATAGGTATTTCGGGTACATTTCTTACATGGCTGTACTCTTACTTAACAAATAGAACTCAAAATATAAAATTCCAAGGTTTTTTATCAAATACAGTGACCGTTACTTCAGGAGTACCTCAAGGTAGCCATTTAAGTCCACTTCTATTTAATATATTAATTTCAGACCTTTCGGCCAAACTAGTGGGTGTATCACATATTGCATTTGCCGACGATCATAAAATTTACCACGTTATCAAAAATATTTCTGATGTTGCATTACTTCAGTCAAACCTACATTCTTTACAAGAATGGTGCTTTTCCAACAAGTTAGAGCTGAACATTCAAAAATGCAAGGCTATTAGTTTTACACGGAAAAGATCTACTATTTTATTCGATTATTCTATTGATAATGTAACTCTAGAAAGGGTAAGCAGTATGACCGATCTAGGGATTCTTTTGGATGATAAGCTTAACTTCCATCTTCACTATGAGCATATGATTTCCAAGGCAAATAAAATGTTAGGATTCATTAAAAGAAGAGCTAAAGAATTCAGTAACATAGCGGTGACAAAATCTTTCTACTGTTCTTTAGTACGATCTATTCTAGAATACGGCAACATTGTTTGGAATCCTGCATTTCAAATACATTCCGATAGAATTGAATCTGTTTATTTTTTTGAATTGCGCAAAATCGCATGCTTAATAAAATATACCTACATATGTAAAAGGAGATATAAAATTAAAGAAAAAAACTTGTTTTTATTATTTAATAAGAAAAATATTCATAGGTACTTTTGAATACCAAGATGTAAATAGTAAAAATAAAAACAAAACGTAAACAAGAAGTAGGTACAAAGTGTATTTTTATTTATTAAAGAAGATCAATAATTGTTGTAAGAATTAAGAAGATCAATAATTGTTGTTCAAAAACAATTCCTATTATTTGCTTTGAGAAATCAATATAACCCTATTGACTATTCAATGCTACCTAATTATAATGTAAGATTAAATTCATTGAACATGTTAACTTCATCCTCACACAGGCAGATACTTTCATCCTGTTTTACTTTTGACGTTTTAAATAAAAATATTGACGTTCACTTTTTGATAGATAGTTTTAAATTAAACAATGAAGTTAGAGTTACACGGAACACTAAGTATTTAATTGAAAATACTCATAGAACTGAATATGGAAGAAATGAACCAATTAACAGATGTTGCATTACATTCAACAAACACAGTAATCTTTTTTCAACACGAATATCAAGGAACACTTTCAAACAAAAATTAATACAAAAATTTGTTACTAACCTTACACAATAACTTTAACCTTCATAATATTAGATTACACTTGATATTGTACAAATTATTTTATTTTTACCTAAATGAGTTATATTAATTGAAATCTAACTGTGTTTTTGCTTTGTAAGCATTTTATAATTTACCATATAAGTCAATGTAATAATTTTTTTTTATTTGAATTTATCATGTTTTATTTTGTACTTGTTATTATGAAGTTTTAGCCGTCAGATTTGTTATGTAAAAACCTTGTTTTGGTTATAATAATAAAATAAAAAATAAAAAAATAAAAATATTCTAAATTTAAAATCTATTAAATATTTAAATTAATAGTTTTTCTAAAATAAAAATTACAAGGGTTACCTACGAAATCTGGTTTTTTTTAATCTTGTTCTTTAAAATCTTGTTTTTTTTAAAATCTGGTTTTTCAAAATCTTTTTTTTTTTAAATCTTGTTTTTGTTTTATTTAATTTTTAATTTATTTGGGCGCCCAAATAAATTAAAAAATTAAATAAAACAAAAACAAGATTTTAAATATTTGACAGTTAATATCAATTATATCATTAACAATTAAATACAATATTATTGTTTATTTATGTATTTATTTAACATTACATAATATTATATTTCTAATGCATTTACGTATGTCAATAACTGCACCCTAAATAAATAAATAGAAACTGACAAGTGTATATTGTGAAAAAACCAATAAACAAATTTTTTATCTCATATGTTTTTTCACAATGTGCTTATCATTGCATTAGTTTTGTTGTTGTTATCATTGCATTAATTTTTTTATAATACGAGATGTCTAATAATGTTATATTAGTGCCGTCTAATAAAGGTAAAAATAAATTAATTTTTCGTGGTTTTGCCTATCATTTAGAAAGAAAATATAAAGAGAACTTCAGATGGGTATGTGCAAAAAAAAAAATAGTTTTTGTAAAAGTCGTCTTGTAACCACAATAGAAAATAATATGCACAAAATATTGAAACAAGGAGCTGACCATAATCATGCTCCATCATCGTCTACTAAAGAAATATCGCGAATAAGCAATATACTAAAAACAACTGCACGCGAAACCGAAGCACCTCCAACACAAATTATAAGAAATAGTATTATTGCATGTGATCCAGATTTCCGTATGTACTTACCTAATGAAACCGCACAAAAACAGAAGATTACAAGAATACGTAAACAAATCATAAAAGAACCAAATAGACTTGAGGAAATTAATATACCTGAATACTTAAGATACGTAGAAGGTGAAATGTTCGTACTTTCAGAGAAAAACTTCCGTGGAGGCAAAAATATAATATTAGGTAATTCGCACTTTTCACATTAGATTTCCATATCGATGAATTCTTTATTTTAATTAGGCACAAAAACCAGTATGCAACGTTTATCTGAGGCTGATTGCTGGCTGATGGACGGAACTTTTAACGTTGTGCCACGAATGTAATAGGATATCATACAAATAGAAAGATTTTTTTTCAGGTCAAATCAAGTTTATTTTTTAAATTGCGCAAAATCGCATGCTTAATAAAATATACCTACATACGTAAAAGGAGATATAAAAGAAAAGAAAAAAACTCGTTTTTATTATTTAATAAGAAAAATATTTATAGGTACTTTTGAATACCAAGATGTAAATAATAAAAATAAAAACAAAACGTAAACAAGAAGTAGGTACAAAGTGTATTTTTATTTATTAAAGAAGATCAATAATTGTTGTAAGTTGTTATTATAGTTTTAAAGCTGCAAAATAAAAAAAATAAAAATAAGAAAAAAATGTTACCTATTTTAGGATATGAGTTGTTTCTCTATATTCTATATTTTGTTCTAAGTACATATGAACTTAAAAAATATTTTGCATTCTTCTAATTTCTGTTTAACTGGTGTAAAATAAATTGTTAAAACTAGTTTGACTGTTTTAAACAATGTTAAAATTTATGAATGTAGTAAAAAAGTAAAAATAAAAACAAAAGAAAGAAAAAAATTATATAATTATAGATGCATCTGTTATGTAAGAAGATTGAGAAAATAACATGAAATCTTCGATTTTACTTTGTTTTGTTATTATTACGTTCCATTCTATGCTGTAAGAAATGAAAAAATAAAAAATAATAAAAATCAAAAGAAGTTAATTGCTTTTGGTACCTATTTGAAAACAAAAATAAAACAAATTTATTTATATGTTTGAAATAATTTTGTATTAGAAAATATTTTACAATTTTACAGAAATCTGTATTGGAAAATTTAATGAATTTTACATTCAAATGAGTAAGCTTAAGCAAATTAAAATATATTATAAAAAATATGAATAATTAAAAAGATATAAACCTTATAGATAAGAGAATAATCCTAGATAATTTTGACATTATTGGAGAAAGACTACTTTAAATAGTTAATGAATCACTATCAGCTGGCAAATACTCTGAAAATTGGAAGGAAACAACTGTAATACCAATAGAAAAGGTAAAAAACACAAAAACAAGCAACGAGTTTCGTCCGATAAATATGATTACATGTGAAGTGACAATTGAAAGTAGTAAATATTCAACTTGAAGATTTTTTTTAGGAAATTATCAGTTAATCTCTGAAAATCAATCGGGCTTTCGCAAAAATCACAGCTGTGGATCTTTACTAAATCTTGTAGTGAACAATTGGAAAGTTTCCATACATAATAGGACAATCATAACTGTTGCATTTATTGATCTCAAGAGAGCTAGCTTTTAAAACAGTAAATAAAAATATTTTAATGAAAAAACTTAAAAAATTTGGAATTAGAGAAAAAGAGAACAAATGGTTTGACTCTTATCTAAATAATAGAACTCAGAGAACAAAATTTAACAATAATTTTTCTGAATTTAAAATGGTTCCGATAGGTGTCCCACAAGCATAAATTCTAGGTGTTGTATTATTTATACTATTTATTAATGACATTGAAAAAGTAGTTAAATTTGTGAAAATTGTACTTTTTTCAGTAAAGCCACACTTTGAGTATTGCTCAACAGTTTTTGCTTTCTCATCCAATGTAAAGTTGGAAGACTTCAAAAATTGCAAAATGGTGGTATGCGTATAATATTGAATGTAGCATAGTATTGAACCGATGTAGCAGATATACATCGGTTAATTACATGCTCTCAACTTTGAAGTGGCTCAATATACGAGAACGTTTCAAGTTAAATATATTAATTTTTGTTTTCAAAATTAAACATAATTTGTTTCCGAATTATTTATGTTCGAAATTATTATACGTTCGAGATGTGCAGAATTATTATCTGAGAAATATTTTGAATTTTAGATTGGATTTTTTCCGAACTGAAAAAGCAAAGAAAACAATTCTATAAAAATGTTTAACGAACTTCCTAACTATATTAAAAATGAAAATAATTACAAAAAATTTAAAAATAAAACAATTCAATTCATTAAATCAGAGTTAAGTTAAAATTAAATTAAATTGTTTAATCGATAATTTTTTAAATCTTTGTAAAATTTATTTAATTTGTTTCATTTCATTTTGTTTAGTTCTATGTACATATATTGAAATTATTGTTATTAATATTGGTATTATTATTGATATTATTATTGATGTTGTTACAATTTCTTAATTGAAAAAGATCATCAACATTATTATTATTTTATAAAATTGTCATTTAATAGTATTTAAATACTAAATAAAAAAAAATATAAAAAATGTAACAAATTTTTAATAATAATTGTAGCTAATGTTAAATGTAAGTAAAACAAAATGTATTAAAATTTATTCTGAATTTCTTTTACTTTCTATTAAAAATATAGAGATTGACACTAAAGTTTATTCAAACAACAATGAAATTTAAAAAAATTTATTTAATTCCTAACTCTTTTAAACACCTTGCTTTCCAAATACATTTGTAAAATGCATAATTTAGAGAGATTTAAGTGTTGGATATACAAAATCAGGGTTATGCGCCTTTTACAAAATATGATATATGTATGTATGAATATGTGAGATTCTAAATTATGAGGGATGTTGGAGTTCCGTGATTTTGATTACGGGAATTTCAATCCCAACCCAAAATAAAGACCAAATAGATGAATACCATATGCGTTTACTGGCGAAGTCAAAAACAGGAATGTTTAAATTGGTAGCGGCGTTTTGGGGGCGGCAGTCCTCACTATAAAAATTTTCAGTATCCATACAAAAGAAATATCATTTAGTTTTTTTGATTTCATACAAGCAAAAAAATTTTTAAATAAATCTTGCCGTATGCGTTAACTTACCCAATTCGAAAAGAGGATTGTTTAAATTGTTAGCGTGGTTTTGGGGACAGCGGCACCTACCTATAAAACATTCCAATTTTCTTTTTAAGAGTTAATAGTTTTACGTTTTCAATATAAAAATTAATTTTTTAATTTTTATATAAAATTAAAATTTTGCATTCACATATCTAAATTAATAAAAGTGTTGATAAAAAAGTTAAAATTAATTTTTCTACATTTTCATTATAAAACTGTCAAAATTTGGTTTTTTTTGTATAAACTTAAAGTTTTGTATTTACATATGTACAGGGTTTTCCAATTTGAATGATATGATTTCTAAGTGAAGTTTCAGCCGTATACGTCGTGAATTTGCTGATTTTGTCTTGGAACAACTTGAAAACTATAACGATTTTTTTAAGAAAATCATCTTCTCCGATGAGGCTCACTTTCATCTGAGTGGTGCGGTAAATAAACAAAACTGTCGATTCTGGTGCGAAGAAAATCCACAAATTATTCATCAACAACCATTACATTCACCTAAATTGACAGTTTAGTGTGGTTTTTGGTCTGGTGGAATCATCGGTCCGTACTTCTTTCGAAATGAAGTTGGTAACACCGTTACTGTCAATGGAGAGCGGTATAGATCGATAATAACCATCTAGTCTAACCATTTTTATGGCCGAAAATGGAAGAAGTTGATCTTGACAACATCTGGTTCCAACAAGGCGATTGCGAGAAAGAATTATTGCGAGAAAAATTTGGAGATTCGATTATTTCAAGAAATTGTGACATTGAATGGCCTCCAAGAAGTTGTGATTTAACACCATTAGACTATTTCTTGTGGGGTTATTTGAAGTCATTGGTCTTTAGCAATAAACCACACTCTCTTCAAGCTTTGGAAGTCAATATTGAACGTGCTATTCATGACACACGACTTAATTTAGTGGAAAAAGTGCTCGAAAATTGGGTTCATCGAATTCGTTCCTGCAAAAGAAGTCGTGGTGGCCATTTGAATGACGTTTTATTCAGAACTTAATTGTATCGAGTGTACTTCATTAAATAAAAAACATTTGAATTTCCTTAACAATTAGTGTGTTTTTTTTTAAAAGAAATCATATCACTTAAATTGAAAACCCTGTATAAAAATTACCAAAAATGTTGACATTTGCGTTTAGAACGAATTAAATATTGAAATAAATGATAAAATATTTTTACATTTTCTTTTAAAAAAGTTACAATTAATTTTTTTATGTTTTCAATATAAAAATGCCAATAATTTTTTATTTTATGTAAATTTAAATTATCTGGGCTACCAAAACATTTTATGTACAAGCCTTTCTTTTTTTTAAAAGTTTATTTTGAATTTTATACAAAAGAAATATATAACCGCAATACTTTTCAAATATCCATGGATTTATTAGTCAAACGTCAATAAATCATTAGTACAACAAAACTTTGAATAAAAAGTTTATTTATATGTACATATATAAAATACATTGAGTGTTGCGATCCGGCTTGTAAGATATAGATTAAGTCGTTGTTTATGAAATAATGTAAAACTTAATAAGAATATTTTGTTGTAATAGAGAGTTTTTAAAAACTTTATAATCGGGTAATTTTTTGTAATATTACAATTATTATTTCACGCCAATAATTTGTTTTTTAAAAAGCTTTGAAAAAGAGCATTTATTTTGTACAATACTGAGCAAAAAAAATTATTGCAAGCAACATAAATTTTATGACAATTGAAATTTAATAAGTTCAGTAAAATCTGAATTTATATCAATTTTATATACATGTGTAATATATTTTATATGTGTGCAAAATTGTAATAATTTAAACAATTAGGTAATTAACTTAATATTTGTTTTTTAAATGGTAGGTCTAAGTAGTCCACTTCAGCTAAGAAATGAAAAATATATTAATAAACGTATATCCAAAAATAATATTTTTCATTAAAATTATTTTAAATAAAAAAAATTAATATTTCCCTCTTTCAGAATCATTCCCTGAATTTTGAATTTTGAACGAAATTATTTGCTTTTATTTTATTTATTTGCTTCTTTAAAACCTATGAAGCAGGTAACGAACAGATTGTTATTAATAGTTATTCTGACAATTCCTCATATAATGAATTTTATGATATATTATATCACAATATATTATCAAATATGAATGAGGATGATTCTATTTTTATTTTTGGGGATTTTAATCGTCCTTCTCTTTCTTTTATTGTCAACGACTCTGATAATTTGTTACTACCAATTAGCTTTCAGGAAGAAATAGATTTCGACCTTATTAGTACATTCTATTGTAATGATTTACAACAAATTATCAGTTTTCCTAATAAAAATAACAAGTGGTTAGATCTTGCATTTTCAAATGCATATGACAGCGTAGTGGTAAACCTCGCTGATGACGCAGTAAACCTTTTTACTAACACCTCTCATCATAACGCAGTCATCTTCGAAATCGCCACGTCTATACCACTTTACACTAAATCGTACAATAATAATTTTGTATATGTTTTTTTTAACGCTGATTATGATAGCATTAACAATACTTTATCAGTCATCAATTGGGACGAGCTGTTAGCACAACAGGACATTGATTCATTAATCTCTATCTTCTATATGAGAATTTTTGACATAATAAACTCCTTTGTGCCAAAAATTCGTAAAAAAAACAAGACAACTGAACCTTGGCTCGATAGAGAGCTTAGGACATTGCGTAACCAACGCAACAAATTGTATAAAAAATTCAAAGGAGTCTAATATCAATTTGTTGAATATGCACAAGGATCTTGCATTTGAATTCAAACAAAAATCTAACTTAGCATACGATAATTATGTCACTGAGATCGGTAACAAATTAATTTCAGATCCAAAAAAATGTTTTGACTTTATAAATATTAAGCGTAAAAGTCACGGCTACCCAAACTCAATGTCGAAAGACAACACTTCCTCGTCTTGTCCTAATGTAATCTGTAATTTCTTTGCTGATTGTTTTCAAAAAGTTTATCGTCCACATGAATCTTCTATAAATTTTGATCTTTCAAATCAAACAAATAACTCAAATTTCATTATTACGGATCTATATCTTACTGAAAATGAAATATTTGAAGCAATCATTAACATCGATACTAAAAAAGGTGTAGGACCTGACTTAATCCCGCCGACTTTTTTATACAATAGTGCCAGTTATTTGACTTATCAACTTCATCTCATTTTTAATAAATCACTTCCCTCAGGTGTTTTCCCATATGCTTGGAAATCTTCTTATTTAATTCCCATCCACAAAAAGGGTGACAAAGCACACGTCGAAAATTACCGTGATATAGCTATTTTATCGACTATTCCTAGGTTGTTCGAAAAAATGGTCGTAAACAAAATTACACCCATCATAAACACAAAATTAAATTAACAGCAGCATGGTTTCAGAAAAGGTCGTTCTACCTCAACAAACCTTTTGGTTTATACATCTGAAATCCTTAATGAAATGGAAAATGGGCACCAAGTTGATGCTATTTACACAGATTTTAGTAAAGCATTTGATCGTGTCGATCATACTATTTTGCTTAACAAACTTGTTGCAATAGGTATTTCGGGTACATTTCTTACATGGCTGTACTCTTACTTAACAAATAGAACTCAAAATATAAAATTCCAAGGTTTTTTATCAAATACAGTGACCGTTACTTCAGGAGTACCTCAAGGTAGCCATTTAAGTCCACTTCTATTTAATATATTAATTTCAGACCTTTCGGCCAAACTAGTGGGTGTATCACATATTGCATTTGCCGACGATCATAAAATTTACCACGTTATCAAAAATATTTCTGATGTTGCATTACTTCAGTCAAACCTACATTCTTTACAAGAATGGTGCTTTTCCAACAAGTTAGAGCTGAACATTCAAAAATGCAAGGCTATTAGTTTTACACGGAAAAGATCTACTATTTTATTCGATTATTCTATTGATAATGTAACTCTAGAAAGGGTAAGCAGTATGACCGATCTAGGGATTCTTTTGGATGATAAGCTTAACTTCCATCTTCACTATGAGCATATGATTTCCAAGGCAAATAAAATGTTAGGATTCATTAAAAGAAGAGCTAAAGAATTCAGTAACATAGCGGTGACAAAATCTTTCTACTGTTCTTTAGTACGATCTATTCTAGAATACGGCAACATTGTTTGGAATCCTGCATTTCAAATACATTCCGATAGAATTGAATCTGTTTATTTTTTTGAATTGCGCAAAATCGCATGCTTAATAAAATATACCTACATATGTAAAAGGAGATATAAAATTAAAGAAAAAAACTTGTTTTTATTATTTAATAAGAAAAATATTCATAGGTACTTTTGAATACCAAGATGTAAATAGTAAAAATAAAAACAAAACGTAAACAAGAAGTAGGTACAAAGTGTATTTTTATTTATTAAAGAAGATCAATAATTGTTGTAAGAATTAAGAAGATCAATAATTGTTGTTCAAAAACAATTCCTATTATTTGCTTTGAGAAATCAATATAACCCTATTGACTATTCAATGCTACCTAATTATAATGTAAGATTAAATTCATTGAACATGTTAACTTCATCCTCACTCAGGCAGATACTTTCATCCTGTTTTACTTTTGACGTTTTAAATAAAAATATTGACGTTCACTTTTTGATAGATAGTTTTAAATTAAACAATGAAGTTAGAGTTACACGGAACACTAAGTATTTAATTGAAAATACTCATAGAACTGAATATGGAAGAAATGAACCAATTAACAGATGTTGCATTACATTCAACAAACACAGTAATCTTTTTTCAACACGAATATCAAGGAACACTTTCAAACAAAAATTAATACAAAAATTTGTTACTAACCTTACACAATAACTTTAACCTTCATAATATTAGATTACACTTGATATTGTACAAATTATTTTATTTTTACCTAAATGAGTTATATTAATTGAAATCTAACTGTGTTTTTGCTTTGTAAGCATTTTGTAATTTACCATATAAGTCAATGTAATAATTTTTTTTTATTTGAATTTATCATGTTTTATTTTGTACTTGTTATTATGAAGTTTTAGCCGTCAGATTTGTTATGTAAAAACCTTGTTTTGGTTATAATAATAAAATAAAAAAAAAAAAAAAAATATTCTAAATTTAAAATCTATTAAATATTTAAATTAATAGTTTTTCTAAAATAAAAATTACAAGGGTTACCTACGAAATCTGGTTTTTTTTAATCTTGTTCTTTAAAATCTTGTTTTTTTTAAAATCTGGTTTTTCAAAATCTTTTTTTTTTTAAATCTTGTTTTTGTTTTATTTAATTTTTAATTTATTTGGGCGCCCAAATAAATTAAAAAATTAAATAAAACAAAAACAAGATTTTAAATATTTAACAGTTAATATCAATTATATCATTAACAATTAAATACAATATTATTGTTTATTTATGTATTTATTTAACATTACATAATATTATATTTCTAATGCATTTACGTATGTCAATAACTGCACCCTAAATAAATAAATAGAAACTGACAAGTGTATATTGTGAAAAAACCAATAAACAAATTTTTTATCTCATATGTTTTTTCACAATGTGCTTATCATTGCATTAGTTTTGTTGTTGTTATCATTGCATTAATTTTTTTATAATACGAGATGTCTAATAATGTTATATTAGTGCCGTCTAATAAAGGTAAAAATAAATTAATTTTTCGTGGTTTTGCCTATCATTTAGAAAGAAAATATAAAGAGAACTTCAGATGGGTATGTGCAAAAAAAAAAATAGTTTTTGTAAAAGTCGTCTTGTAACCACAATAGAAAATAATATGCACAAAATATTGAAACAAGGAGCTGACCATAATCATGCTCCATCATCGTCTACTAAAGAAATATCGCGAATAAGCAATATACTAAAAACAACTGCACGCGAAACCGAAGCACCTCCAACACAAATTATAAGAAATAGTATTATTGCATATGATCCAGATTTCCGTATGTACTTACCTAATGAAACCGCACAAAAACAGAAGATTACAAGAATACGTAAACAAATCATAAAAGAACCAAATAGACTTGAGGAAATTAATATACCTGAATACTTAAGATACGTAGAAGGTGAAATGTTCGTACTTTCAGAGAAAAACTTCCGTGGAGGCAAAAATATAATATTAGGTAATTCGCACTTTTCACATTAGATTTCCATATCGATGAATTCTTTATTTTAATTAGGCACAAAAACCAGTATGCAACGTTTATCTGAGGCTGATTGCTGGCTGATGGACGGAACTTTTAACGTTGTGCCACGAATGTAATAGGATATCATACAAATAGAAAGATGATTTTTTTCAGGTCAAATCAAGTTTATTTTTTAAATTGCGCAAAATCGCATGCTTAATAAAATATACCTACATACGTAAAAGGAGATATAAAAGAAAAGAAAAAAACTCGTTTTTATTATTTAATAAGAAAAATATTTATAGGTACTTTTGAATACCAAGATGTAAATAATAAAAATAAAAACAAAACGTAAACAAGAAGTAGGTACAAAGTGTATTTTTATTTATTAAAGAAGATCAATAATTGTTGTAAGTTGTTATTATAGTTTTAAAGCTGCAAAATAAAAAAAATAAAAATAAGAAAAAAATGTTACCTATTTTAGGATATGAGTTGTTTCTCTATATTCTATATTTTGTTCTAAGTACATATGAACTTAAAAAATATTTTGCATTCTTCTAATTTCTGTTTAACTGGTGTAAAATAAATTGTTAAAACTAGTTTGACTGTTTTAAACAATGTTAAAATTTATGAATGTAGTAAAAAAGTAAAAATAAAAACAAAAGAAAGAAAAAAATTATATAATTATAGATGCATCTGTTATGTAAGAAGATTGAGAAAATAACATGAAATCTTCGATTTTACTTTGTTTTGTTATTATTACGTTCCATTCTATGCTGTAAGAAATGAAAAAATAAAAAATAATAAAAATCAAAAGAAGTTAATTGCTTTTGGTATCTATTTGAAAACAAAAATAAAACAAATTTATTTATATGTTTGAAATAATTTTGTATTAGAAAATATTTTACAATTTTACAGAAATCTGTATTGGAAAATTTTTTTACGATGATCAGATGTTAAGATTTTAGAAATAGCGAGACCAACTTTTTCTATACGTCTTTGAAATCTACTTCTATCACGCGCGTATTCTTTCCAATGAGCTTTCCTTGCTGATCTGTAAGCATAGAGCCATACATGCATAACGTGAATTTCTTGTTTTATGTTGAAGTAAACTTTTTTTTTGTTATTTAAATTCATATTGTGCAAGTATGAAAATTGATGGTCTTAATCTAACAATTTTTCTTTTAAAAGATGCATATATACATTAAAACAATTTTTAACAGCACATCTGAAACTCTTGTTTGATAAGTGTATAGGACAATTTGAATTAAAGTTTTCAATCTTTTGTAATGATGGCAAGTCTCTGCTTAGATCTTCTATTTTACCACTGTCAATGTACTTTTGAAGGAAAATTTTTTTTTGTTTTCCTTTAACATAAATTTTTTGCGCTGACTCTAAATAGTGTTTTAATATACATTTTACATCTAAATATTCAACTAAACCGTTATTCCATTTAAGTCCATTTATTTTATTTTCGCAATACTGGTTATTATATTTCACATCTTGACTAAGCTCTTCTGCGGGGTACGGTGCTTTGAAATGATACACAGTTGGAACTTCCTTTTTCAAGTATGGCTAACTCTTTTAGGAAATATTGTTTTTCATTTCCTTGCAAAAATTGTAGGTCAACTATAAAAATTTGTTTAACCATGTCTAAGGTTTGTAAAAGAATGTTCAATGGAATAACTAAATTTACATTTAAATATATTCATTTCGAAAAAGAGCTGTTCATATAAATATAGGTTAGCAATGATTGTTTTAACTAATACAACTATGTTGTTTCACCCATTTACAATGATGGTGGCGGAGCCATCCTGCTGTGGTAAAACCACATTTATTCGAAATTTAATAAAATATAAAGAAGAAAATATACTACCACATATTAATAGAATTATTTGGTCTAATCCAGACAAAAATGCTGTTCCACTATATATGAAAGATGTTGAATATAGTAACACTATTCCAGATTTTAATGATAATCAAGAACCTTTGTTAGTTATTATCGATGATATGATGTTAAGTTCTCATGATAAGTTTGTATGTGATTTATTTACTAGAGGATCACATCATAGAAATTTATCTGTAATATTTGTAACACAAAATGTTTTTCACCAGGGTAAATTTTCAAGAGATATTTCACTCAACTGTAAATATTTAGTGCTTTTCAAAAATCCAAGAGATAAATCGCAGATATTACCTCTAGCTCGCCAAATATATCCCAATCAAATTAAAGCATTTGAAAAAGTATATAATGATGTGACGTCAGTCCCATATGGCTATATATTAATAGATCTTACTCAAGACGTTAATGATATATTTCGATTAAGAAGGGATATATTTGGGAAAGGTTTGTGTTATTGCACGAGAGATCAATTAGAACAATTTGGGGAGGAATATGAAACGTTTGAAGACCAATCGACATATATTGCACCTATTAAAAACCTCTAAACCAAAATTCCAGAAAGTAATTATAAAACACTGTGACCCTGAAGTAATAAAAACATTTTGCGAAATCTCTAAAAATCTCTAAAATAAATCTTGCCGTATGCGTTAACTTACCCAATTCGAAAAGAGGATTGTTTAAATTGTTAGCGTGGTTTTGGGGACAGCGGCACCTACCTATAAAACATTCCAATTTTCTTTTTAAGAGTTAATAGTTTTACGTTTTCAATATAAAAATTAATTTTTTAATTTTTATATAAAATTAAAATTTTGCATTCACATATCTAAATTAATAAAAGTGTTGATAAAAAAGTTAAAATTAATTTTTCTACATTTTCATTATAAAACTGTCAAAATTTGGTTTTTTTTGTATAAACTTAAAGTTTTGTATTTACATATGTACAGGGTTTTCCAATTTGAATGATATGATTTCTAAGTGAAGTTTCAGCCGTATACGTCGTGAATTTGCTGATTTTGTCTTGGAACAACTTGAAAACTATAACGATTTTTTTAAGAAAATCATCTTCTCCGATGAGGCTCACTTTCATCTGAGTGGTGCGGTAAATAAACAAAACTGTCGATTCTGGTGCGAAGAAAATCCACAAATTATTCATCAACAACCATTACATTCACCTAAATTGACAGTTTAGTGTGGTTTTTGGTCTGGTGGAATCATCGGTCCGTACTTCTTTCGAAATGAAGTTGGTAACACCGTTACTGTCAATGGAGAGCGGTATAGATCGATAATAACCATCTAGTCTAACCATTTTTATGGCCGAAAATGGAAGAAGTTGATCTTGACAACATCTGGTTCCAACAAGGCGATTGCGAGAAAGAATTATTGCGAGAAAAATTTGGAGATTCGATTATTTCAAGAAATTGTGACATTGAATGGCCTCCAAGAAGTTGTGATTTAACACCATTAGACTATTTCTTGTGGGGTTATTTGAAGTCATTGGTCTTTAGCAATAAACCACACTCTCTTCAAGCTTTGGAAGTCAATATTGAACGTGCTATTCATGACACACGACTTAATTTAGTGGAAAAAGTGCTCGAAAATTGGGTTCATCGAATTCGTTCCTGCAAAAGAAGTCGTGGTGGCCATTTGAATGACGTTTTATTCAGAACTTAATTGTATCGAGTGTACTTCATTAAATAAAAAACATTTGAATTTCCTTAACAATTAGTGTGTTTTTTTTTAAAAGAAATCATATCACTTAAATTGAAAACCCTGTATAAAAATTACCAAAAATGTTGACATTTGCGTTTAGAACGAATTAAATATTGAAATAAATGATAAAATATTTTTACATTTTCTTTTAAAAAAGTTACAATTAATTTTTTTATGTTTTCAATATAAAAATGCCAATAATTTTTTATTTTATGTAAATTTAAATTATCTGGGCTACCAAAACATTTTATGTACAAGCCTTTCTTTTTTTTAAAAGTTTATTTTGAATTTTATACAAAAGAAATATATAACCGCAATACTTTTCAAATATCCATGGATTTATTAGTCAAACGTCAATAAATCATTAGTACAACAAAACTTTGAATAAAAAGTTTATTTATATGTACATATATAAAATACATTGAGTGTTGCGATCCGGCTTGTAAGATATAGATTAAGTCGTTGTTTATGAAATAATGTAAAACTTAATAAGAATATTTTGTTGTAATAGAGAGTTTTTAAAAACTTTATAATCGGGTAATTTTTTGTAATATTACAATTATTATTTCACGCCAATAATTTGTTTTTTAAAAAGCTTTGAAAAAGAGCATTTATTTTGTACAATACTGAGCAAAAAAAATTATTGCAAGCAACATAAATTTTATGACAATTGAAATTTAATAAGTTCAGTAAAATCTGAATTTATATCAATTTTATATACATGTGTAATATATTTTATATGTGTGCAAAATTGTAATAATTTAAACAATTAGGTAATTAACTTAATATTTGTTTTTTAAATGGTAGGTCTAAGTAGTCCACTTCAGCTAAGAAATGAAAAATATATTAATAAACGTATATCCAAAAATAATATTTTTCATTAAAATTATTTTAAATAAAAAAAATTAATATTTCCCTCTTTCAGAATCATTCCCTGAATTTTGAATTTTGAACGAAATTATTTGCTTTTATTTTATTTATTTGCTTCTTTAAAACCTATGAAGCAGGTAACGAACAGATTGTTATTAATAGTTATTCTGACAATTCCTCATATAATGAATTTTATGATATATTATATCACAATATATTATCAAATATGAATGAGGATGATTCTATTTTTATTTTTGGGGATTTTAATCGTCCTTCTCTTTCTTTTATTGTCAACGACTCTGATAATTTGTTACTACCAATTAGCTTTCAGGAAGAAATAGATTTCGACCTTATTAGTACATTCTATTGTAATGATTTACAACAAATTATCAGTTTTCCTAATAAAAATAACAAGTGGTTAGATCTTGCATTTTCAAATGCATATGACAGCGTAGTGGTAAACCTCGCTGATGACGCAGTAAACCTTTTTACTAACACCTCTCATCATAACGCAGTCATCTTCGAAATCGCCACGTCTATACCACTTTACACTAAATCGTACAATAATAATTTTGTATATGTTTTTTTTAACGCTGATTATGATAGCATTAACAATACTTTATCAGTCATCAATTGGGACGAGCTGTTAGCACAACAGGACATTGATTCATTAATCTCTATCTTCTATATGAGAATTTTTGACATAATAAACTCCTTTGTGCCAAAAATTCGTAAAAAAAACAAGACAACTGAACCTTGGCTCGATAGAGAGCTTAGGACATTGCGTAACCAACGCAACAAATTGTATAAAAAATTCAAAGGAGTCTAATATCAATTTGTTGAATATGCACAAGGATCTTGCATTTGAATTCAAACAAAAATCTAACTTAGCATACGATAATTATGTCACTGAGATCGGTAACAAATTAATTTCAGATCCAAAAAAATGTTTTGACTTTATAAATATTAAGCGTAAAAGTCACGGCTACCCAAACTCAATGTCGAAAGACAACACTTCCTCGTCTTGTCCTAATGTAATCTGTAATTTCTTTGCTGATTGTTTTCAAAAAGTTTATCGTCCACATGAATCTTCTATAAATTTTGATCTTTCAAATCAAACAAATAACTCAAATTTCATTATTACGGATCTATATCTTACTGAAAATGAAATATTTGAAGCAATCATTAACATCGATACTAAAAAAGGTGTAGGACCTGACTTAATCCCGCCGACTTTTTTATACAATAGTGCCAGTTATTTGACTTATCAACTTCATCTCATTTTTAATAAATCACTTCCCTCAGGTGTTTTCCCATATGCTTGGAAATCTTCTTATTTAATTCCCATCCACAAAAAGGGTGACAAAGCACACGTCGAAAATTACCGTGATATAGCTATTTTATCGACTATTCCTAGGTTGTTCGAAAAAATGGTCGTAAACAAAATTACACCCATCATAAACACAAAATTAAATTAACAGCAGCATGGTTTCAGAAAAGGTCGTTCTACCTCAACAAACCTTTTGGTTTATACATCTGAAATCCTTAATGAAATGGAAAATGGGCACCAAGTTGATGCTATTTACACAGATTTTAGTAAAGCATTTGATCGTGTCGATCATACTATTTTGCTTAACAAACTTGTTGCAATAGGTATTTCGGGTACATTTCTTACATGGCTGTACTCTTACTTAACAAATAGAACTCAAAATATAAAATTCCAAGGTTTTTTATCAAATACAGTGACCGTTACTTCAGGAGTACCTCAAGGTAGCCATTTAAGTCCACTTCTATTTAATATATTAATTTCAGACCTTTCGGCCAAACTAGTGGGTGTATCACATATTGCATTTGCCGACGATCATAAAATTTACCACGTTATCAAAAATATTTCTGATGTTGCATTACTTCAGTCAAACCTACATTCTTTACAAGAATGGTGCTTTTCCAACAAGTTAGAGCTGAACATTCAAAAATGCAAGGCTATTAGTTTTACACGGAAAAGATCTACTATTTTATTCGATTATTCTATTGATAATGTAACTCTAGAAAGGGTAAGCAGTATGACCGATCTAGGGATTCTTTTGGATGATAAGCTTAACTTCCATCTTCACTATGAGCATATGATTTCCAAGGCAAATAAAATGTTAGGATTCATTAAAAGAAGAGCTAAAGAATTCAGTAACATAGCGGTGACAAAATCTTTCTACTGTTCTTTAGTACGATCTATTCTAGAATACGGCAACATTGTTTGGAATCCTGCATTTCAAATACATTCCGATAGAATTGAATCTGTTTATTTTTTTGAATTGCGCAAAATCGCATGCTTAATAAAATATACCTACATATGTAAAAGGAGATATAAAATTAAAGAAAAAAACTTGTTTTTATTATTTAATAAGAAAAATATTCATAGGTACTTTTGAATACCAAGATGTAAATAGTAAAAATAAAAACAAAACGTAAACAAGAAGTAGGTACAAAGTGTATTTTTATTTATTAAAGAAGATCAATAATTGTTGTAAGAATTAAGAAGATCAATAATTGTTGTTCAAAAACAATTCCTATTATTTGCTTTGAGAAATCAATATAACCCTATTGACTATTCAATGCTACCTAATTATAATGTAAGATTAAATTCATTGAACATGTTAACTTCATCCTCACACAGGCAGATACTTTCATCCTGTTTTACTTTTGACGTTTTAAATAAAAATATTGACGTTCACTTTTTGATAGATAGTTTTAAATTAAACAATGAAGTTAGAGTTACACGGAACACTAAGTATTTAATTGAAAATACTCATAGAACTGAATATGGAAGAAATGAACCAATTAACAGATGTTGCATTACATTCAACAAACACAGTAATCTTTTTTCAACACGAATATCAAGGAACACTTTCAAACAAAAATTAATACAAAAATTTGTTACTAACCTTACACAATAACTTTAACCTTCATAATATTAGATTACACTTGATATTGTACAAATTATTTTATTTTTACCTAAATGAGTTATATTAATTGAAATCTAACTGTGTTTTTGCTTTGTAAGCATTTTGTAATTTACCATATAAGTCAATGTAATAATTTTTTTTTATTTGAATTTATCATGTTTTATTTTGTACTTGTTATTATGAAGTTTTAGCCGTCAGATTTGTTATGTAAAAACCTTGTTTTGGTTATAATAATAAAATAAAAAAAAAAAAAAAAATATTCTAAATTTAAAATCTATTAAATATTTAAATTAATAGTTTTTCTAAAATAAAAATTACAAGGGTTACCTACGAAATCTGGTTTTTTTTAATCTTGTTCTTTAAAATCTTGTTTTTTTTAAAATCTGGTTTTTCAAAATCTTTTTTTTTTTAAATCTTGTTTTTGTTTTATTTAATTTTTAATTTATTTGGGCGCCCAAATAAATTAAAAAATTAAATAAAACAAAAACAAGATTTTAAATATTTAACAGTTAATATCAATTATATCATTAACAATTAAATACAATATTATTGTTTATTTATGTATTTATTTAACATTACATAATATTATATTTCTAATGCATTTACGTATGTCAATAACTGCACCCTAAATAAATAAATAGAAACTGACAAGTGTATATTGTGAAAAAACCAATAAACAAATTTTTTATCTCATATGTTTTTTCACAATGTGCTTATCATTGCATTAGTTTTGTTGTTGTTATCATTGCATTAATTTTTTTATAATACGAGATGTCTAATAATGTTATATTAGTGCCGTCTAATAAAGGTAAAAATAAATTAATTTTTCGTGGTTTTGCCTATCATTTAGAAAGAAAATATAAAGAGAACTTCAGATGGGTATGTGCAAAAAAAAAAATAGTTTTTGTAAAAGTCGTCTTGTAACCACAATAGAAAATAATATGCACAAAATATTGAAACAAGGAGCTGACCATAATCATGCTCCATCATCGTCTACTAAAGAAATATCGCGAATAAGCAATATACTAAAAACAACTGCACGCGAAACCGAAGCACCTCCAACACAAATTATAAGAAATAGTATTATTGCATGTGATCCAGATTTCCGTATGTACTTACCTAATGAAACCGCACAAAAACAGAAGATTACAAGAATACGTAAACAAATCATAAAAGAACCAAATAGACTTGAGGAAATTAATATACCTGAATACTTAAGATACGTAGAAGGTGAAATGTTCGTACTTTCAGAGAAAAACTTCCGTGGAGGCAAAAATATAATATTAGGTAATTCGCACTTTTCACATTAGATTTCCATATCGATGAATTCTTTATTTTAATTAGGCACAAAAACCAGTATGCAACGTTTATCTGAGGCTGATTGCTGGCTGATGGACGGAACTTTTAACGTTGTGCCACGAATGTAATAGGATATCATACAAATAGAAAGATGATTTTTTTCAGGTCAAATCAAGTTTATTTTTTAAATTGCGCAAAATCGCATGCTTAATAAAATATACCTACATACGTAAAAGGAGATATAAAAGAAAAGAAAAAAACTCGTTTTTATTATTTAATAAGAAAAATATTTATAGGTACTTTTGAATACCAAGATGTAAATAATAAAAATAAAAACAAAACGTAAACAAGAAGTAGGTACAAAGTGTATTTTTATTTATTAAAGAAGATCAATAATTGTTGTAAGTTGTTATTATAGTTTTAAAGCTGCAAAATAAAAAAAATAAAAATAAGAAAAAAATGTTACCTATTTTAGGATATGAGTTGTTTCTCTATATTCTATATTTTGTTCTAAGTACATATGAACTTAAAAAATATTTTGCATTCTTCTAATTTCTGTTTAACTGGTGTAAAATAAATTGTTAAAACTAGTTTGACTGTTTTAAACAATGTTAAAATTTATGAATGTAGTAAAAAAGTAAAAATAAAAACAAAAGAAAGAAAAAAATTATATAATTATAGATGCATCTGTTATGTAAGAAGATTGAGAAAATAACATGAAATCTTCGATTTTACTTTGTTTTGTTATTATTACGTTCCATTCTATGCTGTAAGAAATGAAAAAATAAAAAATAATAAAAATCAAAAGAAGTTAATTGCTTTTGGTATCTATTTGAAAACAAAAATAAAACAAATTTATTTATATGTTTGAAATAATTTTGTATTAGAAAATATTTTACAATTTTACAGAAATCTGTATTGGAAAATTTTTTTACGATGATCAGATGTTAAGATTTTAGAAATAGCGAGACCAACTTTTTCTATACGTCTTTGAAATCTACTTCTATCACGCGCGTATTCTTTCCAATGAGCTTTCCTTGCTGATCTGTAAGCATAGAGCCATACATGCATAACGTGAATTTCTTGTTTTATGTTGAAGTAAACTTTTTTTTTGTTATTTAAATTCATATTGTGCAAGTATGAAAATTGATGGTCTTAATCTAACAATTTTTCTTTTAAAAGATGCATATATACATTAAAACAATTTTTAACAGCACATCTGAAACTCTTGTTTGATAAGTGTATAGGACAATTTGAATTAAAGTTTTCAATCTTTTGTAATGATGGCAAGTCTCTGCTTAGATCTTCTATTTTAACACTGTCAATGTACTTTTGAAGGAAAATTTTTTTTTGTTTTCCTTTAACATAAATTTTTTGCGCTGACTCTAAATAGTGTTTTAATATACATTTTACATCTAAATATTCAACTAAACCGTTATTCCATTTAAGTCCATTTATTTTATTTTCGCAATACTGGTTATTATATTTCACATCTTGACTAAGCTCTTCTGCGGGGTACGGTGCTTTGAAATGATACACAGTTGGAACTTCCTTTTTCAAGTATGGCTAACTCTTTTAGGAAATATTGTTTTTCATTTCCTTGCAAAAATTGTAGGTCAACTATAAAAATTTGTTTAACCATGTCTAAGGTTTGTAAAAGAATGTTCAATGGAATAACTAAATTTACATTTAAATATATTCATTTCGAAAAAGAGCTGTTCATATAAATATAGGTTAGCAATGATTGTTTTAACTAATACAACTATGTTGTTTCACCCATTTACAATGATGGTGGCGGAGCCATCCTGCTGTGGTAAAACCACATTTATTCGAAATTTAATAAAATATAAAGAAGAAAATATACTACCACATATTAATAGAATTATTTGGTCTAATCCAGACAAAAATGCTGTTCCACTATATATGAAAGATGTTGAATATAGTAACACTATTCCAGATTTTAATGATAATCAAGAACCTTTGTTAGTTATTATCGATGATATGATGTTAAGTTCTCATGATAAGTTTGTATGTGATTTATTTACTAGAGGATCACATCATAGAAATTTATCTGTAATATTTGTAACACAAAATGTTTTTCACCAGGGTAAATTTTCAAGAGATATTTCACTCAACTGTAAATATTTAGTGCTTTTCAAAAATCCAAGAGATAAATCGCAGATATTACCTCTAGCTCGCCAAATATATCCCAATCAAATTAAAGCATTTGAAAAAGTATATAATGATGTGACGTCAGTCCCATATGGCTATATATTAATAGATCTTACTCAAGACGTTAATGATATATTTCGATTAAGAAGGGATATATTTGGGAAAGGTTTGTGTTATTGCACGAGAGATCAATTAGAACAATTTGGGGAGGAATATGAAACGTTTGAAGACCAATCGACATATATTGCACCTATTAAAAACCTCTAAACCAAAATTCCAGAAAGTAATTATAAAACACTGTGACCCTGAAGTAATAAAAACATTTTGCGAAATCTCTTTAAATATTTTAAAGGGTAATTGTAATCTGAATAAAAAAGCAACAACCCAATTACGAAAGTATAAAAAAGAATTAAGATCACTTATTTGCCGGAAAAAATCTATAAATAGCAAAAGAAAAATTATTATTCAACGTGGTGGATTTTTACCTACACTTCTTGGTGCAATACTATCAGGGATAATCGGAAATTTTATAAAATGAATAATACAACATTTAATAAAATGATAATTTTAAAACCTGAGATTTATGAAAGAATGAAGCAAAATGCAGACATTGAACTCAATGAATTGGATAAAAATATGAAAAAAATATTGTTAAATAAACATCTCACGGATACTCAAAAATGGTATTTATACAGACAAAATTTATTTAAAATAAGAAACAAAAAACGACAACTTCCTAGAAATAAAGAGGAGAAAATAAAAATTACGGAAACAAAAGGTACTCAAACTCGTGCAAAACCAATGTATATAGATGCGGAAACTCAATCGCATTTTTCTAAATATAAGAATGTTGGAATACAAGTTGTTCCTGAAGAAGAAGTATATGAAAAAGAAGCTGATGACGCAGTATTTGTTGATGAAATTCAGGAAAATGTTTCAACAAAAGCATTGTCAGCTGCTTCAGTTGGAGAACGTCTTAGAAAAAGAAAATCAATTAGAAATCAAAATGTACAAATTTTTGAAACTGATACAGGAGACATTATAACTGTTCCTTTAGATAGCCCAAGCCCACCAACGAAAAAAGAAAAAACTATAAATAGCAAAGAGTTGAATAATTCATCAAGACGTGTTTTAAGGTCAGCAGTAGGTAATACTCAAACAGAACTTAATTTTCCAATTCGTAAAAATAAATCTACAAGCTCATGGACAACATACAAGTAAATGATGAATTTTATGTAACTTTACTCAGTGATTCATCTATCAACTATTATCCAGAAAATTCATTATCATCTTTTACAAATAAAATGAATAAATACATGTGTGATTCAAGATGGAAAGTCGGTATTTCAGAAATGTATGTTAATGATTTCGTTCCAAATGTGTATGGTGAAGAATGGGAAGAAAGTACTCAAATATTTATTAAAGGTATGCAGAAAGATATGATAGGAGTTGGAACATCATATATTCCATACATAGAAAAATAATTGATATGCGACTGGAAAGTTTTTCTACTACCAACACTAATTCAAAATATACACCCACTTAATAGGTTTACAAGAAAAGAAGTTGAACGACAGTTGATTTGGGGAATTTTTAATTTTTTAAACGATGAAGTTCATTATACACAACCAATAAAAGCTGAGGAGATGCCTAAAAATTTAAGTTACACCACAATATGTGTTACTAAGCCTAAAATAGATATAAAAATAAGAGCAAATTACGCTTATACCATCGAAGGACTTTTGACAACATATTTCAATCAAGTATCTTTTAAAGTTACAGATTTAAAAAAATATAAATCACGTGTAATAGAAGCTTTCAAAACTTTTATAGATAGTGTACAATTGATTCCAATTAGTAAACCAGATATGTTTTTTATATACACAGATATAATTGAACCGCAAAAAATAGGTGATAAAGATATAAAGTGTTTAAGATCTGTTAACATACAGAATTCTTTCACTGATACTGTGAAAGAATTCAGTAATATTCAATATTGCAATGTCGAGAATTCATTTAATAACATTTCATTACTTTTATGTGATAAATATGGATACAAAATAAACTTTTCCAATGGTTCAATTCCAACAAAAATTGTATTACATTTTAAAAAAGTATAAATAAAAGCGATTTTACAAAACTATATATTATTTTATTTTATTCATTATGGAGAGAGCGTACTACAAATATTATTTAGTTCAATCAGGAAAAGGTTTTGAGGATATTGGTCCTTTGTTACACTCAATTGTACCTTACCAAAGGGGACGAGGGTTAGGGAGCTTTTTCGGTGGTCTTTTTAGATATTTAAAACCAATATTTACGTCAGGAGCTAATATATTAAAAAAAAGAGATTATTAACTCTGGTACTAATGCATTATCTGATATTGCCACAGGTGCAAATGTAAAAGAAGTGGTTCAAGATCGAAGTAAAGAGATAATGAAAAAAGTAAGACGAGGTGCAGTTCGGAAACTCAATGAAATGTATGGACAAGGCAAAAGAAAACGAAGAAAACCTATAAAAAGACCTCTCATTAATAATTTAAATTATTTTACGTCGAAGCGACGCAAAGTTAATAACAAAAACAAACAAAAAGATATTTTTGAATAATTATGATTGAATGTATGAAATCAGAGCTTGATATTTTTAAAACACAGCCTATTCAGTCAAGTATTTTACGATCTGAAGAAGTTTCCTATAACCCTATTGCTTCTTTAGATAATCCATCTGTCATAGAATTTGTTTCACTAGGGCACGGTGATACATATAGAGACTTGTCTTCGACATATCTAAAATTAAAAGTACAAATTTTAAAAAAAGATGGAACTCTATGGAATAAAGATAAAAAAAATGATGGAACACCTATACAACAACCAAGTGTGGTTAATAATATGTTACATTCATTAATAAAACAATGCAATGTTCAACGAAATGGAAAGAATATATCTCCATCAGATAGCAATTATCATTACAGAGCTTATATTGAATCATTATTAAATTATGGTACGGATGCCGCTACAACGCATTTGGAGTGTGGTGGATGGATGCTAGATAAGCCAAATATAGCAAAAACAGATAATAGTGGTTCAAAAGAACGTCAAAAATTATACCAAAATAGCAATGTAGTGGAACTTATGGGGAAACTACTTTTACATATGTTTAACCAACCTACACTTCTCATAAACAATGTCGATGTTCGAGTTGTCCTAACATTAGAAAAACCAGATTTTTACCTCTTTGCAGATGATACTGATGAATCTCAACTGAAAATTTTAGAAGCCACTTTATTTATGACACATGTAACAATTAATCCTAGTATGCTATTAGCACATAATGCTGTATTGGAAAAAACTAATGCCAAATACAATTACAAACGGGTAGAGGTAAAAACTTTTACCATTCCACAGAATAGTTCATCTATATCACTTGATAATGTTTTTATTGGAGAGTTGCCAAACACAATCATTTTTTGTATGACAGAAAATACAGGTTACTCTGGGAAAAGGTCAAAAAACCCATACAATTTTAAACATTTTGATATTTCACAATTTGTGTTAAACGTAAATGGTGTTCAAATACCTAATTCAGCAATTGAAACCAGTTTTTGAGATGAAAATAATGCTGTACAAGAGCAGTACACTTTTTTCAGGAACTGGAATTTACCATAATGATAAAGGTCATCAGATAACAAAAACCATGTTTAGTAATGGGTTTTTCATTCTAGCTTTTGATTTAACTCCAGATGCATCAGGAAATGAAGTGTGTCAAGGTCTACTAAATCAAGGTACAGTTAGAATTGAGGCAAGGCTATCAAAACCACTTACATCTACACTGACTGCTATTGTTTATGGAGAATTTGATGCAAATTTACAAATTGATAAAAACCGAAATATATTCTCAAACCTATAAATAGCATACATAAAAGTAAATTTGAATATTTGACAAAATGTCACTGTCTTGTGCACTTCTGGATGTAACATTTTGTAGTGATGATAATAATATCTTGTTTTCGAAGGATATTTGTATAGTTGGTTTTAAAGAACCTTGTAAAAAGTTTGTAAAAGAGCTCAAGTATAAATTTCCAACTAGGGATTTTATAAATGATATTTTTGATAATTACTCTTTTGGAACTGTGTACAACGATAAAATAAATAAAGAGCTCTGTCAAATACTAGAAAAATTTGATGTTATTATAACAAATAAAAAAATCAAAAAAGAGTTTTTATCAAATTATATTAAAGAAACAACTAAAGTATATGAATTGAGTCAATTTGATTGATGAATACCCTAGAGGTAAGTTACGTATTAAGATGTAACAAACACACACGTAAATTTTTTAAAGGAGTTTTTGCTCTGGATCAACTCTCCAGAATAATTGAAAAACAAACTTTTTTAATTGCAAACACTGATAAAGCAAAAGATCCGGGAACACATTGGTTAGCTATTTTAAAAGCCAAAGAATGGCTGTGTTGAATATTTTGATTCGTTTGGTAGAAAACCAGATAAATTAGAAATTTTAAGTTACTTAAAAAACCAATGTATAATTTTTAATAAGAAACAGTTACAAAGTAATTATTCAGATGTCTGTGGGCAATATTGTTGTGTTTATAAGTGGTATAGATGTTGCGGTTATAGTATGAACGCTTTTTTAAAAAAATTTAATAAAATAAATCAACTAGAAAACGATAAGTATATTTTAAGTACCTTTCGAAATGTATTTGGAAAATATAACTCATTACAAATTTGTGTTCCTAAAACGTATAAATAATAAAAACAATATAAACAGGTTTTAGTAAAATTAAAGGAATGGAAGCACCAGGTCAGAACACAAATTTATTGTTAAGTTACACATATTTTCTCAATAAGAGTCATACATTAAAAATTGCTGTTGGATTTGACTGTGAGTCATTTGAAGCCTCAAGTATAATTCACCGTATTGGTAAAAAGTCAATTGTCTTAAAATATCATGAATGGAATAAATTTTATTACGAATTTAACAAAAACCTCGATAAACTGATAATAAAAGATACAAAACAGAACTTTCATCATGGACTAAAATTAGCGAACGGGCAAAGTATAAGTATTAACAAAGAAGAAGCAGAGCAGTTTTACAATTTAAGCGATTTTCTTCACGCAGTGATGACCTATTATAATATCTAAATTTATGTGTTGAACAACAAGTATTTAGGTTAGAAAGAGAAATTTATGTTGATACATAAATGTAATTATTCAAGGTTATTTTTTGAAATTCCTGTAATTTTAAAGGAACAAATCTGTAATATACTACATAAAACAAACAAAATAAATCGCAACAAATAATATAAAAATTTTTATTTTTTATTTATATGTTTTAGATAGACAAATATTTTTCTGTACACCTTTCACTAGATTATTTAATTAAAATTATTTAGGATTATTAAATCATTGAAATAATCAAGATCTCCCTGCTGATTATTTATGTACCAAATTTCATTAAATGGAACTGCTTCCTCATCTTCCTCAATTTCTTCTTCCACTTCTTCTTCTTCTAATTCAACTATCTGGAACGGTGGTATAAATTCCTCAGTTTCTGCTAAATTTTCGTCGTCCATGGTCGACGTAATTTCATTTTCTTGTATCTGACCTTGTGTATTTACATCATCTACAGTTTCTTTAAATGGAAATGATGTGGAATCAGGCAGCATTTCAGTGAGTTGTTGAGCAATCAGAATGGAAGTGAATTAAATTTGAAAATAAAAGTTGAGTTATATACTCATGTAGAAAAGTATAAAAGCAAATTAAACTCAATTAGATGATTAGTTTAAAACATGCTTTGATCTATCATTTTATGTATAATAATTATTATAACATTACCTTTAACATTTTTAAAACAAAAAGTCAAGAGCTCAAATAGTGACTGAAATTCATAGACAGGCAAGACGTAAATTTCTTAGAAGAAAATTCAAACAGAAAGGTCTAAATGACACGTGGCAAATCGATTTAGTCGAAATGATACCTTATGAAAAATTTAATAGTGGTTATAAATATATGCTGACGGTCATTGATACTTTTTCCAAATATGCCTATGCTGAACCTGTGAAAACAAAAAATGCTGAAAATGTTTTAAATGCCTTAAAAACAATCATTATTAGAGCTAAAGTTATACCAAAAAATATTCACTCTGATCTGCAAGGAATTTTTTAATTTACAATTTCAAAATTATATGAAAGAAAAATCAATCAATCATTATCACACATTTAGCGAATTAAAAGCATCAATTGTTGAACGATTTAACCGTACATTGAAAAATTCTATGTGAAAAAAATTTAGTTTAAACGGGAATTATAAATGGTTACCACAATCATACAATCATTATAATACAATACAATCATTATACAATCATTATTAAAAGAATATAATTCAACAAAACATAGCACAACAAAACTTCCTCCTGAAAAAATTACAAAGAAAAACGAAAAAAATATACTGCGGAATATATATACTGAGCCTAAAATTTTTCAAAAAGGTAAATATAAAACTGGAAATTTTGTAAGAATAAGTAAATATAAAGGTTATCAACCGAATTGGTCAACTGAAGTATTTAAGATTGATAAAATCAATAATACTTATCCTGTTACATATCAATTATCGGACTATACTGATACGCCAATTTCTGCGGTTTTTATCAAGCTGAGCTTACACCTGTAAAATACCCCGATACTTATCTTGTAGAAAAAATTCTGAAAAAGCAAGGAAATAGAGTTTTTATTAAATGGCTAGGTTTTGATGACACACATAATACTTGGATAAATTCAACAAATATTGATTAATATATGTAAAATAAAACTCTAATAAGCACCTGAAAATAAAACTTGAAAACATCTGAAAAATAAAATAAAATCTTAACATCTGAAAAATGAAATAAAATCTTAACATCTGAAAAATCAAAGAAAATTTCTTTGAAATAAAATTTTTTTTATTAAATAAAATTTTTTATATAAAATTAGTCTAAAACTATTACTGATTTGTGGCGAATTCAAAATCACCACGTTCTTCTTTTAAATTTAATTGGCTTTCCTCATTTATGAGGAAATATTCATTTTTTTCGATTTCCTCACGGAAATCATTATCTTCAAATACCCCAACTTTTTGATGCGGTATAAATATAATATTATTTGGGGTCTCGAAGACCCATTTTTCACCGTAAGCGGTGTTTAACTTTTGAATTTTATTTATTTTATAGAGCCTACTTGGCTCCATATTTTTAACTTTTAAAAATTAAAAAAAATTTTTTTTTTTAAATTAAATAATTCCGCCAGTTTTTTTTTTCTGATGGGATTTGACGTTACCTTACTCTGATAATCTTGTTGTTGTTGTAGTTGCTGTTGTTGTAGCTGCTGTTGTTGCTGTTGCTGCGGTTGTTGCTGTTGTTGTGGTTGTTGATGTTGTTGTTGATGATGATGCTGTTGATGTAGTTGTTGTTGTTGTTGTTGATGAAAATGAGTAGAAGCGTCATCTCCATTTTTCGCCTTTCTCCTTTTCGCAGGAAGACGCACTGCTGTACTAGTAGTAGCAGTTGTAGCAGTTGCAGCCTCTTCTGCAGTCATGAAGAAGTTTAAATATTACTGTGCCATATCTTGCTTGTTTGAAATTAAACTGATATTTTTTGTATAAAATCCCTATGTATTTATACTAGTTAAAATGTATTGAAGATAAATTTAGATTGCTTTTTGTTTTTCAATTTTTTCTATTTTAAGCTAAGATTTAGATGGGATACTAGTTAAATGAACTATAATTTATTAAATCGTCATTTGATTACAATTTACAACTTTAAGATAAGTTTTAAATTAAATTCTAGTTTGAAAAATATATTTTCAATTTTCTATTTTAAGATAGGGCTAAGTTTGCGTTTTATTTTTGTTCTACAGAACTATAATTAATTGTCAGAATGTCTTTTGTTGCAATGTTGCAAATTATATTTTCAATGTTCTATTTTAAGATAGGGCTAAGTTTGCGTT
The DNA here is from genome assembly GCA_947095535.1 of Poecilobothrus nobilitatus. Classification (NCBI taxonomy): domain Eukaryota; kingdom Metazoa; phylum Arthropoda; class Insecta; order Diptera; family Dolichopodidae; genus Poecilobothrus; species Poecilobothrus nobilitatus. Next base: position 104,977,749 of record OX352772.1, read on the forward strand.
TTATTTTTTTGTCAGAATGTCTTTTGTTACAATGTTGCAAATTATATTTTCAATGTTCTATTTTAAGATAGGGCTAAGTTTGCGTTTTATTTTTGTTTTACAGAACTATAATTAATTGTCAGAATGTCTTTTGTTACAATGTTGCAAATTATATTTTCAATTCTTTCTATTTTAAGATATGATTAAGATGGGATTCTAGATTTATTAAAGCGACCTTTGATTACAATGTAATTGTCCATTTAACAGAGTGAATCTGTATTAAAAATTTAATATTATTCTGTTATTCAAGCATTTAACATCTAAAATTCGTATAAAGAAAATGTCGAAAAAAATTATTTTACAAAAGTTTATTACCGAAACTATAACACCTTATATAATCGAAAGTGAAAATTCGACATTTGTTAAACGGTTTAATATGAACGGGCACAAAATAAAATTTGTAATTAAATCCGTACCTGACAATAGAGAACCAATTAGCTGGATTAAGGATGCTATACATCAAATAATCAACATAGCTGTGAAAGATGTGAATTCCAGGGATAAGATTGGATTAACATTTTGTGGAGAGCTTTGAACATCGTCCTGCGTATCTCAGTTTTAGATCCGCTCATGAACTAAAATTTAGCGACGTTTGGGATGTAATTTCTAATGTTTTCCAAAGTAATTCTGAAGCTAGTTATTTATAATACATTTTTGGCTTCATTTATTATAAACTATTTTTATTTTACGTCTACAAGTTTAAGCACAGACACTTTTTGTTTAACAGTTAGCCATGTTAAATTACCCGTTGGTAGAGGTAGAAGTAATAAATATTCAAATTTTGATGAGGAATGCCTAAAAAGGAGACGAATAATAGCGATAATTTATGTTTACCGCGTGCACTTGTTATTTCAATAGCTAAAATTGAAAAATTTAATGATTATGAAAAAATTCGAAAAAATATAGGAAAACTTTAACAGCTTTAAAATTATTAGAAAAATCAAAAATAACAATTCCATCTGAAGGTTGCGGAATTCGTGAATTGAATCTATTTCAAAAATTTTTACACAAACACAAGATTGTTGTATATAAATATGGAACAAGGGGTGCAGAAATAATATTTGAAGGATTGAATAATGGGAAAAAAATTAACTTGTTGTATCATAATAATCATTACAATGTAATAACCTCACGAACAGCTGCTTTTTGCACAGTATTTTATTGTGAAGAATGTCATATTCTGTATTCTAAGAAAAATGAATATAGATGTTCGAAAAGTTGCCCTTGCTGTCAAAACTCACCAGTTTGTTCACTTAATGTTAAAAATATTTTATGTATGCAGTGTAATCGAACATTTCGTGGTCAAACATGTTTTGAAAGCCATAAGGCTTCCAGTTCAAAAAATAGAAGCATCTGTGAAGAAATTAGAAAATGCAAATCTTGTTTTAAAGTTCATAAAAGCACTAGGACTCATATATGTGGAGAATATTTTTGTAAGATTTGCGATAATCATGTTGCTGAAAACCATAAATGCTTCATTCAGCAAGACAAAACAAAAGTAAATTTTGAAAATTGCATTTACGTATTTTATGATTTAGAAACAAGACAAGAAGAAATTAGCTCTACAAAAATAAAAGAACATGTTCCAAGTTTATGTGTGGCTCAGCTAAGATGCTTTAAATGTATTAACATTGATTCTCTATACTTCTGTGGAAAATGTAAATTAAGAGAGAGAATTTTTAAAACGAAAAATGTGATAGAGGATTTCATGGAATTTATTTTAAAGTTAAGAAAGGAATTCAAAAAGATTGTCATAATTGCTCATAATGGTCAGGCGTTTGACCATCAGTTTATTCTGAATTATATACTCAATAAAACTGTACTTGAACCAAAGTTAATTATGCGAGGTACAAAAATTATTGTTATGATAATTGATAATATTAAATTTATAGATTCTATGAATTACTTTCCTATGGCCTTGGGAAAATTACCAAAAGCTTTTAATTTATCAATCAATTTGAAAAAGGGTTATTTTCCGCATCTATTTAATAAATTGGAAAATGAAAATTACATTGGCCCACTTCCAGCAATTAAATATTATAACTCTAATACAATGAAAGCAGATGAGCGTAATGAATATTTAATGTGGTATGAATAAAATAGACACTCAGAATTTAATATGGAGAAAGATATTTTAGAATACTGTATAAATGATGTTGAAATTCTAACTAAAGCATGTCTGGTTTTCAGAAAATTTTTTATAGAAGAATGTAATGTGGAACCATTTGTAGAAGAAACAACAATAGCCTCAGCCTGTAATCTTGTATATAGAAGAAACTTTCTCAAATCGAATACTATAGGTATTATACCAAGAAAAGGATATAGGATGGTAGACAATCAGTCAAAAATTGCCATGCAATGGCTTATTTGGGAAAAAGATTTGAGAAAAATTGATTTGCAATGTGCATTTAATGGAAAAGAAAAACAAATTGGAAATGTTAAAGTCGATGGTTTTTGCGAAGAAACTAAAGAAATATTTGAATTTTACGGGTGCTATTATCATGGACATCCAAAATGTTTAACACACCAGAGAGATATACCATTACACGATAAGTCTGGCGATACTTTGAATGGACGATATGAAAAAACATTAATGAGATCAAAGTTTATAAAATCATGTGAATATAAAGTTATTGAGATGTGGGAATGTGAATTCCGAGAGCTAATGAGACACAATGAAAATATGAGATATTTAGAAAATCATTCATTAATTAATTTAGCCCCTTTAAATCCCCGTGATGCATTTTATGGTGGAAGAACGGGAAATAATTACACATATTATAAATGTAAACAAGGAGAAAAAATTAAATACATAGATGTGTGTTCCTTATATCCATATGTTTGCAAACGAGGGAAATTTCCCATAAGTCATCCTAAGATTTATATTGGAGAAGATGTCAAAGTTAAACAGAATGACCCCGTGTTACCTGCAAAACAAAATAATAAAGTGATGTTCTCACTATGTAACACTTGTAGTGAAAAAAAATATCAAGCAAAATACTGTCAACATACAGACGATGAAAGAGCATTAGTAGGAACTTGGATAATTGATGAAATTAAAAAAGCAATTGAAAAAGGGTATAAACTTTTAAATATTTATGAAGTTTGGGAATACGAAACAGTAAAATATGACAATGGCAATGGTATTGATGGTTTATTCACTAAAATGATGAACAAATTTATAAAGATTAAACAAGAATCTTCTGGATGGCCAATAAAATGTCAGACTCAAAAAGAAAAGGAAAAATATATTGACAGTTTTTTTGAAAAGGAGGAAATTAAATTAAATTACGATAAAGTAGTAAATAACCCTGGTTTAAGATCTTTTGCTAAGATTTTTTTAAACTCATTCTGGGGAAAATTTGGGCAAAAGGTAGTTATATTACAAAGGGAGTTATATTACAGAATTTGTAAGTGGTGGTCCCAAGAACTACGCCTACAAAATTTACTGTACAAAAGATAATAAAGCTTCACTAAAAATTAATTTTAATAGCATAAAGGAAGCAGTTTTAAATTCATTGAATAGTACAGACACATACGTCATTTCAGAAAATATTCGTCGAAATAAAAATCACGATGTACTTACGATTCCTGAAATAAAAAAATATCAACCAAAATCGGAAAAACTAAAATTTAATGAAGATGGTAGTTCTTTACCACGTGTTGATAAGTAAATCATTCAAATTTGTTTACATATTAATTTAAAAATTTTAAAATCTTAACATCTGGTTATCGCAAAAAATTTTTCAACTTAGATTTAAATAAAAATATAATAATAAAAGATTTTTAACATAAAAATAAAAATGTCTTTTATTTTTATCTTATGTTTACAAAATAGGTACCAAAAGCAATTAACTTCTTTTGATTTTTATTATTTTTTATTTTTTCATTTCTTACAGCATAGAATGGAACGTAATAATAACAAAACAAAGTAAAATCGAAGATTTCATGTTATTTTCTCAATCTTCTCATAGAACAGAAAAAAGAAATCCTACATAACAGATGCATCTATAATTATATAATTTTTTTCTTTCTTTTGTTTTTATTTTTACTTTTTTACTACATTCATAAATTTTAACGTTGTTTAAAACAGTCAAACTAGTTTTAACAATTTATTTTACACCAGGTAAACAGAAATTAGAAGAATGCAAAATATTTTTTAAGTTCATATGTACTTAGAACAAAATATAGAGAAACAACTCATATCCTAAAATAGGTAACATTTTTTTCTTATTTTTATTTTTGTTATTTTGCAGCTTTAAAACTATAATAACAACTTACAACAATTATTGATCTTCTTGATCATCTTTCTATATATCAACATAGCATTAAAAAATATGAGTAGAAAGTTAATTTTTTTACAAGAATAAAGATGAAATTTCAAACTTTCTTTTCATATATATTTTATCTATTTTTATTTAAATTAAAATTATAAAAACTTGATTTTAACTCAAATATACTAACCAAATTTCTGCACAATTTATTGTAAAGCTTTTGAATTGTTAAGTTATGTTCACTAAATTATGAAAAATTTTTACTCTCATTCTTTTTTGTTAGTGTTAAAATGGCTGTCATGCTAAAAAACCTATTCCTATATTTTTTATGGAAAATATATTAAAAATTTTGAATTGAAAGCTGAAATTTTGTGAGATGGTAGCAAAGATTCCAAACTATAATTTTCGATATTTTTGGGCAAGTATTTCATAAAGAAAACTTAATATACATTTTCGTAGAAAATCACATTTTTGGATAAAAAAATAAGAAAAAAATCAAAAAAATTTTTTTTAAAATATAATTTTCTGAGCTTTCTGCTCATTTTTTTTTGTATGTGTTTTACTAACACAAACAAATATTTCAGTGTCCAGGCCTTCTAAATTATTGTTAGCTATGATTCAATACACTGAACTAGGAAACACATATGGAGATTTTTGTTTCAAGTTTTATGACTTGAATATAAATTGAATTTAAACATAAACAATTTGAGTTAAAGTCATAGTTGTGAAATGATTGTAGCTAAACAATAAATATAATAATTTTAAAATGTAAGCAATTTGGAAACAAATAATAGAAAATAATAATATTCAAATAAAAATTTCGGCTAGAGTTGCTTTTAGGTGGGTCAACTTCTAATGCCTGTTACAATGCTTTATAATAGTCTGTTATCCTTACATTACATAATTACAATCCTTTATAATAGTCTGATCCTTAATTTTTTTTTTAAAAAATTTCTTTGATCTTTTTTTGTTCGATGGGTGTCCTTTTTTTTTTATTTTTTATTTTTTTTTTGTCGTTTTTTAAGTTTAAAATTTACGACTTTTTATGCAAAATTTTAATATTAAATCTATCAAATGGCTGTATCACGTTCCAACACTCATGCATTTTTGAAAGGTGCTGCCGGTGTGGAATTCTTTAATTTTTGAAAAGTGTTTTTAAATGAAAATAAGAAAGGTTGTACAAAATTTTTTTAGATAATTTTTTATATTTTAGATATTTGGATATATAATTTTAGATTTTTTATATTTTAGATATTTGGAATTTTTATAAATAATTGTAGATAATAGATTTCATGCAAGCAAAAAAATGTTTAAATTGATGCTTGCCGTATAAATTTACTTGCCGAATTAAAAAGAGGATTTCCTAAATTGTTAGCGGGGGTTTGAGGACGGCAGCCCCCGACTTTAAAAAATTAATTTTAATATAAAAAAATAATTTTATTTTTGATTTCAGGCAAGCAAAAAAATGTTTAAATTGATGCTTGCCGTATAAATTTACTTGCCGAATTAAAAAGAGGATTTCCTAAATTGTTAGCGGGGGTTTGAGGACGGCAGCCCCCGACTTTAAAAAATTAATTTTAATATAAAAAAATAATTTTATTTTTGATTTCATGTAAGTAAAAAAATGTTTAAATTGATGCTTGCCGTATAGATTTACTTGCAGAATTAAAAAGAGGATTTCTTAAATTGTTAGCGGTGTTTGGGGCGGCAGCCCCAGACTTTAAAAAATTAATTTTAATATAAAAGAATAATTTTATTTTTGATTTTAAAACATTAATTTTCATATAAAAGAGTTAATTATTTTACATTTTCAATATAAAAATGTCAAAATATATACTTTACATTTACAATATACTGTCAAAATTTTAAATTTTTGTATAAAATTAAAATTTTTCATTTACATAAAAATTACTAAAAATGTTGACATTTACTTTTAGAACAATTAAACTTTGAAATAAATTATGAAATATGTTTATTTTATCATTTACAAAACTTAACATTAATTTATTTACATTTTCATTAAGATGTCAATAATTTTTTATTTTATTTAAATTTTAATTATGTGGACTACCTAAACATTGTTTGAACAACCCTTTCATTTTTATCATTTAAAAATTTCCATTTTGATTTTTAAATAAATTGCACAATGGCAATTCTTTCCATATATGTATATACTAAAGTTTATAAGAATGTGTTAAATGTTAAAATGCCAGTCGTCCATACTCCATTATTTTCATAACAAAAATGTTGATTTTTGTATGAAAAAAATTAAAAATTTTTTCGGGAAATTCATATTCTAACGGTAAAATACAATCGGTTTTCGGCCTATTTTGGGGGGTCCGAGTCACGTGGCTCTTTTTTTTACCGACTCACCTAAAAGCGACTCTACCCAAAATTTTTTTTTTAAGTTGCAGTTCTGAGTATTTTTTTTTTGTGTTGTGGGGCCCAGTCTCTTCGCAGCGAAAATTAGAAAAAGAAATATCTTGCATCGTCTGCATTTAATGCAAAATTCCATGTATTTCGTTACATAAAAATATCATATGTTGTAACTGCGATGTATATAAAATTCTGTATATGTATTTCTCACACTATACACACATTATATATTTCTTACATTATCTCACTCCATGGGTAACGTGCAGAAAATATGTACAATAAACCATAATAAACTAAAAAAATTACATTTAACATAATAAAAACGAGGAAGAATACAGTTGCCTTTGTCAATTCTTAGATACCCGTACGAACCGTTAGTATGTTAACAGCCTGTCACTCTGCTCACAATATTATTTTTTTAATATTTTAGTATTTTAAAATAATTTGGGTGAATTTTATAATTTCTAGAACTATGGGTTGTACATATATTCAAACTATATGTTTATATGTACATTCTTCGAAAGCAGATTTTAACCTTTCACATAACGATTATCAATCCAAAACTTTTTCAAATATTCTATAGTACCATTTAATACTAAGCGGTAAATGTATATTAAATTTACTTAGTACAAAATAGTAAATATAATTTTAAATATTATATTATATTATATTTAAATATTCCATTGACAGAATAATTTCTTATAAGTACAATAAAATACATATATGTATGTAAATACGGCGCTATATAATATACATATATACTCTTATCATTCATTCACTAGTGACATATACGATATGTAAATAAACATGATATTATATAAGTATGTATGTATATCAATATCATATAAATAAAAATTCTTCAAGCAACCGTTATGTTGTATATTTATTTACATTTTTATGTACTACGCATTATATCCTCAACAATTTCAAATTATCGAATAAAACAAATGCAAAAAATTTGTTGAAGAAATTTGTTAGAAAATTTGAAAAAATCAAGTAACACTTTCGTCAATTATAAAGTAACCCTTTATTATTAAAAAAAGTTGTTAACAGAAATAAGAGTATGATGTTGAAGCTTTAATTTTTGTGTATTACTTCAAAAAAATTCTAACAGGTGTTCAAGTTACAGGTGTTTAAAAATAAGAAATTTTCAGTTTTTGACTCCTTACAGCTCCTAAACGGGGAGTGATACAAAAAAAATTTCTGAAATGACTCACACTTATTTTCAAAGATCTAACTTCTGTCAAAATTTCAAGTTTCCAACTTAAACCGTTTAGAAGATAGAAGGGTTAAAGGATTTTGCAAAATTTTAGTTTCGCATAACGGTAAATTAAGACACCGTATGCGACAAATATATATTTATTGTATATATACTTTTAAAGCTAATGAAAGTAGTAATCGTTTGGCGTTTTCAAAATGAAGATATACCTTATACAACTTGTGCTATAACAATTTAAATATAGAGCTTTTTTGAACCTTTGGGGAGCTGTAGCTCCGTAACGGGTGGGGCTACAAAAAAAAGTTATTAAAAATAAAATTAATATTTTTGTGAGATCTATCAGCAGTTAAAATTTCATAGCTCTATTGCAAAAAAAATGTGGGGATCTAAAAGTTAGGTGTTCGAGAGCTACCCTAAGGCTTGGTCCAAACTCAACCAAAAAAAATAGGGAACCTACAAATTACTCCCAAAATATTTTGTGTAAATTTCAAGATTCTAGCTTTCTTAGTTTTTGAGTTAGCGTGCTGACGGACGGACGGACGGACGGACATGGCTCAAAAATCTTAGAATTTTTTTCTGATCCGATCCATACCTTTGAAGGTATATCTAGCTCGCTTATTTCGAGGTGTTACAAACGGAGGAGTAATTTTATTATACCCGATCCTATCGTACGGGTATAAATATGCATTCTGATGTCATTAAATGTCATTTGACGTCGTACAGTTTGCCTCATAGATATAATAAAATATATGTAGATTAGCAGCTTTTTTTCTCTCTAATATGTTTCCTATTCAACCATTTTCAGCCGAAAATTATCATATGTTTTGGTCTAATGCAAAGTCAGCTGTTTTGATTTTGTACAATTTATGGCATATTTAATAAGAGTATTCACGAGCAAAGTGGTCTTACACAAGTGCAAAATTTTGCACCGTAGCATATGTCAATTTTTTGACAGTTAAAGAGCACAATTTTTTGTTGTATTCATGTATAAAAAAGTGCAAAGTTTTGCAAGACTATGCAAGACCTAAACCCTATTGTAAGCGCTATAAAATTAGATAAAAATTAAAAAAATGCCTAAAAGAAATGAAAAAAAAAATTATTTCTGATTATTTATTAATGCAAGCGTATAAAGATATACAAAAAATATGTGAAATTTTTCGTAGGCATATCATAATTCGTGTTTTACATTTAAGCATATATTATGTAGGTATTACACAAGTATATAATACACATATTTTTTAGACGACAGTGATGATAAAGCTGTTGATGAAAATAATAATAAAAAGTGTTCGTGTCTTCAATTCCGCGTTTCTTTGAAATTGGCAATAATACGCTTTAGATTGGGATCATCGAGCGAAAATGAAATGGAAATGAAGATAGTTCTTTAAGTAATGAAAAGCACCAAGAAATAAATTAACATTTTTTCTATTTCCTCGGCTGACCATTTTTTATTTTTGTTGCCTCAAACATCATGCTAGAATGCAGATCAAAACAAAAATTTGCACTTTTGCATCAACTCGTCAATATCCATAATATTTTAACCAGAATTTAAAAACTAGATTAGAGAATTTGCGAAAAAAGTATTAAATTTTATGTGATGCAAATATAATAAATATATGTAAATTAACCTTTTATTAATTTTGAAATTAAAACTGCTTGATTTAAATCAAATATTGAATATTATTGGAATATATAATTGAATATTATTGAAAATTCAATATTTGTAATAATATATAGTGTCGAAGGCTTTCTTAAAACCCACGAATAGCAGATAGAGGGGGGTCCGCCATTTAATCGATTGCTCGATGATGATCCTGTGCGTGTTTGATTGGTTTACACAGCTCCTGTGGGGGCGGAAGCCTGCTTGCTCGTTGCGTAGCTCTGGTTCAATTTTCTCTTGTAATCTGCTTTGTATGATAGTTGCTATGATTTTGTATGAAAAAGTACAATTGTAAAATGTTAATGAGTTAAAAAAAAATATATAAAGTTCTACAAAAATTTTTTTAGCCTTGAAAAAGTATAGAAAATATACGAACTTTGGCGCAAAGATAAATTTTTTTTGTGTTTTATTCAGTCCTAATCCAGAGAAAAAATTCAACAAAAAATTAAAACATTAAGGACGCAAAAAAGAAAGCTGAATATAATTTTAGTTTTGTATTCAAATTTCAAATTTCTGAATTTGTAGGTATGAGAATTATTATTATAAAAGTATGAACAAATGTACATATGTATGTATATTAAAATGATTTCGTTTTTATTTCAAATTATTGTCGTGCAATAATAATTGTAATGATACAAAAAATTATCTGATTATAAAATTTTCAAAAAAGCCCTTTTATAACAAAATATTCAAAATTTGTATATTTTATAGTTATCTATATCATACAAGCCGGATCGAAACACTCAATGTATTTTATATATAAATGAACTTTTTATTCATAGTTTTCGTTAAATGTTCCGGCTTGTTCTTATAAAAAGGCGTTGTTCATTAAGATTTTTATTTTTATTTTTTTTTTACGAGGGTTGGTGGAAAACTCGAAAGTCACCAAGCGGAATTGCACGTGGTTCCTCAGGGTAGTGTTGGACTTTAACCAACCAAAACCACCCCCCTTTTAAAACCCAACTTTAGGGTGGAACCTTTAATACAAATGAGCAGCTTGGTTTTTGGAATAGGGATGTGGGAAGAATGGTTGGGGAACTATAATTAGGAAATTTGTGATTATCGAGGATAGGTAGGAAAATTTGGAGGGACATTTTGAATAAAGATGTTAATGTTCTTCTTAAACTTTAGTAAATCGTACACATATGAATTACCAACTTTAGGGAACACATGTGATGGTATATTGTTCCACAAACGGGACGTGCGCATAACAAACGAATTTCCATAAGCCGTATTTTGCCATCTTGATAACTCTACATGATAGGGATGAGCATCTGTTGCACTCCTTATTTCTCGTTGGAAAACTTTGAGTGGAGGCATTAACTGTTTAAATTCTTTGGAACAGGTGTTAATCCCTACGAGATAATTATAAGATAACTATTTTGTTTTGTATGTAGCAATTAGCAAGAAACCGTAATTTAAATTTTCTTGTAATAAGTTATGATCATAGATATATTAACTAATAGATAGGCAGTGAAGCAAATTTTCAGTCAATTTTAAGAAACAGATGAGTGGACCGTGCGTATGTATTGCTTTAGATTCCTCAGAAATAGGTTCCTAAAAGGTAAAGTATTATCATTTCTACTTTTTAAAAGAATTTTATCAATTATTTTTTTTTGGTCCATTTCACACCGCGAGGGAGCATAGGGCTTCCATTTGGCATCTCCATCTCACACGGTTTCCTGCTTATGTTTTTGCATTGTTCCATCTGAGGTAACACTGGCTGAGTTCGTTTATTACAGTGCGTCTCCCGGTGTTACTTGGACGCCCGCGTCTTCTACTTTCTTGGAGGTTCCACTCCAGGGCCATGCGACTTATGTTGTACTGGTGTTTCCTTAGCGTATGGCTCTACCTCAATTTTTTCCTTCTTAATTGCTGATGTTTTCGTTGTGAATGACCGCCAGTTCGAAGTTTCCGTACAGCTCTTTTATTATCCGGATTATTTTGTATGGTACGCCTTTCTCTTTAAGTGCTCTCCATATGGCAACTATTTTTACAGTGTTGAAGGCTTTCTTAAAACCCACGAATAACAGGTAGAGGGGGGTCCGCCATTTAATCGATTGCTAGATGATGATCCTATGCGTGTTTGATTGGTTTACACAGCTCCTGTGGGGGCGGAAGCCTGCTTGCTCGTTGCGTAACTCTGGTTCAATTTTCTCTTGTAATCTGCTTTGTATGATAGGTGCTATGATTTTGTTCACAGTATTGAGGAGAGTGATTCCACGCCAGTTGTTGCAATCTTTGAGGTTGCCTTTCTTCGGTTTGTACCGTTTTCCCAAGATGGATATAACCTTTCATTTTCCCATGCATCTGTGATATGAGGTCTCAGAAGTTCGGCTGATGTATTTTGGCAGGCTTGTAGAATTTCTGCCGGAATACCATCAGACCCAGCTGCTTTATTTCTTTTTAGCTGGTTATGACTTCTTTAATCTCAGTCATAGTTCGTGTGGAAGTGCTAATTCGCAGATTGTTTGTGTTGTTTTCCGCTAATGGTGTTTCTTCTGCTTCGTTTATTTCAATGTTGCTATTTTCTTGAAAATGTTCTCTCGATCCATCTTCTACTTATGCGATCAATTTGGTTATGTATATTTCCATTTGGTGAAGTCCACGTGTATTTCTGAATTTCCTTATGGGGAAAGATAGTGCCGCCAAGGATCAGTTGAAACGGTTGACATGTCTAGATAAGTCTTTCTCCGTTTTTGTTCCTTATTCCGCATTCATGTTTTCCCATTATGTTTTCTAACCCAAAATTTTGATTTCTCACTTTCACATTTAAATCGCCCATTAAAATGAAGGTGTCGCCTTTCGGGATTGTGTTCAGAGTATAGGTGAGCTGTTCGTAGAACTCGTCTTTCGCAGTACAGTACAGTACAGGAATTTCACATCGGAAACGGGCTGTAATAATCATATTTGATACGGCTTCCCAGCTATGTAGGGAGTTACGCATCCTTCTAGTTATTATTCCCACAACGTTTGTTCCACCTTCTTCTTTGCCGCTATTCAACAGCATGTTTCCATTTGCCGTGATAATTTCGCCATTCCCACTCCATCTAATTACACTTAAACCCATAATTTGTACTCTATATTCTGCCATTTCTCTTTCTATTTGGGTAAGCCTTGATGTTTATAGCATTGTTCGGACATTCCATTGTGCAATTTTATTCATAGTTCGAGCACCGAAGGTTGTTGCCGTGTTATCTTGCCAATTGTATCCGATTTGCCTAATTTCAGTTTCTTTAATCCGCTTATTTTTTCTAAGTATAAGATGGACCTACTGTAGAAGTTGTCTATTTTTTTTTTTTTTCCCTACATAACGCCTAATAAGGAGACGATGTCATTTGTTCTTATATCTAACATTGAAGATTTCACATTTAAAAACGCCTTAGTGGTGAAAACGACGTCAACTTTTCCGCCAGATGTCAGCTTATTCTGTTTGATGTTGTTGCGAATTTTTCCGCCATATGTTTTTTGCGAAAAGTTTTTTTTTCCTTAACGTTACCTGTGATGGTAAATAGTGTCAAAATTGATTTCTTTTTGACACCTGACATATTGATAATAATAATTCTTGTTTATCACCCATATTCTTGGAGACTAATCACTTACGCGATGAAAATATGTATCACACCACCTCTATCTAAATTTGTAATTCTAGAAGACTCATGATGAAAATTTTTGTTATGTTGGTAGTAATTTACTGTCAAATGAAAATTTTGCCATATTTAAACGTTCAGCTGAAAGTATTTAAAAAAGAGGTTTAATTTTTAAATAGTAAATGAAAGTACATATTCATAATCTGTCGTATCTTGCGAACCAGAAGTCGGAACGACGTGATTAAAAAAACCTAGTTCACGATTCTGTAATAGAAATTAAAAATAAAAAAAAAAAATGAGAAAAGTACCAAAAAATGGCACCCTAATTTGTGGGGGCAATTTTTTTTTGACGGGCTTAAAGTCGAACTTTTTTTTCTATATTTTAATTCTACAACAAAATCAGGGAGTACCTTAGTAGATAGGTAGGCACTTGGGCCAGACAGGTCAGTAGGTCAAGGTCACCCGGAAGTAGGTCAAACCGTAATTAGGTCAGACATGAAGTAGGTTAATATCATAAAAATAGGTCAGACAGGCGGCGGCGGTGGCCGCCAGACAAGTCTAGTTGTTTATAAAGATTGTATACTTGTTTTAAGTAATAGGTAAACATGGAAATAGTAAGATTTTTGCTTGCAATTTTAAGATGTTTTTGCTTGCATTTTTGATATGTTTGCATTTATTTCTTGTTTTTTTTTTCTTTCGTTTTTTTTTATGACAAGTATTTAAAGAAGAGGAAGGAAAAACCATTAATTAATTGTTATGTAAGAATGTTGAAAAAAAAAAAACAGGAAATCAAAAAAATATCTAACGTGGTACATGTTTACTTATTGATGTATACTTGGCTTAAGTAATAGATGCAATGAAAGTAGAAAAAAAAAATGGTTGGTAAATGTAAAAAGAAAAAAAACAAAAATGTTTAAACATACAAGATACAAAATTTTAAAAAGTAGAACGCATCTTTAAAATTCATAAAGAAAAAGTGCAAACCTGTTTTTCTGTCTAAATAATAATCAAACCATTGGAAAAAGAACCAATTTTTTTTTTTTAAAAGAGAATTAATAATTATTGTCATTTTGTCGCGTAAGATATTTTTTGTTTGTAAGAAAATTGAAAAAATTAAAGTTATGGAAATACTTAACGATTAACATGTTGCTTAGGTTCATTGTATGTTGCATAATCTGCAAAGAATAAAAAAAGAAAAAAAAAATCCAATTCATCAGGTTAATTGCATTTGGTACCTATTTTGAAAACAAGAATATAAAAATAAAACAGATTTATTTACATGTTCAAAAAATTTTTATTTAACTAGAAATATTTTACAATTTTATAGAAATCTGAGTTGAAAAATTTTTTACGATGATCATGTTAAGATTGCAGAAATAGTGAAATCTAATTTTTCTATACGTCTTTGATTATATACGTCTGTCTGTATATAAATTTGAAAAATCTTAATTTAATATTTTTTCTTTTAAGAGATGCATTTAGACATTAAAACAATTTTTTACAGCACATCTGAAACTGGTGTTTGTATAGTGTATAGGACATGTTGATTTAAAATTTTCATCTTTGATAATGACGGTAAGTCTCTGCTTAGATCTTCTATTTTAACACTGTCAATGTACTTTTCAAGAAAATGTTTTTTTTGCTCTCCTTTAACATAAATTTTTCCAGCTGATTCTAAATAGTATTTTAATATAGGTTTTATGTCTAAATATTCAATTAAACCGTTATTCCATTTAAGTCCATTTATTTTATTTTCGCAATACTGGTTATTATAATTTCCCTCTGGACTAAGTTCTTCTGCAGGGTATGGTGGTTTGAAGTGATATACAGTAGGAATTAAACTTCCTTTTTTTAGTATAGCCAGTTCTTTTAGGAAATATTGCTTTTCATTTCCTTTTAAAAATTGTAGATCAACTACGAAAATTTGATTATCCATGATGAAGGTTTACAGACGAATGTTCATTATAACTACTAAATTTACATTTATATTCACTTCGGAAAAAGAGCTTTTCCTATAAATATAGGTTACCAATGTTAGTTTTTAAGCAATACAAATATGCTGTTTCACCCATTTACTATGATGGTTGCGGGGCCATCATGCTGTGGTAAAACCACTTTTATTCATAATTTAATAAAATATAAAAAAGAAAATATACAACCACATATTAATAGAATTATTTGGTGTAATCCAGACAAAAATGCCGTTCCAAAATATATCAAAGATGTAGAATATAGTAATACTATTCCAGATTTTAATAATTATTGAAAATCTTTGTTAATTATTATCGATGATATGATGTTAAATTCTCATGATAAGTATGTATGTGATTTATTTACTAGCGGATCACATCATAGAAATTTATCAGTAAGATTTGTAACACAAAATGTTTTTCACCAGGGTAAATTTTCAAGAGATATTTCACTTAATTGTAAATATCTAGCACTTTTCAAAAATCCAAGAGATAAATCGCAGATATTATCTCTAGCTCGTCAAATATATCCCAATCAAATCAAAGCATTTGAAAAAGTATATAATGATGTGACGTCAGTCCCATACGGCTATATATTAATAGGTCTACTCAAGACGTTAATGACATATTTCGATTAAGCAGTGATATATTTGGAAAAGGTTTGTGTTATTGTACGAGAGATCAATTAGAACAATTTGGGGAAGAATATGAAATGTTTGAAGACCAATCGTCAGACCAATATTGCACCTATTAAAAATCTCTAAACTAAAATTGCAGAAAGTAATTATAAAACACTGTGACCCAGAAGTAATTAAAACAATTTGTGAAATAGCATTAAATATTTTAAAAGGTAATTGTGATCTGAATAAAAAAGCAACAACACAATTACGAAAGTATAAAAAGGAATTAAGATCACTCATTTGCCGAAAAAAATCTATCAATAGCAAAAGAAAAATTATTATTCAACGTGGTGAATTTTTACCTACACTTCTAGGTGCAGTACTATCAGGGATAATCGGAAATTTTATAAAATGAATAATACAACTTTTAACAAAATGATAATTCTAAAACCCGAGATTTATGAGAAAATGAAGCAAAATGCAGACGCTGAACTCGATGAGTTGGATAAAATTATGAAAAAAATATTGATAAATAAACATCTTACGGATACTCAAAAATGGTATTTATACAGACAAAATCTATTTAAAATAAGAAACAAAAAAACAACAACTTCCTAGAAATAAAGAGGAAAGAGTAAAAATTACGGAAACAAAAGGTACTCAAACTCGTGCAAAACCAATTTATATAGATGCGGAATCTCAGTCGTATTTTCCTGAATATAAAAATGTTGGAACACAAGATGTACCTGAAGAAAAATTATATGAAAAACAAGCTGATGACGAAGTATTTGATGATGAAATTCAAGAAAATATTTTAACAAAAGCATTGTCATGAAGCGGCTGACAATGCTTTTGTTAAAATATTTTGGAGAACGTATTAGAAAAAGAAAATCAATTAGAAATCAAAATGTACAAATTTTTGAAACTGATACAGGAGACATTATAACTGTTCCTTTAGATAGCCCAAGCCCACCAACGAAAAAAGAAAAAACTATATATACTAAAGAGTTGAATAATTCATCAAGACGTGTTTTAAGGTCAGGTAATATAGCAGGTAATACTTAAACAGAACTTAATTTTCCAATTCGTAAGAATAAATCCGCAGGCTCATGGACAACATACAAGTAAATTATGAATTTTATGTCACTTTACTTAGTGATTCATCTATGAAATATTATCCAGAAAATTCATTATCATCTTTTACAAATAAAATGAATAAATACATGTGTGATTCAAGGTGGAAAGTCGGTATTTCAGAAATGTATTTTAATGATTTCGTTCCTGAAGAAGAAGTATATGAAAAAGAAGCTGATGACGAAGTATTTGATGATGAAATTCAAGAAAATATTTTAACAAAAGCATTGTCAGCCGCTTCAATTGGATAACGTCTTAGAAAAAGAAAATCAATTAGAAATCAAAAAGTACAAATTCTTGAAACTGATACAGGAGACATTATAACTGTTCCTTTAGATAGCCCAAGCCCACCAAATGTGTATGGTGAAGAATGGGAAAAAGTACTCAAATATTTATTAAAGGTATGCAGAAATATATGATAGGAGTTGGAACATCAAATATTCCATACATACAAAAACAAATGATATGTGACTGGAAAATTTTTCTACTACCAACACTAATTCAAAATATACGCCCACTTAATAGGTTTACAAGAAAAGAAGTTGAACGACAGTTGATTTGGGGAATTTTTAATTTTATAAACGATGATGTTAATTATATACAAATAGCAAAAGCTGAGGAGATGCCTAAAAATATAAGTTACACTACAATATGTGTTACTAGACCTAAAATAGATATAAAAATAAGAGGAAATTACGCTTACAACCTGGAAGGACTTTTGACAACATGTTTCAATCAAGTATCTTCGAAAGTTACAGAATTTAAAAAATATAAACCACGTGTAATAGAAGCTTTCAAAACTTTTATAGATAGTGTACAATTAATTCCAATTATTAAACCAGATATGTTTTTTATATACACAGATATAATTGAACCGCAAAAAATAGGTGATAAAGATGTAAGATGTTTAAGATCTATTAACATACAAAATTCTTTCACTGATACTGTAAAAGAATTCAGTAATATTCAATATTGCAATGTGGAGAAATCATTTAATAACATTTCATTACTTTTATGTGAATAAAAACAAAATAAACTTTTCCAATAGTTCAATTCCAACAAAAATTGTATTACATTTTAAAAAAGTATAAATAAAAGCTATTTTACAAATTATATATTATTTTATTTTATTCATTATGGAGAGAGTATTCTATAAGTATTATTTAATTTATTATTTATCGGCCCTTAATTACATTCAACCGTACCTTTTCAAAGAGGCCGTGGATTGGGAAGCTTTTTTGGGGTACTTTTTAGATATTTGAAACTATTATTTACTTAAGGCGTTGATATTTTGAAAAGAGAGATTATTAACTCTGGTATTAATGCTTTATCTGGTATTGCATCTGGTACAAATGTAAAAGAAGTTATGCAAGAACGTAGTAAAGAGATTGTTTAAAATGTACGACGTGGTGCCGTACGAAAACTGAATGAAATGTATGGTTCTGGTAAAAGAAAACGAAAAGCTATAAAAAGTCCATTCATTAAAAATTTAAACTATTTTACGTCAAAACGACGCAAAGATAATAACAAAAAGAAACATAAAGATATTTTTGATTAATTATGATTGAGTGTATGAAATCTGAGTTGGATATTTTTAAAACCCAACCCATTCAGTCTAGTATTTTACGATCTGAAGAAGTTTCCTACAATCCTATTGCTTCTTTAGACAACCCTTCAACTATTGAATTTGTTTCACTGAGTCATGGCGATACATATAGATATTGGCCTTCTACATATTTGAGATTAAAAGTGCAGGTATTAAAGAAAGATGGAACGCAATGGAATAATGATAAAAATGCTGAAGGAAGAATAATAATACAACCAAGTGTAGTTAATAACATTTTACATTCTTTAATAAAACAATGTAATGTTCAATTAAATGGCAAAATATAACACCATCTGATGGAAATTATCACTATAGAGCTTATATTGAATCTTTATTAAATTATGGTACAGATGCTGCTGCAAATCATTTAGAATGTGCAGGATGGATTTTAGATAAAGCAAATATAGCTAAATCTGATAATAATGGTTCAAAAGAGAGCCAAAAATTGTGTCATAATAGCAATGTAGTGGAACTTATGGATAAACTACACGTAGATATGTTTAATCAACCTACTCTACTTATAAATAATGTTGACATTCGTATAGTTCTAACACTTGAAAAACCAGATTTTTATCTATTTGCAGACGATTCTGATGAATCACAATTAAAAATTATAGAAGCTACGCTATTTATGAGGCATATTACCTTTAATCCAAGCGTACTGTTAGCACAGAATGCTGTTCTGGGAAGTCCAATGCTAAATATAATTATAAACGCGTTGAAGTAAAAAGTTTTACAATTCCAATGAACAGCTCGTCAATATCACTTGATAATGTTTTTATTGGGCAGTTGCCAAACACAATAATGTTTTGTATGACAGAAAAAGTGGGTTACTCTGGAAAAAGATCAAAAAATCCATACAATTTTAAAGATTTTGATATTTCACAATTTGTGTTAAACGTAAATGATGTTCAAATACCTAATTCAGCAATTGAAACCAGTTTTTCAGATGAAAATAATTCCTGCACAAGAGCATACAGTA
Source organism: Poecilobothrus nobilitatus (assembly GCA_947095535.1). NCBI lineage: Eukaryota > Metazoa > Arthropoda > Insecta > Diptera > Dolichopodidae > Poecilobothrus > Poecilobothrus nobilitatus. Next base: position 104,997,219 of record OX352772.1, read on the forward strand.
CACTTTTTTCAGGAACTGGAATTTACCACAATGATAAAGGTCATCAGATAACAAAGTCTATGTTTAGTATTGGATTTTTTATACTTGCTTTTGATTTAACTCCAGATGCATCTGGAAATGAAGTATGTCAAGGTTTACTAAACCATGGTACAGTTAGATTTGAGGCAAGGCTATCTAAACCACTTACATCTTCAGTAACTGCTATTGTTTATGGAGAATTTGATGCAAGCATACAAATTGATAAAAATCGAAATATATTCACAAATCTATAAATAGAATATTGAAACATGTATTTGAATATTCAACAAGATGTCATCGTCCTGTGCACTTGTGGACGTAAAGTTTTGTTGTGACGATAAAAATACTTTATTTGTAAAAGATATTTGTTTAGTTGGAATTAAAGTTTTAAACAAAAACAACAATAAATGAAAAAATTTTTAAATTTTATTTAATTTGTTTTTTATTATGAATTACTTATATATAGTAGATACATATACATTTACACAAATATTCTTATATATTATTTCTAAAAAGTTCTGCAAAATAGTCAGGATCTTCTTCTTGGTTATTTATTTCCCAAATTTGTTGCTCAACTATATTTTCATCTAAGGCTTCAAACGGTGGTATGAATTCTTCAGTTTCCATTAATTCCTCCTCATCTACGGTGGATATAATTTCATTAACTTGGACCTGATTTAATATACTGACTATTGCAGTTTCTTCAGTAAATGGAAATGTGGTTGAGTCAGTTGCCATTTTAGTTAAATATCTTACCAAAATTGAATTGAAAATGATTTGCCAATAAAATTGAACTGCGTTATATACTATAGCACCCAGTCAAACTTCAAGTTTTCGGAGTATACAAATAAAGAAATGAAAATTGGATTTTTAAATCTAGTTAGATGGTGTATAAATCATGTCAAAATTTCAAATAGTAAAAGAAATACATATAGTTCTGTACAGAAAAAAATGTTACAAGGTAGCAAGTAGAGATTTTTATTCCGGTTCAAAAATTTAATGTATGATGTAATTTTTCTTGGCTCTTTTATGAAATACCTGTGTTTTTACGAAAAAAAAAAATTAAATAAATCAATTTTGTCAATTTCAATTTCAAAATCAATTTTGGTACATATAAACCTGAATCTGAAAATATAAAGCAACTAAATAAAATAAATTTATACCTTTTTTTAAATTTTATTTTTATTTATTAATAATAATAAAAACTTATAACTACAAACCAATTTACATTATTTATTGGTAATTTGCATATATTTTACCAAAAGACTCAGATATATTATATACAATACTTAAATTTTTATCTTTATATACAAAATGTTCTTTTTCTTTTATTTCTTTTACAAAATCAGAATTCTCAAAAATATCAGTATATTTTTGAGGTACAAAAATAATTAAATTGCGGGTCTCAAAGACCCACTTAAGACCATCAATGGTCTTAATTTGCTTTACATTTAATATATGATATAGAGCATCTTGCTCCATATCTTTCGTTTTTAAGAAACTCTTTCTAGTTTCTATATTTTTCTTATTAAAAGCTTCTTTGAAGCTTTTTTTAGCTGGTGGTTCTTCTTCTTGAAGAAGAATGATTTCTTCTTGCTGTTGTTGAAATTGCTGATGTTGTTGCTGTTGTGGTTGTTGTTGATGATGATGGTGATGATGTTGTTGTTGATGTGTCTGCGATTCTTGCTGATTTCTTATTCTTTTTTTTTTAATTGGCGCCAACTCCTGCTGCGTTGGCTCTATTTGTTTAGCGCATTCAAAAATCTCTGCTGTGTTTTCCATTTTGCTTTCTTGTTGTATTATTATGTTGAGCTCTTTCTTTGAATTGATATATCTTAAGAAAGATCCCACTTTATTTATACTAAATTTTTCTTCTAAATAATTATATTATCATTGTTTAGAAATCAAAATTCTTAAGAAAACTAGTTAAAAACGTTGTAAAGTAAGTTGTTTATTAATGTAATAAATTCTAATTGATTATAATAAAACTATAATTTTTTTAAATAGCATTTTTTACAACATTGTTGCATTTAACAGTGTTCTAAAGTTAAGAAAAAATCTTGTAAATAAATTCTAATTATACTTTTTTATGAAAGAATATTATTTTTTATTTACCTATTCCTAAATAATTTATTTTTATTAGTAAATATTTTTCTATTTTTATTTTTTCTATTAGCATTTTTACAACATTGTTACATTTAACAGTCCTCTAAAGTTTTTTACATAAATTCTAATTATACTTTTTTTATGAAAGAATATCACATTTACTTATCCATTGATTATGACTATTATCAAAGCCTAAGTATTTTACATATACTTTATTGCCTTTTCGTTTTAAACTTTTTTCAATTAAATAAGCATTGGGGTCTTTGACACTAGTTAGTTTCTATTCATAGAAGCCACCATGAACTAATTTATTTTTATAATCTTTTAAACTATATGTAATCGGGTCTGTCTTGTTTTTAAAAGCTATTTTAAAAACTTCAGTTGAATAGTTAGGTTCATATCCTTTTTGAAAAGTACCTTTAGACCTTGCAATTCTAACAAAATCACCAACATTAAATTTTCCCTTAGGGTTTCCCTTTCCCTTAAAAATTCCCTTAACGACGAATTTGTTTTTCATTTTGTGATGTAACTTGGTTTGGTTTTAACTTAATTGTACTGTGTTTTGTGTTATTATATTTTTCAATTAGTTTTGGCAAAAGTTCTATTCATTATAATTTCATTGTAAACTAAACTGTTTCCACATAATTGATTTTAATGTTCTGCTAAACCTTTCACAAACACTAGCCTTCATTTCTGAATAAGTATGATAGTGATTTATTTTATAGCTTTTTATCGAATTTTGGAATTTTTTGTCGAAAAATTCTTTTTCCTGGTCAGAATGAATATTTTTTGGTGACCCCCTCCCTTTTAAAAATCTTTTCTATATTTTTAACTACGTCATCTGCTGCCTTTGATTTAACTTTTTCGGCATATGCATATTTCGAAAATATATCGATAACAGTTAAGAGGAACTTGTATCCATTATTCACTTTTTGACAGGCCGACATATCTACAAGATCAATTTCCCATGTATCATTTAACCCTCTTTGAGATATTTTTCGTCTTCGAACTGGACGATGAATTTCAGATACTATTTGTGCTTTTGACTTTGTGAATTTGAATAAGAAATATGTATATAAGTTAAGTTAACCTATAGCTTGAAGTAACAGCATTTTTCATATTTTTTGTAGGTTCCCTATTTTTTTTGGTTGAGTTTGGACCAAGCCTTAGGGTAGCTCTCGAACACCTAACTTTTAGATCCCCACATTTTTTTTGCAATAGAGCTATGAAATTTTAACTGCTGATAGATCTCACAAAAATATTAATTTTATTTTTAATAACTTTTTTTTGTAGCCCCACCCGTTACGGAGCTACAGCTCCCCAAAGGTTCAAAAAAGCTCTATATTTAAATTGTTGTAGCACAAGTTGTATAAGGTATATCTTCATTTTGAAAACGCCAAACGATTACTACTTTTATTAGCTTTAAAAATATATATAATAAATACATATTTGTGGCATACGGTGTGTTAATTTACCGTTATGTGAAACTCAAATTTTGCAAAACCCTTCTATCTTCTAAACGGTTTAAGTTGGAAACTTGAAATTTTGACAGAAATTAGATCTTTGAAAATAAGTATGAGTCATTTCAAAAATTTTTTTTGTATCACCCCCCGTTTAGCAGCTGTAAGGGGTCAAAAACTGAAAATTTCCTATTTTTAAACACCTGTAACTTGAACACCTGTTAAATTTTTTTTGAAGTAATACACAAAAATTAAAGCTTCAACATTATACTCTTATTTCTGTTAACAACTTTTTTTAATAATATAGAGTTACTTTATAATTGACGAAAGTGTTACTTGATTTTTTCAAATTTTCTAACAAATTTCTTCAACAAATTTTTTTTCCATTTTGTTTTACTCGATAATTTGAAATTGTTGAGGATATAATGCGTAGTACATAGAAATGTAAATAAATAAACAACATAACGGTTGCTTGAAGAATTTTTATTTATATGATATTAATATATATACACACTTATATAATATCATGTTTATTTACATATCGTATATGTCACTAGTGAATGAATGATAAGAGTATAGATGTATATTATATAGCGCCGTATTTACATACATATATGTATTTTAATGTACTTATAAGAAATTATTCTGTCAATGGAATATTTAAATATAATATAATATAATATTTAAAATTATATTTACTATTTTGTACTAAGTAAATTTAATATACATTTACCGCTTAGTATTAAATGGTACTATAGAATATTTGAAAAAGTTTTGGATTGATAATCGTTATGTGAAAGGTTAGAATTTGCTTTTGTAGAATGTACATATAAACATATAGTTTGAATATATGTACAACCCATAGTTCTAGAAATTATAAAATTCACCCAAATTATTTTAAAATACTAAAATATTAAAAAAATAATATTGTGAGCAGAGTGACAGGCTGTGAACATACTAACGGTTCGTACGGGTATCTAAGAGTTGACAAAGGCAACTGTATTCTTCCTCGTTTTTAATGAGGTGTCGCACGGAGGTAAATCTCGAATTTTTAATATCTGAAATCTAAATAATATTTTTAATAAATATGTTACAAAATTAATAAATAAATAAATTTATGAAACATTTGTTAGTAAAATTGCAACATATGCAAAATCATTCAAAGGGTCAATACTTGTAAAATAAATTAAATAAAAAAATATAAAAAACATAATAAAATATAAATTAAAATAAAAACATCTTGAAACATCTTGTACACAAAATTTTAAGTCTCTTAGAAAAATATTTTAAATAATTTGTTTTATTTTCGAAATAATTCTTAACACATATTGCTTAAAACTTTATAAACTATTTTTTTCAATTTAAATAATATTTTTTAACTTATCACGTAAATTATTTCATTATATTATAAAAAGAGATCTTGCTTTTACGAAATTGGTTTTTGTCGCACTTAAATACAATAAAAAAAAAAAAAAAAGTGTAAAAGAAAAAAGAAAAAAAAATAAAAAGATAATATAAAGAAAAAAAAAAAAAAATAACTATAGAAATTTTTAAAACTATTTCTAAAAAACAATGGTGAATCAGTGTAATATTTGCAAAAACCGAATTGCTGGTAAAACCAAAAATAAAGGAATTCAGTGTGGTACGTGTGCCTTGAGTTTTCATGCAAGGTATGTTAATATATCTGATGAACTGATTTATGCCATCATGTCAGGTAACGCTTATTGGAAATGTGTTAATTGTCCAACAAAATCAAATGAGTCTATGGCGTTAATTGATACTAACGAGGTTGATGAAAATAGCAAAACTCCTAAGATATCAGTTGAATCTGTGATAATTAATAACAACAATCATAAGATAAGTAATGACGTAAGTTTTTGCAATTCTCTTAATAATAATGCTCAATTAAGCCTAGAAGATAAGAATAAGAATAAGAATCTTTCAATTGTACTAATTATACCCCAGAAGAATTAGCACAATTTTTAAAAAATCTAGGTGCTGTTTTGCTCGAAATTCACAAAAATCAAAAACATTTAGCACTCCAGTTTGAAGAAGTTTTAATCAAAAATGCTGAATTATTGAAAGAAAATTCTAAATTACATGATCGTGTGAATAGTTCTGAAAATCACATCAGCATTTTGAAAAATAGAGTTAACAGTTTGGAGTACTTACATGATAAAACGCAGCAGAATTTGTTAAAAAATAATCTTGTACTAGCCGGTCTACCTTCGAATCTCATAAACCCAACAGAAACTGTTTTGGCGATCGCAAAAAAATTAATGCTAATATTGATTATCATAATCTGATATATCAGATGTTACAACAATTAATCAAAAAAAAATTAATGAAGCTGGTCCCCAGAAAAAATTATATATTGTTAAGTTTAATTCTGATATCCCAAAAAAAGAATTATTGGAAAAAAAACGACAATATAAGCATCTTTTTACTGTTGAATTAGATATGAATAATGATGGCAACAAAGAAATATTTCTACGTCACCATCTTACAGCACTGCAGTCTAATCTTTATTATGAAGCTAAAAATATTAAAATCAAACATAAATTTCAATTTCTCTGGGTCAAAGATAGCACCATTTTCTTACGGAGAAATCATTCCAGCAAAATATACAAAATATTGTCGAGGAACGATATCAATCGTATTTATAAAACCTTCAATACCTAAGCACAATATCAACACAATACATTTACAAATGGTAAAATTAAAAAACTTAGTTATATGTATTACTTTTTTATTATTCTTTAAATTCAATTCTAAAATTTTTTTTTCTTATCTTTTGTCAATATTAATATTAATAGTTTATACAAATTATTTTTCTTTTTTTCTTACATTAAAGAATATAATATTTTTATACTTTTGTTTATACATTTCTGCACATTTAAATTTTTATTTAAACACTTATAAAATCTTTAACATTAATTTTCATTATTTAGTTTTTATAAATTCAAATTACTTTCCCATAACTTATGAAATAATTTATTTTTGTTATATTAATAATTTAACTTTCTTTTTTATAATTTAAATCAATTAAACTATCTAACTCGGTTAAAAATCGTAAAATATACAATTTACATTAATTTCAATATGTTCATTACAAACCATTTCAAAAGGTATTATATTAATCTAAATTTAAAATATAGAACTTCACTTAGTCCTACTTTAAAATTATAATTTGCTAATATACAATGTCAATCTTCGAAAAGTTATTTACAAAAAACTATTATGGTAAATTATTTTACTACAAAAGTAAAGAAAAAATTCACAATCAATAATAAAAGCTTATATAATAATTGTTTACACAATCCATTTAATCTTTTAAAAGCACCTTTTTATTTACCTATTAAAAATTCCACAATAATTCAATATATTACATTGATTTTGTTATTATTATTTTTTTCTAAAAATGATTATTTTTTTTATGTTTCAGTGTTATTACCTAAAAAAATTTGTATTATTTTTGTATATATTAATTTATTACTTATTTTTACATTCTTTTTATTTTTATACATTCACAAAATTCACGAAATTTATACCTAAATTAATAATTTACATTTCAATAAGCAATCTTAAAATACATTTAATATTCCCACATTTAACCATTTATTTAAACGCTTATGCATTACAAAATATTCACTTAATTTTTTCTTTAAACATATTTATTATAACCAAATTTAAAAAATTTTTTTTGGTTTTTCAAATTTATTATTTATCTATTTTTTCAACTATTGTTTACTACACTCTTGGAAGTTTTATTACTCCATTCTTATTGACATTCATTAAATTTACACATGGCTGGATGTTACACATTTCTAGTTTCGAACAGCTGATTCATACTCTGTTCAATTTTTTTTTTTTTTATCATTTATGATGCTTTCGAATGAAACAGAGATCGTTCAATGCAATTTAAAAGTGAAACATTATTTAACTTATAACAAAGACTCAGTAAGTTTAAAATATCAAAATAATTTTAATATTTTGTACTTGAATATTCAAAGCTTACGGAATAAACTACATGAGGTGGAATCTTTGGTTAATAGTTTTGGTTGTAATATACATATAATTGTCTTGACGGAGGTATGGCTGGCACTTTCTGAGAATAATTTTTTCAATATTCCCAGATATAACTCATACTTTATAAATCGTGATAAAGCTTATGGTGGAATTGCTATATATGTTAAGGATGATATTGCTAGTAATGTTTTATTTAGTGAAGAGTACGAGAATAGTCAGTTTTTAGGAATAAAATTACTTAAAGATAATATTAATGTTATAGGCATATATAGATCTCACTCTACTCATCCTAATCAGTTTGTTAATAAACTGGATGAGCTCATATTTACCTATAAAAGATCAACAATAGTAGGGGATTTTAATCTTAATTTGTTAAACAGCAATAGCTCTGAAATTAAAATGTATAATAATATGGTGTTGAGTAATGACTTTGTGGTTTGTAATAATATCTCCGAAAAATTTTCTACTAGGGTTGGACCTCAATCAAAAACTATAATTGATCATTTTTTGACTGATATTGTAAATTGGGAATATAATTTTTACGTATTAGACAATAGTCTGTCCGACCATCAAATGTTTTTTATAAGTTCTAACTTCACTCCCACAATAAAAAGAGAAAAACAGTACAAGGTTATTTTAGACTATTCAAATGTTGGTAGAGACAATTTCTGGATAAACATTGACTCCTACAATGATTTTGGTGAGGTCACGGGTAAAATTAGCGCATTAATAAATCAGAATACTAAACATATTGAAATAAAAAATTGTAAGAAGAAAAATGAGTGGGTTACAAGTGAGATCTTACAAGTAATAAAAATAAGGGACTCATTTTACAAATACAAAAAGAAATATCCACATGATGCGCACATTAAGAATTTATATTTTCAATATAGAGATAAGGTAAAAAAAACTAACAAGGGAAGCTAAAAAAAATCTTTATTCTGATAGGATAGCGCAGCATCCCAGTGACTCTAGGAAATTATGGAATCTGTACAAAAGCATAATATTTAATACAGCTTCCTATGAGTCTAAATCTATAATAAATGCTCTGTGTGATAACGATAGAATAATTGAAAAGGAGGAGGAAATTAGTAAATGTTTTAACAATTATTTTATTAATGTAACAAAAAATATAAAAATTTCATATAACAACATTGATCAAATCTACTTAAATCAATTTAGACGAAATATCTATTCTCATTTTCAACTAAGTCCTACTAATAGAGAAGAAGTTAGTTCAGTGATAAAATTTTTAAATCTTAAAGCAGCTACAGGTTACGATAATATTTCGGCAAAATTTCTTAAACATTACTCTGATCAATTAATCCAAGTTTTAGTAAAATTTATTAACAAGTCTTTCTAAACATACATTTTTCCTGACAGTCTTAAAACTGCTATAGTAGTACCCATTTTTAAAGGTGGCAATAATACAGATTGTTCCAATTATCGGCCAGTATCTGTTCTTTCGGTTTTTTCAAAAGTTTTTGAAACTATTATTAAAAATAAACTTAGTTTTTTCATGACTAATAATAATATTTTGAATGATGAACAGTATGGATTTGAAAGGAATTCAAATACCGCTGCAGCATGCTTAAGTCTGACTGACTTCATTTCAAAAAATATAGACAACAAAAAATACGTTGGTTGTGTGTTTATAGATTTGCAAAAGGCATTTGACTGCGTCGATCACAAAATTTTATTACTTAAATTATCTAATTTGAATTTTAATTATCACCAAGTAAAATTCTTTGAATCCTATTTGCAAAATCGAAAACAGATGGTACGCATTAATAATAATTATAGTTCTGAAAAGGTTGTGTACAAAGGGGTTCCTCAGGGTTCCATACTTGGACCGGATCTTTTCAAGATATATATAGATGATTTATCTCGTTTAAATCTAAAAGGGAGAATTCAATTATATGTAGATGATGCAGTACTAAAATACGCTAATGAGAGTGAACAAAGTATTATTTTGTCTATTCAAAGTGACCTTGCTATGATCGAAGAATGTTTAACTAAAAATCGTTAAAACTAAATATTAAAAAAACCAAAATAATGTTTTTTGAAAATAAAATGTGGGATAGTATTAATAGCTTGCCTTACAGAAACGAGAGTATTGAAATTGTTAAAGAATTCAATTATCTTGGTTTACTAATAGATACTAAATTAAACTGGGGCAGTCATATTGACTATATAATAAAACGTATAACGCCTTATATTTTTGTTATTAGTAGATTGAGAAACTTTTTGTCACAGAAGGCTTTATTTATGATTTATGCTTCTTATATAAAATCAATAATTTCGTATCTCAACCCAATTTGGAGTAATGCTCCACAAATCTAAATGAATAAACTAGATATAATTCATAAAAAATGTATAAAAGTAATTCATAGATTCCCCATATAGCATCCAACAAGTTTGTTGTATTCAAACCAATATTTAAGCCTTGAAAGAATTTGCAGGCTTGAACTATACTTACTAGCTTTTAAAATTTTAAATAACAAAATTAAACATAACTTTATTCTAAATCGAATGATTGACATACATAATTACAACACTCGCAATAAGGCAAATTTTTATCTAACGTTATTTAGAACAGATAACCAAAAAAAAAACTGTTTTTATAACTGTTTAAAGGTTTATAATGAACTTCCGCAAAACCTTAAGATTATTGATAATTTACTTTTTTTTAAACACAAAATAAGAATATTATTGGCTCTAACAAGCCAACAAAGTTAAAAATAAAAACAAAAAATAAAAAATATTTATTTTTATATGGAAATGGATTGTTTTTTTTTAATGATATTATGGGAATGAATTAGTATTTAATTTAAGAATTAGTTTTAGTATAGTATTAGTATTTAATTTAAGAATTAGTTTTGGTATAGTATTAGTATTTAATTTAAGGAATAAGCAAAAATAAATAATGAAATTGATATTTAGTTGTAACAAAATAAACCTATTATGTTTAGTAGATTAACAAAACAAAATAAATTTATATTTTAAAATTTTATACGACCATACGGCTTAGGCTAAGGTCTTGAAAAAAAAAAAAAAACTTAAAAAAAAAAAATAAAGGAAAAAAAAAAAATTAAAGAAATTAAATTAAATTGCACCATAACTTAAAAAACTATATTATTACTATATTATTAACTATAGACTTTTTTTTGATAATTAATTGAAATTAGCGTAGCTTTAATTTTAGCAAAATCGTCTATTAAATCGGTGTAATTCAAATTTTCAAGAAATTCCTTTTCTATTAATATAATGGCTAAACCTACCAACCTTTCCTGGGACATCTTACTACGTAAATAATTTTTTATAATTTTCAATTTTGAATTTACGTTTTACGCTTCACAATTTACGCTTTGCAGACATTTATTGTATTATTATAAAAAATATAATTTAAAGAAAAATAAATCTTACAATTTGTACGATTTTGCTAAAAAAAATATTGGTTTTTTGGTTTCGTCAAAAAAAAACTTTAAACACAAATTTTAATCACAATTCACAAATTTAAATAAATAAATTAAATACAAATTTAAAATTAAATGTATTGGTATATATATTAAATTATACAAGCTAATAAACTTAATTTCAAACTGATCAAAATTGTTTTACTAAACTTTGAAGTGTTTTATCTTAAATACTTTTAATGTAACACTATACACAATTGTCAATTTTTGAAATAACTTTTAACTGAAATTTTGAATACTCTTATTTTTATATTTATATATATTTTTTATATTATTCAATATTATATATTTGTGAATCAAATTTTGACTACCCTTATTTTTATATTTATATATTCAATAATATATATTTTTGAAATAATAATTTTTAACTGACATATGGTATATTCTTATTTTTATATTTCAAAGTACCTACATCTAATTACAATAGATGTACATACTTTGGTTACAATTTCAACAATACAAAAAGCAATAGAAAATATAAAATAAAGATAATAAGCTTATTGCCTTCTACGTAAATAAATAGTAAAAAACACTTATCTCCTCAAGCCTCCCTTAATCTATCTCTCTTTTTCTAAAATAGAAAAATCTATGAAAGAAATATGTATAACAAGCTGTTCTCTTTCTCTCTTTCATAGTATTCCATACATTTAAAATTAATATATATACTAATATATCACATAAAAGAATATTGATTTGAATGAAATGCGCACATTTTTATTTTTGCACAAAATTTATATAAAGAAAATGAATTGATTTTTGTTTTGTTGAAATAAAATTTTTATATTTAGTGTTCAGTTTTTTTATTCTACCCTCACTGAGAGACAATATATTTTATGAAATATTATCATATGATACAGTTATGAAAACAATAGCCCTTAATAAATAATAATGAAAGTATTATTGATTTTAAATTTTTTTTAAATAATTGTTTTGAAATACCTAATTAAAATTAAAAAAAAAAATTCTACTTGTTTAATTATTATTTGTTTGTACAAACGAAAACTTTCAAAATTTCGGCGCCCTGTGCAATTGCACCATTTGCACATATGAAAGCGCCGGCCCTGCTTAATCCGAAAAATAATTTTTTTTAAAAGGAATTAAATATAAATTCTTTAACTGGCGCCCGAGCAGGGACCTTGGAAAAAAAGTTATAACCGTGAGAACATAACTATTTAAAACCAAGGCCACGTATTCAAGCAGTTGTAACCGTGGGAACACAATCCAGAATACGTAGTGAATATAACCGTACCGCAGTAGGTCTTTGGCGAGAATAAAAACTAAAGACTAATAATAAAAAGGAGTTATACGATATATTCCTAACCAACATTAAAAGAAGCTGAACCTTCTTATGTATATCATAGTCCTGTAAGTAAAAATCATAAATCATCGAAAAAATTTTTTATATATAAATCAAAAAAATATATATACAAAAATAAAAATGAATACGAATAATATATTAGAAGAGATCAAAGAATCTATCAGACAATTAACTGGTGCAAGTAATGCACAACTTGAAATTATTAGAAGTTTACAAACTCGTTTAGAAAATATCGAGTAAATAAATAAACTAAATACACCCTCAATATCTAGCACAATCAACAACACAAGTTTACAAAGTCCTAGAAATTAACAGGATCTAGAAGATATTGGAAAATTACCAGATGCAGTAAAAGAATTACAGACATTCGACGGTAATCCAATACATTATGTATCTTGGATACATAACGTAGAAAGTATATTAAAGGATTACGAGATAGTAAAAAACAAACCTATATACAGGGTTATCTTACAAAGTATCCGCCAAAAAGTACGAGGAAATGCAGACTCGGCTTTAATATCGTATAATATCTTCGACGACGACTGGGAAGATATAAAAACTTGTTTGTCACTACACTATGCTGACAAACGAGACTTACGAACATTGGAACATCTGTTCCAGAATCACAAGCAACATCAACCTAAAATGAAATAAAAACAAAAACACAAAGAACTTTATTCTTTTAAGCATTTTATAAAGTTATACTTATCTAAATGAACTGGAGCATCACAGCAACATCACCTGGAATTTTATCTAACACCTATAATAGAAGTATATTAGAAATTGAATATATTAAAAATTAATTTTAAAATTTATAACAGTTAAATATGAACTTACTTGTGCTTATTTTAGAAATCTCTGTAAATATCGTAATAATATAAAGTTTTTGGATAAAAAAAATAAATAATTGAATTATAATAAACTATTGTTAAAAAGCTTTCTAAGAAAGAAATTGAATTATATAATTATGTAATAAGAAATTAAAAACGAGAATAGAATTAAACTTACTCACTTTTCTTGTTATATACCATCAGAATACAAGAATAGTAAAACATATGATGATAGGTACTTTTTCTTTGTACATAAGAAAGGTTAATGAACTCAAACCGTAATGTAATTTTAATTTAAGATAGCATAATAGTATACAGTAATATAATTTTAGTTTAAGTTAATATAGTAGTTTATAAGGATCATTCGTATTTAAGCAATAGAAAGATGAGGAGCAAAATTTGATTATAAATTAAATTATATTAAAAATAAAAAAAAACTTTTGGAACAACATATTTTTGGCGTACTTATTAACTATTAAGTATTTTTTGTGGAAGAACAATTTTGGCGTACCTTCATAATTAGGCGTATTATTAATCATGGTCTTTCGAGCCGGATGAATAGAGATTGTTGGTTGAAATAATGCAGATTGTTGGTTGAATCAATGCAGATTGTTGGTTGAATTGTAAGTTAAAAAAAAAAAATAGTGTGTAATTTTTTTTATTAAAATACAAAAAAAAAAGGAGAACATTTAAATATATATACAAGTACATAATTTTTTTATTTTAAGCAGTAGAAAGAAGAGGAGCAAAATTTGATTATAAATTAAATTCAATTAAAAATAAAAAAAAACTTTTGGAACAACATATTTTTGGCGTACTTGTTAACTATTAAGTATTTTTTGTGGAAGAACAACTTTGGCGTACCTTCATAATTAGGCGTACTAATCATGGTCCTTCGAGCCGGATGAATAGAGATTGTTGGTTGAAATAATGCAGATTGTTGGTTGAATTGTAAGTTAAAAAAAAAAAATAGTGTGTAATTTTTTTTATTAAAATACAAAACAAAAAAAAGGAGAACATTTAAATATATATACAAGTACATAATTTTTTTAAACTTATTAAAATTTATAATACTATAGTTTTGCATTTATATAACGTTAGTTGAAAAATAAAATAAATTTTAAAATAATAAAAAATTTGCCCGTTAACTATAATAAATAAAAAACTAATTGTAAAATAAAGCATTTATTGTCTTTTTAATTAATTAAAATAAAATTTATACAAAAAAAAAGAGAATGGAAGGTTTGGTTAGGCAGCAAGGAGAAATTCGTAATTCTTTAATTAGGTTCGAGGCTAATTACAAAAAAGATTCGAAAACACGTAAAACAAAAATTTATTTTAAAAACAAATTAGACCAGTTAGAGGTCAACTGGCAGAACTTCAAATCAAATCACGAGACAATAATTCTTGATGCAAATGAAGCCTGTGCAGAATATTTTAATAAACAAGTCTTTGGTGATGTTGAAGATTTTGTATTTAACTTCAGAAATACTTTAGAAGAAGACTGTTTCAGCATCCATTCAAAAAAACCGAGTGAACAAGAAGAAGAGAAAGCCACTGGAAAGGAAGAAGTAAATTTACCAAAAATAAATGTACCAAAATTTGCTGGAGAGTATAATCTTTTGACATCATTTCATGACTTCTATGCAACGTTAATTCACAACAACAAATCAATTTCGAAAGTCCAAAAATTACATTATCTTAAAACTAGTGTTATAGGTGAAGCTGCCCAAGTAATAAGACATTTCAACATAAGAGAAAATAATTACGATCCAGCTTGGGATGCATTAAAAAACCGGTATGATAATAAAAGAGTCCTTATCAAAACACAACTGAAGATTTCGTCTTCACAACCATATAATTCTACTGATACAACCTTTAATATTAGAAAATTAATCGACACTAAAAATGAGAGTAGACAAGCTTTGAACAATTTAGCAGTAAACACAAAGAATTGGGACATAATCTTCACTTATGTGATAAACGAATGTTTACCTTTAGAAACCAAAAAATTTTGGGAAAGAGAAATAGGTTATACGAAAGATTTTCCCACTTACGAAAAATTAACAACATTTTTAGAAGGACAATTCAGAGCGTTAGAGGCGTTAAACATAAAAGAACAACTCAAACCGCAACATCCAAGGGAGCTTTCCAGGTAAGCACAAGCTATGGTTGCCAAATGTGTGCAGGAGCACATTCCATCAGGCAGTGTTCACAATTTATTAGTTTGAACCACAAGCAGAGAAGAAAAGCTGTAATCAATAAAAGGCTATGTTCAAATTGTTTGTCAAAAGGGCATATAGCTACAAAATGTCCAAGCCGTTCATCGTGTTTCAAATGTAAGCATCGGCATCATACATTACTACCTAATGACACAATAATTGCAACAAAGCAAATTGAAGGAAGATCAGAGCCTGGTAGCTCACACGATCTAAATAATGTAACAAAAATACACCACGTCGGAACTAAATGTGTAAACAAAGAGATTTTGTTAGCTACAGCTTTAGTAACCATAAAATCCGCAGATGGACAAGAACATTTAATTCGAGCGTTAATTGAAGCGCTCGTCAAGAAATTGAATTTGAAATGTTATCCCAGCTATACAAAGATAATTGGTTTAGGCAACAATGAAGCAGGTACCAAAAAACAAAAGATTTCAGTTCAACTTTCCTCAATTCACAATGAGTCCAATTTGAATGTAGATGCCCTGGTACTGAAAAGATTAACTGGAATCCTACCGCCAAATCGAATATATCCAAATCAGTCCTGGAAACATTTAGAAAGTTTGGAGTTGGCTGATCCCAAGTATTACGAACCCGGTAAGATTGATATGATGTTGGGAGCGGATACATATTGGAAAATTATTTTAAACGGTGTCAAATTTGGTGAGCCTGGCAGCCCTATAGCTCAAAATACCGTACTTGGATGGATTGTATCTGGGGAAGCTACGAGTAAGCAAATAAAAACTGCAATACCAGAAGTTTCAACATATCATAGTCATCTCACAATTCAAGATGAATTACAAAAGTTATGAGAGATAGAAAAATTACACCTGTAATAAAATACCTCACACCGGAAGAAACATATTGCGAACATTTTTATGCCAAAACAGTACAGCGTTTGCCCACAGGACGATACGTGGTTCGACTACCGTTCAAGGACACAAATGCTAAACCACAGTTTGGAAAATCTCGGTCATCAGCGTTTTCCAGGTTTCAAAGTTTAGAGACCCAATTCACAAAGCTTCCTGAAATGCACGCAGAATATAGAAATGCATACAAGAATATTTAGACTTGGATGACATGGTTTTAGCTAAATCAGGCGAAATCGAAAATATGTGGCAAAACAAAAATGGAAGGACATTCTATAACACTAATTATCTCCCACATCATGCAGTTTATAAAGAAAGCATTACAACGAAACTTCGTGTGGTGTTTGACGCCTCCACTGAAACAATTGATGGGCCATCACTCAACGAGATGCTGTTAAAGGGTCCTAAGATACAAGATGATTTATTATGGATTTTATTAAGATGGTGGAAATACAAAATTGGTTTTACGGCTGACATCGAAAAAATGTATCGGCAAATTTGGATCAACACTGAAGATGCGGAATACCAAAGAATACTTTGGAGAAGAAATCCAAATGAACAGCTTCGAGATTATACGTTAAAGACAGTAACTTTTGGAACTTCATCGGCACCTTATTTAGCAGTTCGCACATTACATCAAATAGCAAATGATGAGAAAGATGATTATAATCTTGCAACAAATATAATAAAAACAGATTTTTATGTAGATGATCTTTTGACAGGTGCTAACACAGTAGAAGAAGCAGTGCTAATCTCTTATTAGCAAATAAATGATCTTTTGAAATCAGGTGGATTTAATCTTCGTAAGTGGACATCAAACATTGAAGAACTATTGGCAGGTATTCCTACCGAAGATAGAGAACTAAGTGGTGTGATTAAGTTTGAGATAGATGAAAGCATAAAAACTTTGGTCATAAATTGGTTTCCAAAACTAGATAATTTCAAATACAAATTAACAATAAAACTTTGCGAAACACTACTATCAAAACGCAAATTTTTAAGCACATTTTCGCAAATATTTGACCCGTTAGGATTTTTCGCACCATTCACCATAAAATTGAAAATCATAATGCAATCACTATGGCTAAAAGGAGTGAATTGGGACCAGAATCTTCCTCCAGAGGTTCAAGATATATGGAACAAGATACAAAAAGAAATTTACAACATTGAAAATATCACAATACCTAGATGGATTGAAACTACATCCAATTCGGTGGAGATTCATGGTTTCTGCGACGGCTCACAACACGCTTATGCAGCAGTATTATACGTTAAAACGCGAAATCAAAAGGGAGATACAAAAATTAAATTACTAACCTCAAAAGCGAAAGTCACTCCTATGAAACAGATATCAATACCACGCATTGAATTATGTGGAGCTGTATTGACGCCATGAAATTCGAAAAAATTAAATTTTATGCATGGACGGATTCAACAATTGTATTGGCATGGTTACGAAGTCATCCCGGTAATCATAAAACTATTGTAGCAAATCGCATCTCACAAATACAAGATATGAGTGAAATTGAAATGTGGAGCCATGTTCCAACAAACAGTAATCCAGCCGATCTAGCATCTAGAGGACTTTATCCAAATGAACTACTTTATGATGGAATGGACCTGATTGGCTTTTACATGAAGAACAAGATTGTCCAAAATTACCGCAGTTAACCGATATATTATTGGAAACAAAAAAGTTCAAGGTACACTTAAGTGCCAACTCTCAACCAAGCATTATTGACCAATTATTCAATAAGTATTCAACATTACAAAAATTGGTAAGGGTCACAGCATACATTATGCGTGTAAGAAATATTATAAAAAGGATCAAATTGCACTCAAATCATTTGACTATACAGGAATTAGAGGAAGCTGAAAATCTTCTAATTAGTCACATGCAACAAAATAACTTCACACATGAAATAAAAAATTTAAGAGCTGGAATACCAGCTGGTGAAAGACTAAATAATCTTCATCCATTCATAGATGCAGATAACATTCTCAGAGTTGGCGGACGGTTGCATCACGCAAGCATTCCATGGGAAGAAAAATATCAGATTATCATAACCGATAAACATCCTTTAACTTCATTAATAATAAATAACATGCACAAAATAACATTACATGGAAGTACTCAATTAATGATCGGTATGATTAGAAGAAAATATTGATTGCTAAACGCGAGAAATGAAGTCAAACGTCACATATATAAATGTGTCATATGTTTTAGGCAAAAGGCTCAACCGTTTAAAAAGGATATTACATAACAATAAATTAACTTTTGAAGAACTTGTAACAACAACAGTGCAAATAAAAGCATGCCTCAATTCGCGTCCACTATGTCAGTTAACAGATGACCCGGAAGATCTTACAGCTTTAACTCCAGGTCATTTCTTAATCGGAGGCCCTTTATTATTGGTACCATAACCGACAATATTAGACAATCACGAACATTGTTTGAAAAGATGGCAATTTATGCAACAACTTGTTCAATCATTTTGGAAAAGATGGCACTCGGAATATTTACACACAACACAACATAGACCAAAATGGCAATATCCTTCTAAAAATTTGGAAATAGGAAACTTAGTATTGATAAAAGATGAAAATCTATCACCGTGTAAATGGTTACTGGCAAGAATACTGGACACATTCTGGAACAGATGAATTAATACGAGTTGTAACACTTAAAACTAAAGATTCTTATATATGGAATCTTCAATTCTTATATATGGAAAAGAGCTGTTTCTAAAATTTGTTTACTACCAATTATAGATAACCATTCAAACCTACCATAAAATAATAGGCAACCTAATACAAAAATTAATAATAAACAACTTAACATATAATATAAATGAACCTAATATAAATTGGAAAATAATTTAACTAACTTAATAACTTAATAAACAACTTAACATATAATATAAATGAACCTAATATAAATTAGAAAATTATTTAACTAACTTAATATAAAATAAAAATAAATTCGATAACCTAATACAAATTTGAAAATAAATTAACTAACTTAATATAAAATAGTTATATATATATGTAAAACTTACAGTTCAATTAACAATGGTAAATCCAATAATCAATCCAAATATTGTAAATGATCTCTAAGCAAGCAACTTCAGAATTAAAAATTTCAAGTAACATTTAGTACACAGTAATAATGTAATATATACATGTATAAATATTAAATTATAATATATTATTTAATATGAAATATCAAACCAAATGCGAGATATCAACTTTATTTTGGCATCTATGTTATCATATATGCCAAGGCCGGGAGTATGTTCCAGAATCACAAGCAACATCAATCTAAAATGAAATAAAAAAAAAACACAAAGAACTTTATTCTTTTAAGCATTTTATAAAGTTATACTTATCTAAATGAACTGGAGCATCACAGCAACATCATCTGAAATTTCATCTAAAACCTATAATAGAAATGTACTAGAAATTGAATACATTAAAAAATAATTTTAAAATTTATAACAATTAAATATGAACTTACTTGTGCTTATTTTAGAAATCTCTGTAAATAAAGATGGCTTTTGGATAAAAAAAATAAATAATTGAATTATAATAAACTATTGTTAAAAAGCTTTCTAAGAAAGAAATTGAATTATATAATTATGTAATAAGAAATTAAAAACGAGAATCGAATTAAACTTACTCACTTTTTTTGTTATATACCATCATTATATTCAAGAATAGTAAAACATAAGATGATAGGTACTTTTTCTTTGTACATAAGAAAGGTTAATGAACTCAAACCGTAATATAATTTTAATTTAAGTTAGCATAATAGTATACAGTAATATAATTTTAATTTAAGTTATATAGTAGTTTATAAGGATCATTCGTATTTAAGCAGTAGAAAGAAGAGGAGCAAAATTTGATTATAAATTAAATTAAATTGAAAATAAAAAAAACTTTTGCAATAGCATATTTTTGGCGTACTTATTAACTATTAAGTTTTTTTTGTGGAAGAACAACTTTGGCGTACCTTCATAATTAGGCGTACTATTAATCAACATCAATTATCAAATTTTTATCAAAGAAACCGATTAATAGATGAATTTTACGCGAACGTAAATAATCAACTATCTCTGATCATAAATAAAATCAAGACCAAAAACTATAGCGCAGACACCGTTAACGTCTTAAGCGAAACTTACCGGATGTCTTCATCAGAGGTCTCAACGGAGATCTTTCAAAAATGTTAATCATACAGAGACCACAAACGCTCCCCGAAGCTTATTCATCATGTTTGGAAATCGAAAATTCAAATTTCCATAACGTCGCAATCCATAATCGCAACTTTAACAATACAATATCGCCACAAAAAAGCCATATGATAAAAAGGAAAATCTTCCAAAATCATTCACAACCAAGAAATATACAACATAGTTACCAACCAACCAACCAAAACCAAAATATTTATCAACCTAATAGGAACAATTTTCCAGAAAGACCAGCATAGCCTAAAAACTTACCAACAATGGAGGCCGATCTTACAAAGAGTGAAATTTCAAGAGCTCGCATGAATATGTTAAACATGCAATACCATCCAAATCAACAGAGAATTTTCAATCTATAAACAACTAATAATACCGAAGAATATGACGGAAGTTATGAAGACTACATACAAAACTTCGACAATCAAGAAGAACAAGAAGAAGAAGAATATGATGAACAACAACTAAATTTTACGAACGCAGCCTCAATAGTAGCATCCCCTACTTAGAGTATGTCACAAAAGATAAGAAAATACTCAAATTCTTGATAGATACAGGTGCAAACAAGAATTTCATAAAAACAGAACTAGCACTAAACACAATACCAACAAACAAAGTATTTAAAATCAGATCAGCAGGAGGCGATATAGATAACTAAGAAAATAGTGGTAAAATTCTTCAAATGTATTGGCAATAATCTAAAAACAGAATTTTTCGTGTTACCTGGACTAAAGAGCTTCGATGGAATAATAGGTGACGATACACTCAAGCAACTGGAGGCAGATATCGATCATAAAAACCATCTCCTAATAATAGCACCAGGAATAAAAATTCCGCTCAAAGAGAATCCATCTCTCCAAGTCAACAGTATAGAAATCAGAGATAACCATTTAAATGAAAGTATAAGAACTAAATTAAAAAAGGTAATAAGTCAGCACAGCAAACTTTTCGGCTCAATCAACAACCACGAACTCATCGATACCTCTGTGGAAGCTGAAATCAAAACCACAACGGATGAACCTATCTACAGCAAGGTATATCCATATCCTGTCCACATGAGAGCTGAGGTAGATTTCACAGTTTCATTTAGAAACAAATCCAACAAATGCTTCAAGATGGCATCATAAGACCATCCAAAAGTCCATACAACTCTCCCATATGGATTGTGGAAAAGAAAATGGATTCATCAGGTGTAAAAAAATACCGTCTTGTCATCGATTTTAAAAGATTAAATACCGTCACAGTTTCCGATACTTACCCAATTCCAGATATAACATCAACAATAGTCAGCCTCGGAAACTCGAAATTTTATACCACAATTGATTTAACTCCGGGATTTCACCAGATAAGGATGAAACCAAAAGATATACCAAAAACCGCATTTTCCACGCTAAACGGAAAATACGAATTCCTGAGATTACCATTCGGATTAAAGAACGCTCCAGCGATCTCCCAGCGCATGATTGACGACGTACTCAAGGAATACATCGGAACAATCTGTTACGTATACATCGACGATGTAATAATCTTTGGCGGCAAAAATGAGGAAGAACATCTCCACAATATCGAAAAAATATTCAATAAATTACAAACAGCCAACCTCAGAGTCAACCTGGACAAAACTGAATTTCTCAAGGAAGAAGTCGAATTTCTTGGATACATCATAACCAGCAAAGGTATTAAACCATCCTAAGATCCTAAGGAGATAAAAGCGATGCAAGGAATTCACCCGCCTGAAAATCTCAAGGAGCTCAAATCCTTTCTAGTCTTAGCATCCTATTACAGAAGATTCATAAAGAATTTTGCCAAGATCGCAAAACCTTTAACCAACTTAACAAGAGGAGACAACGCTCAAATAAAATCAAACCAGTCAAGGAAAATACAAATAAATTTCGAAGAAGATGAGTTCAAAGCATTTCGAAATTTGAAGGAGTTATTATCATCATCCGATCTCCTTATATTTCCGGATTTTGAGCAACATTTTAACCTCACAACAGACGCGTCAAATCAGGCAATTGGAGCAGTCATGTCACAAGGAGAAATTGGCAAGGACAGACCAATAACATATATATCAAGATCTCTTAACAAAACAGAAGAGAACTATGCTACGAACGAAAGAGAAATGCTCGCTGTCATATAGGCATTGGACAAACTACGGAATTACCTATATGGCGCAAGGAAAATCAAAATCTTAACCGACCATCAACCATTGACGTTTACCTTAAGTAACACAATAATAACAAAGACAAGGAACTTATAAGAATTCTTAAGCAAAAGTTGAATCAAAATTCTTGAAAATTATACCCAAATCTTGCAAGAAATCTATAGAGAACACTTTCAAGCATACAAAATTAGAATCACACAACGAGTACTTGAAGATATTCACAATGAAGAAAATAAATTTAATATCATCAAAAACGAGCACAAAAGAGCAGATCGTAATTGGAAGGAGAATAAGAGACAAATTTTGGAAAAATTCTACTTTTCACAGATCGCAAGCTTAATCAAGAAATATACGGCAAATTGCGAGATCTGTAATACAAGTAAATACGACCGCCACCCTAACAAGCCGCATTTAATAGAAACACCAATCCCGAAATACCCAACTGAAATCCTCCATATCGACTTAATGGAAATAAAAAAGGAAAAGTTCATCACGTGTGTTGACAAGTTCACCAAATTTGCTAAATTTTTCAAATTTAAGAACAAATCTGCCTTATACCTCAAGCAGAAAATTATAAAAATCTTGCATTTTTATACAACGCCTCGAATGATCATAATGGATAATGAGCCAAGCTTCATTAGCCCCGTTATAAAAGATTATCTAAGAACCATTGGAATCGAAACATATTTCAC
The DNA here is from genome assembly GCA_947095535.1 of Poecilobothrus nobilitatus. Taxonomy (NCBI): domain Eukaryota; kingdom Metazoa; phylum Arthropoda; class Insecta; order Diptera; family Dolichopodidae; genus Poecilobothrus; species Poecilobothrus nobilitatus. Next base: position 105,020,650 of record OX352772.1, read on the forward strand.
CCCGTCACAAAGAAGTGAAGTAAATGGAATCATTGAAAGGGTTCACTCCACAATTGAAGAGCTTTCAAGATGCTTGCAACAAGAATACAAAGATCTATCTCTGAGGGAGGTCATTGATATAGCAGTAGACAGATACAACAACAGTATACACTCTTTTACTTGACTAAAACCGGCAGATATCTTCTTCGAAAGAATACAACGTGTGAATTATGAGAATTTAATTAATTTCCAAGGAAAAATAAACGAAAATTTTATCGAAAAAATTGAAAACAGCCAGAAAAAGAAAATAGAAAGAGAAAAATTAAAGAGAAAGGAACCAAAAGAATACCAACCTGGAAAAACCATATTCCCGAAATAAAACAGATAAAATCAAAAAATAAACCACTTTACAAAAAAGAAATAGTAGCTAGAAACAATAGAGTTACAGTAACCACTGAATCCGGAAGAAGGATTCACCAACCTCATATAAAAAATTCATCTAATTAAATTTACAACTTTTATCTCTTTCCAGCATATGGCTATGGGTGCCAATTGGAGCCCTTCAGATTTTCGAAAACATATCACCAATAATAACTGTTAAAGAAGGCATAGGACAAATATTGAATGGAAATATAAATTTAATCCATAAAATCGAATTGAATCATTATGAAAAAATATTAGCAGAAGCAAAAACAGAGATAGAATAAGTAAACCGAAGAAGTTCATTCAAACCTCAATTCAAATTCCAGTGGCAAGAAATCGAAAAATTAATCTCAGAGCTAATCGAACAACAACCAAGGCCTAAACGATCAATAAACTGGATCGGAAGCGCATGAAAATGGGTCGCAGGCAATCCGGACGCCACAGATTGGGATAAAATACTCAATAGCCACAACAAATTAATCAACAATAATAACCAACAATACCGTATAAACGAAGTACTTTTCAACACCACAAAACGCATCTTAGAAGAATTCAACGACTTAACTTATAGACTCGATAAGGAGTCCAATGCAGACATTCAACAAACACTTCTTAACAGACTAGTTATAGTAAAAGAGGAAATAAAAGAAATAATCAGAGCAATTCAACTGGCAAAAGGAAATATTATAAACACCAACCTACTTAACAAAGAAGAAATTCATAGACTAATTATAAAAAGCGAAATTTTACCATATTATAACGCAATAGAAGCAATAGAATATGCAACACCTACAATAGTAGTAAAAAATAGGACTCCCCTCTTTATTATCTCTATACCAAAAACCAGCGGAATAGAGTATAACTACATCAAAATAAGAGCAACAACAAGAAACTACAAGCAGTTACACCTAGACTTCAGAGACCTGCTATCCAACACAAATCAAATATTCGGCATAATCAAGAATTGCAACACCAACAAAAATATAATCATCTGTAATACAAATGAAGTTCAAGAACTCTCGGAAAATCACTGCATAAAACAACTTATGGAAGGATTCAACATTGGGTGCGAATACCAATACAACAACAAAGAAGAAATCGAACCTATCAACGATGCTACAATCTTACTTAATAATTTCAATGGAAGTCTTATCAGCAATAATACCAAAAAAAATCTCAACGGAAATTTCCTGATTCAACTTCACAACGAAAATTTTAAAATAAAAGATCTGGTATTCACAAACAGGGAAATAAAATCATCACATATTCTACCATCTGTCATGCACAACAATTCAACGGGAAACAAAATGAGATTGAATTTGGAATACCTACACAACCTACACCTAAACAATGTCAAGGAACTAGAAGAACTCTCTTCAGGTTCAATAATCAGCACAAGTACAGATATCATCTTAACTTTAACACTTACAATTGTGATAGTAGCAACCGTCATAAGGAAAATAGTGAAGAAACGTAATACCATGATCCTTAATACTACATCAAAAGATACGGAAACCGACAACCAAAATCTTCAGCCTATCAAAATAAATTTCTGATCCACGGGATGCGGATTTTTAAACGGGGATGGGTTAAGTTAACCTATAGTTTGCAATAACAGCATTTTTCATATTTTTTATATAATTTAACTTTAATTAAAAATTTCTTTCCCACAAAATGTAAAAGTGCTCAAATTACAATTTAATCATTCTCACGATCCAAATATTAACACACGCAACATATTAAATTGCAAGTTCAGCACTTAGATTAGTATAAATAATGTTGAATTAATTAGTTAAGAGACGGTTTAATTTTGTTATTATAATTATAATTAATAAAGTGGACTTAGTCCGAAAACTAATTTTTTTAAAAAGAATTAAATATAAATTCTTTAACTTATATATATATATTATGTAAATAAATTTTCGACTATATTCTGAAAATTAAAAACGGTAAAATTAAAGATTTATTTTCAATACTGTAATTTAATAGTTTAAAATACAAAATTTTTACAATATATTAACAATAATTTTTAAATTTTTTTCTTTTTGAAGCCATAAGGAATTGAAGTATAAACATCTGCAAAAACTCATTTTCTGGAATTTATTCGATATGTCTTTCTTTCAGGAACAGTGATGACTGTGTGATAGTATGTTCGACAAATACTAGGAAATGTTATATTTATTTGTTGAAAATTGTTTAATTTTTTAACTAATTGTTTCATAGAGCCAAAATTTATTTCTTGTGAAGCGTTATAATTTAAACGAAAACCTTTGACTTTGCAAACAATTTTTTCACATTTGGAGTTGGTACTATATATTTTGTATGCATAGTTCTTTGCACCCCCACTGACAAATTCTGTAATGTAACTTCCTATTCCATATTCTTCAAGCTCATCTGTCATATCTCCTATGAAAACTCCTGTTGGAGGATTATATTCTCCTTGACGTGCTACATATATTATTGAATCAGTATCGTAATACAAAACTCATTCCTTTAAATTGTTTAAATAAGAATACAATTTTAAACGAACTTGTGTGGTAGTGTAAGCAGCTATACAAACGTTAACTGTTAATAATGTTTCAGCTGTTTCTTCTTTATATTCCCAATTTACCAAAACTGTTTTTTCGTTTATTGGAGTTATTTGATTTAGACTCTTGGAAGGATCGGTAAGAAGAGTAAATAATTCATAAGGCTCATTTATGATTTCTGTTTTTGATTGATTTTCTCTCTGCCCAAATTTACTACAGAAAGAGTTTAACATTAATTTAGCTAATGATATAAGTCCAGGATTTTTTTCTATTTCGTTAAACTGTAAATTTTTGCCTTCCACTTTGGAAATTTTTTCTAAATATTTGCACTTTTCCTTTGGTGTTCTACAAAAGCTAGGCCAGCCAGAAGCTTCTTGTTTAATTTTAAGGAACTTGTTCATCATTTCAGTGAAAATTCCTTTTTGTGATGTAAGAGGATTAAATTGTTTAACATTATACTCCCATACCTCGTATATTTGCACTATTTTGTATCCCTGTTTAACTGCATCTCTTACTTCATCTATAACCCATGTTCCTAAAATTAACCTACCACGATTGTAATGAGAGCAGTCATCATTATTCATTTCCAAGCTACATGTTTGACAGCTGAAAAACATTAGCTTATTATTTTGATTTATAGGCAAAACCGGGTGATAGAATTTTTTTGGAGGAAGTATCAATGCCTTTATTAGTGCTTCAGTATTATTTAAATTTAATTTATTGCACTCAATTTGTGTAACATGAACTTTTGGATGATCCACTGGAAATTTTCCGTATTTACACACCCAAGGATATAGTGAGCATATATCTATATACATTATTTTCTCACCAGGTGCACATTTATAATATGTTCTTGTGTTTCCTGTTCTAACGCAATAAAACGCGTCACGTGGTTTTAGTGGTATCAAACTTTCGTTCTCCAATTTTGAGAGAAATGCTTCGTATTCTTTTGATATCATTTCGTTTTGAAATTCACACTCCCACTTTTCAATTACTTGATAACCTAAAGTTCAAGCTTTGGATAATGTAGCCTCATAACGTGTTTCGTATTTTTTATCATTATTATTTTTGAAACATTTTGGATGGTTATGGTAATAACAGCCATAAAACTCAAATATTTGTTTAGTACAATAGTACAATATCCGTCAACACGAAGACCTAAAATAACTTTTTCTTTTCCATTACCACTATGCTGAATTTTTACTTTTCTTTGTTTTTCTTCCCACATTAACCATTTTATGGCAATGATTGACTGGTTTTTTGATAAGCGATATCCTTTTTGATAAGCGATATCCTTTTTGATAAGCGATATCTTTTTTGATAAGCGATATCCTTGTTGAGGTATAAGTCCAATTGTATACGGCTTTAAAAAAATCCTTCTAAAAACCAAATTACACGCTGAAGCAATTGTAGTGGTCTCTAAAAATGGCTCAACCTTACATTCTTCCAAAAATAGTTGTCTGAATTTAATACAGGCTGCTGTCAAAATTTTTACGTCATTCATACAATATTCTAAAAGTTCATTTTGGAGGTTAAAAGACTTGTTTTATTTTCTTCATACCATTCAAGAAATTGTTTTCTTTCCGATGCACTCATTGAATTATAACAGTAATATTTACGATCGGGTAACTTTCCATTATATTTTATATTGTTTTTACGATTAAACAAATGAGGAAAATATCCTTTTTTCAAATTTATGTCTAAATCAAACGCTTTCGGTAAACTAGATAATGGCATTGGAATATAGTTTAATGAATCAATAAATTTCACGTTATCTAACAGCATTAAAATTATCTTTGTTCCCCTCATAATTAGTTTTGATTTGATGATGGTTTTTTCTAAGATATAGTTTAATAACTACAACTTTATCAAATATTTTTCTTTGGTTGAGTGTATATTCTAAAAACATTTGTATTGGATTTTGTTTCAACACATATTGTCGAAGTCCACAAAAATTGCATCTTTCAACATTAGATAATATACAATGCGTGCAACGTTGTTCAAAAATACATAAATCAGGCTGATGTTAAATTATATCCCCTATTGCAACACCTTCATGAAGTTTCTCCCCGATAGTATCATCTTGAGTAGTTTCGAGATCGTAGAAAATATGTAATGTATTCTTAAGTTCAGCTAATTCTTTACATGATGTAATAAAGCATTGGTGATCTAAAGCAACATTTGTATTACAGTTTTTATACAAATGTCCATAGCATATATGATTTACATCAGCTCTGCATACTTTGAAGCATTTTGTACAGGAATTTATTAGAGTAGAAATAGATTTTTTATTTGTAGATGATGTTGCTTTATGATTATCAAAACAAGTTTGACCTTTAAAACTTCGATTGCATACATCACATTTAATATTTGGAAAATTTGCGTCATATGCTCAAGATGATTTGCAAAAGAAACACGACCGTTTACATCTGTGAGACAATCTATAGTTATACGGCACATTACATGTTTGGCAAAAGTAATCACAACTAAATGCTGCTGTTAATGATGTAATTACATTGAAGTGACCTTCATCGTATATCAAATTCAATCTTTTTTCCTTATCTTCTTGACCTTGAAAAATAATCAATTTTTCTTTTCCTCTGAAATCAAAAACTACAATTTGATATTTAGAGAGGTACAGTTGAAATTTTTTCAGCTCACTGATACTAGCACCTTTTGCTGGGATGCTTACATTTGAATTTCTAATTAGTTGTAACGATGCTTTCAATTGAAGTTGACTTACATCTTTTCGCATTTTACAGTAGTCAACAGATTTTTCTATGAATGAGATAGCAACAACTAACGCACGTGGTAAGCATAGATTATCTTTGTTTTTAATAGAAATTATGCCTCTTCTTTTATTACATTCTTCTTCAAAATAGTTGTATCTTTTCCCTCTACCTCTTCCCGCTGGAAATCGTACATATGTAACATTTATACAGAACGTATCTGTAGATAATCCTTCGGAGTTGCTTTGGAAAATTTGTGAAATAACTTCCCAAATTTCCGAAATGTCAAGGTCTTTTGCTTCTTTAAAATTGATCCAGGCTGGACCACGTTCATGAAAACTGTGGCATCCAAAAGTGACACCAATTTTGTCACTAGGGTCAACATTTTCAATTAAATTGCTGAATAATTCTTCAATACCGGTTTTAATGGATCTTTGTTGTCTGGTACTGGATTTATTATAAACTCCAATTTTTTTCCAAAAATGTTGAATTGTTTTACATTCACTGATTTTATAGATTTTATCGTGATTTTTTCTGTATTCATTTTTTATTTTTTTTTTTCATTTTTTTTATTTATAAACAACCGACCGCGAATGTTTTCAATCTTAGAATTTTCACTCTATTAACCATTTTTTAACTTTTTACACAATTTATACATAATGTCTTGTTTGTTATTTGAAAAAATTATTTCAAACATATCAACAAATCTGTTTTATTTTTTTTATTTTTACACTACTATGTACCACTATAAGTACCAAAAGTAATAAACTTATTTTGAATCGCTTTATATTTTTTTTCTTGTTTTTCAACATTCTTACATAATAATAACATCTCCGTATAATATCACCGTATAATACTAACAATATTTTCTTTCCTCTTCTTTAAATACTTCATAGAAAAAGAAGAAAACAACAAGAAATAAATTCTTCTCAAAATTGTATCAATTTTGCCAAGTTTGAATCTTTATGTAAGATTTAAATAACCAGTTTGCACTTTTTCTTTTAATTTTTAAAAATAAAAGAAATTTTTAAAGATTTTATAAAGCATTTTTTCTTATTATTTTCATATGCGCCTATTATTTAAGCCAAGTATACATCAATAAGTAAACATGTACCACGCTAAATATTTTTTTGATTGCCTTTTTTTTTTCAACATTTTTACATAACAATTAATTAATGGTTTTTCCTTCCTCTTCTTTAAATACTTAAAAAAACGAAAGAAAAGAAAAAACAAGAAATAAATGCAAACATATCAAAAATGCAAACAAAAACATCTCAAAATTGCAAGCAAAAATAAAAAGCAATTTTTTCTGACTATTTCCATGTTTAGCTATTACATAAAACAAGTATACAATCTCTATAAACAACTAGACTTGTCTAGCGGCCGCCGCCGCCTGTCTGACCTATGTTTATGATATTAAACGACTTCCTGTCTGACCTAATTACGATTTGACCTACTTCCGGGTGACCTTGACCTACTGACCTGTCTGGCCTAAGTGCCTACCTATCTACTTACCTTTTTTAAATCATGTCGGCCCGACTTCTAATTCGCAAGATACGGGGGCCACTTGCAACTTATAACTATGTACATATGTATGTACTCCTATACTAGTTCAATATATAAAACAAAAATAAAATTTAATTTGTAAAATATACTAAACAAAAACAAAATTCACTAAAATACTAATTTATTTTTAATTATACATACTTCCTTTCCACTCTATCCATTTTTATATTTTTATTTAAACTTAAACTTAACTAAAAACTAAAAAAAAAAACTTAATTCCTAAGAATTATTTAAAAGTGATATTTATCGTACAAGAATTTTGCCGTGATAGAAAATGGCTATCGCTTCGTAGGAAAAGTCTTGCAGAATAACAAATAATCGCGTCAGTGATACTCTTCGTATGATAAGTCTTCAAGAATATGGGTGTATATTAAGGTTATTTCTGGAACATGGTTATATATTGAATATAGGTAAATTGTTTATATTATTTATTACTAATTGTTATTTTTATAATTTTAGCTATTGTTATTGGGATGTATAGTTATTCATATAAAGTGAGTGACTATATTTAATTATTTGTTATGGGATATATGTATTTTATCCCTCCATCGGGAATCGAACACGAGACCACCACACTAGTAAGCACACATTGCTGCGCGTTTACCTGTTTCAATTTTGAATAACATTAATTAAATTAAATTTTAATTTTAGAACAAAATACATAAATTATTAAGTAATATAAAAACTTAAAATCTCTGAATGAAACTGGTTATAAAAAACTGCTTTACATTATTTTAATAAATATAAACAGATGAGTGAACAAAATGTATACATATTATAAAATTGCATATGTGTTTTTTGACTGAATACCGATAGGACAACACATAAGAAGAAAAGAAACGACTATACCTAATTTCCCATGTATTAGTTAATATAATATCTATGGTTATGATGGTGAATTATTTTAATCCTTTCGCGTTTAATCTTTATAACTTTAGAAGGGTCTAGCTAATAGGCCGAAAACTGGCTTTTATTTCACATTATACCCAGCGCGTACCCTTTTTTCGATTTTTTTTCGAAAAATTCAAATTTATTTTTGCCATACAAAAATACGTACTATTTTTTGACTGATCTCTATTTGTACTACTCTAATGACTGATTGAAGTTTGACTAATAATTCCATAGATAGTTAAAAAGTATTGCCGTGATATATTTCTTTTGTATAAAATTCAAAATGGAATTTTAAAAAACAGAAAGGGTTGTACATAAAATATTTAAGTAGTCCAGATAATTCAAATTTACATAAAATAAAAAATTATTTGCATTTTTATATATATATATTTTTTTAATGCATTTCTCTGCCACATAAGTGTGGACAAGAATTTACACAGTCTTTCCTGTTCAGGCATGGCTATAAATGTCGTAAGGGGGAATAGCTCTTACGACGTGTCTGGGATTGGAACCTACACTCCCTCGGTGTTTACAGCGTATGTCTTACGCTCTACCCACTAGGCCACCAAGACCCCGCATTTTTATATGAAAAAAATAAAAAAATAAATTTTAACTTTTTTAAATGAAGAAAGTAAACAAATTTTATCATTTATTTCTATATTTAATTAATTCTAAACGTAAATGTCAACATGTTTAGTAATTCCTCTGAATTAAAAATATCTATTGGAATATTAAGCAGTTGTATAAAGTAACATAAAAATATTGTGTTAGGCCATTATTGACAATTTTGAAAATATATGGGTTAGGCCACTTTTGCGCTGAGCCACTCATATGTAAATGCAAATTTTTAGGTTTATACAAAATATTAAAAATGTGACAGTTCTATATTGAAAGCGTAAAAAAAATTAATTTTAACTTTTAACAGAAAAATTAAAAACATTTTATCATTTATTTCAATATTTAATTCATTCTAAATGCACATGTCAATATTTTTAGTAATTTCTATATGTAAATACAAAATTTTAAGCTATACAAAAAATCCAAATTTTGACAAGTTGAAAACGTAGAAAAATTAATTTTAACTTTTTTAAATAAAAAAATAAACATATTTTATCATTTATTTCAATATATAATTGATTCTAAACATATGTGTCAGCATTTTTATTAATTTATAAATGTGAATGCAAAATTTTAAGTTTATATAAAAAATTAGAATTTTTACATTTTTACATAGAAAACGTAAATTTATTAACTCTTAATAAGAAAATTGAAATTTTTAATAGTTAGATGATGCCGCCGCCAAATCCCCGCCAACAATTTAAGCAATCTTCTCTTTGAATTTGGCAAGTAAATGCATACGGTAGTACATTTAATAGATAGTTACAATAATAGGCAGTTTTTTCCTGGAACCACTGTGTCTATTGCTTCGGCTACTTTATCGTTTAGACCAGATAGCATATTATCTATACCATTCGTGTGTTTTTTTATTCATCCAAAATAAGGAGAATATTCTTTTGCGTTTTTTTATTGAATCCTTCCATCCATTCCGTGTTTTTTTATTCATTTTGTAGATTCTGGACGTATTCTTTTCATTCTGTCTTTAAGACCTTCTTTACATTTGGGAGAAAAACGTACTCTTTTCCACTCCTTTTTCAACCTTCATATTTACAACTCTTCATGTTTACAACAGGGTGTTTTTTTTTGGCAAAATCGTGTCAGAACATTTTGGTTTTCCTTACCAATCCCCCAGCTAGCATAGGGAATTCACTAAGCTTTTTCATCTGTTTCTATTTTGTGCTATAGCTTTGACTTGTGACCATGCTTTGTTAATTTTGCCTATTTCTTTCAATATTATTCTTTTCCAATTGTTTCTGTCTGTCTATATTTTTTCTTCCTTGTGGTTGCCAATTCAGGGTTTTTCTGGCTATCATGTTCTATATTTTTCTCTTCTTATTTGGATTTCAACAGGATCTTCCCCACACATACTCCAGAGTTGACAGTTATATATTCTGTTTGGTCAAAATATCTGGAAGATTATTTGAAGGCATTTGTTTATGAAGACTTGTAATTTGTTAGTAAATCTACTGGGTGATAGCCAGTTTTCACTTCTGTATAACAGCACTGATTTGATACAGGCGTTGAAAATCCTCAGTGTTGCTGTTTTGCTTGCGATCTGAGAGGATTTCCAGATATTTTTCAATCTACTAAATACCACTCTTGCCTTGCAGAGTCCGTTATCTATATCCTTCATGGTTCCTCCATCCGTGCCAATTATGCTACCTAAATATTCGAAACTTTTTACATCTTCAATTGGTGAATTATCTATTTCTAGGCCTCTTTGGTTTCTTGTATTGCATCTTATAATCTTTTTTATATTAATATTTATTTGCAGACCCACTTCGTTTGTACTTTTATTTAATCTTTCTAATTTCTCTTTCTGCACTTTTAATAATCTTTCTCTTTCATGTCGTTATAGGTATGATTTATGATATGCCTCATCGTCCGCATATTCTAAATTATTTATTATATTCCAGTTAATACCATGTCCATTAATTGTTTTCGTAACTTCTTCAATTACGATATTGAACAGGTTAGGGGAGAGTGGGCATCCTTGTATAACTCCATTATTAATATTGAAGGGCGTGCTCAGTTTTCCTTTGTGTAGAACTTAAGTTTCCGCATTCGTATACATGGCCCTGATTATGTTAATTATTTTTTTTGGGTTGTCTTTTATCTGTATTTTTTATGAGATGCCTTTTATCTCCGAATAGTATCTCTATTGAGTGTATAAAATGCTCTTGTGAAGTCAATAGATGCCAGATATAATGGTGAGTTATATTTATTTGACTGCTCTATTGTATTGGAGTGTTCTGTGCAACTTCTCTTCAGAACATTGGTACATTAGAAATAAAACGATGACTTCTTTGCATTTCTTTTTCATTTTGTTCCGACAGGGCTTTCCTTCCTTGCCTAAAAATTTTGTAGTAACGTACGTTTTTCCCCCAAATGTAAACAAGGCCAATGGAATGAAGTTTATTTTGAAGTTATTTTTTTAAATGTTGATGTTTGTTTATTTACTACTGCGTTATAAATTTATTTATTAAAATTTATTACTGCGTTACAAATTTAAAAATAATTGATTGCTTTTTTTAAATAAAAAGGAACTCAACTAACTCCCGTACTATAGAATTAACAACACTTAAATACTATTCCATTGTTTTATTATTATTTTTTAAGCATACAATATAAACAATTTAGTAAAGCAAAATGTTGTCAATAGCAAAATGTCAAATCTTTATTCCTTTAATTTTTTCCGTTTTTTTATTAGTTTTCTTTTCTATCCATTCCATTTATTCTGGAATGAAAATTATGTGTATAGTTAACAGAATCAATGTTATTTTGACTACAAACGCTGCGTTTTAAGATTTTTTACACAATAGCCAGGTCGGCAAGAATCCTCAATCCAAAGCCTCCTCGTGAGTGCCGACCGGAAATAATCACCAACTAGGTGGTTAGGTACTAAGGTAAAGGTAAACTTGAGGATAAAAACTTGACCTCGAGGATAAAAATAACGTTCAAATAAAAAATTATGATAGAGTTTTATCTTGTAGAAAACTATGAGAAGTGGAACTATGAGAAGTGGAGGTCATAAAAACATAAAATTCGCAACACATAATATTTATTGTGACGAATATAATCATATCCTAAGATTTCGCTTCTATTTGATAAAAATAAATTCAACATCACTGCAATATATAGACCTCCGCATAATTTGTTCACTCGTGTTGAATCTTTTTAAAAAAAACTCGAAGATCATCTCGTTAACCTAAAAATTGTAAAATCATTTATTGTAGGAGATTTTAATTTTGAAATAAAAACGACAAATGATAGTAATATTAAAACTTAATTAACAATTAAACTTAAAACTTAAATTAAACTTAAAACAATTACTAATTCGAATAGCTACTATTTCTGCCATAAAGAAGTCACCAGATCAGCTTCAAATAATTGTCTAGTCCATGTTTTAACCAACACCTTAAACAGCAAACTATATATATCGCTATTCCACCATGACATTTCAGATCATCTCCGTTTAATAATTGAACTTAAAAATATAAAAATACAAAAACAAGCAAAGTCAGCTGATCGTTTAATAATAAAAATCAACAATGATAAAGTTAAAGGGAAATTAAATACCTTAAATATCAAAACAACATATGTTGATGAAACTGTCAATAAATTAACTTCAACACTAACAAATATAATAAAAAGTGAGACCGTTGTGAAAGTAATAAAAGAGAGTGGCAAAAAGTTTTCATCTCCATGGATTGATAATGAATGTAGCAAAATCATCGAATAAAAAAATTATTGGTTTAAAAACTACGTTAAGAATAAAAACTCCGAATACCTTAAAAAGAAATATTCATACTGGTCAAATAAAACTACAGCCATGAAAAGAAAGAAAAAGGCAGAATATGACAGTACACCATTTTCTAAGGCTGGGAAAGATATGAAAAAAACCTGGTTATATATCAAAGAAATATTGTCAGGAAATGTGTATAACAAGGATAATAATGTATCGTTCCTGAATAATAATGACATTAGTAATAAAAAAATATTAAAAACTTGACAAATTTAATCAGTTTTATTCATCATTTATTTTCCTAAAATAACAACAACTAAGGAATTTAAATTTAAAATGATTTATAAGAACAAATGCATAAAATTGATCTAAAACCTGTCAAACTCAAACTCTGCTGGGCCAGATCATATTTCACAGATAATAATAAAACATTGTAAGATTGAGCTAGCTCAAACTATAACTAACCTTATTAACCAATCACTAACTCAGGGAGAAATGCCTAAAAATATGAAAATAAGCAAAATAGTGCACATTTCTAAATGTTTTGGCGATCCAATCGATATGAACAATTTCAGGCCAATTTATATTGCATAAATTTTTGGTAAACTGATAGAAACTTATATCAACAAGCCGCTAACCGTTTTCCTAGAGAATGAAAAATTAATGAGTGATCAGCAATATGGTTTCAAAAAAAACTCTAGCACTGAGGCAGCTCTTTTTGGCGTAGTGTAACACGTACAAAATGGATGAGAAAAAAATAAAAAAGTTGTTGTTATATTTTTTGATTTGATGAAAGCATTTGATTCAATCGACAGAAGTATTCTGCTAAGAAATTTATTTGAATATTGAGTCAATGCCAAGGAATTTAAATGGTTTGCAAGTTACTTAAAAGATAGATAGCAGTTTGCAGAATGTCAAGGTATGCAAAGTAACTCAGAAAATATTAAGTATGAAGTCATACAGGAGAGCAACTTGGGATTCACTTAAGTTTTGTGTTAAATCAACAGTTTGCTTAATCTGAACCTTAATGGTAAAGCGTTTATGTTTGCTGAGGACTTAGCAATTGTTTATAATGAGGGGCTCTTCCAAGATCTACAAAGTTCAATCAATATAGATGTGGCCATTATCGGTCAATGGATGGAAACCCACAAGCTAACCATTGACAGCAATAATTCGAAGTACTTATTTATTAATAAAAAAGATGTAGACAATGTAGTGGTTTCATATAACAATTGTTAATTAGACAGAGTTTCTCAATATAAGTACTTAAGTAAGGAGTTACAATTGATGACAAACTCAACTGGGGTGCACACATAAATGAGCAATTGAATAAGGGAAGAAGGAATGCAGACATTTTTAAAGTAAAAAATAAAAGACTGCCTGTCCACTTGAAACGATCACTATCTTACTCAATGTTTCATAGCACTGTCACTTACGCTATTCAAATATGAGGAACAGCTCCAAAATATATTAGTTTACTAAAAAAATATCACAAAACAAAGCTATAAAAAATCTTTTTGGGTATAAGCTCAGAACGGTATAAGCTCAGAACGTCTACGTTGGATATCTATAGGAACAACAACATATTGATGATAAGCTACCAAATTGACGTTAAATTAATTATCCACGTTCATCAAATGCTAAACAACAAAATCAACTCAAATATAAAATTAACGTTCAATAATAATTATCACACTTACAATACAAGAATTGCTAAAAACATTAGAATAACATCATCAAGAAAACAGTTTAATAGATATGATTCAATATATAATTTAGCTTATAAAAAATATAATGAATTACCTAACTATATTCAAAAATCAAATGATCTACATAAATTTAAAAAATATTTTAATGTATTTTATAAAGGACATAATTATCTATGATTAATTATTAATAACTAATTTAAAGATTAGCTGTATTTCTTTTTGTAATCTTGTGCTTATGTTTTTTTTCGTGCTTTTTCTCTTATCGTTCTCATTTTTGTTATTATATAAATGTACAATGAATTTAGTACATGTACACTTTGCACTATTGTTTTAATTTGTTATAAACTCCATACGAGCGATTTCGCTCCTGGGAAATAAATCTGAATAAAATAAATAAATAAACTGGGTTTGTCTTTATTTATCTTATTACTGACACTTCGGTTTTACCGGAACCATGGGATTCGGGCAAACTTGAGCCGAAATCAAGGCGTTATACTGATGATCAGTCTACTTGGGGGCCCAGTTGCGAACGGAGTATTCAGAGAATTAATTAGTCTTACCCTATGTATACGAATCTCTGCATAGGGCGAACTTTCCTTTTCTTCGTACTCTTCGGTTCAATTATGATAAAAAGATAAAAAAAAAATTCGAAAAAAGGGTTAGCTAGCACTTCCCAAAAAACGGCAAACAAAGCGATCCAATCGTACACTAGAAGTGCTAAGGAAAAACCAAAGGCGGTACGCAAAATGCACCCGTTGAACCAAGCCTTCTTCGATAAACGGTCGGCCTACAAAATAATTGAGAGGTTTAGCTCCCTCAATATACTACGTTCTACCAGGTTGGTGATTCAATAAGGACTTCCTACAACCCCTAGCAAAAGCGAAAGTGGCTATTAATTGACACACGACAATTAAGTGGACACGGAAATACGCTAAAGCTTTATAAGAAGGATGAGGTGGAAGCCTTAAGGTACATCGGTGAAAGCCCAAATCAAGCCTAAGAGGCAGACTCTGACCGATCCGATGACATTGACACAGCATCTTCCTCGGATCCAAAGCGGTGGATGACGTCATCAAGGCTGACTATGCAGATGATCTATTTAGATCTGATTCTGACAGCTTTGATGCCACCAAAACCATCTCAATGAACTTGAAGGACAAAGCTAGCGCTACGGTGGTGGAGATTAAAGATGACTCAGTTAATGTAGCTACTCCAAATTAATCTCCATCATTCGAAAGCGGTTTTCGCCGCGCTTGAAATCCGCCTCAGGAAAACGGGCTAGAATATTATCTTGATCCAAGAGGCAAGGGTGGCAAAAAACCAGATTCATGGATTCAAGATACCAGGTTATACGTTGTTGTATAATAAAGAGGTATCCAAACCTAGAAGATATATACTTGCTAAAAATACTTTAAATTTAACTGTTATGTTTAATTACGATGACGCTAATCTGGTCGTGGCGAGCCTAGAGCTAAAAAACTGAAAGCTCTGGGTTGTTGCGTCGTATCTTCCTCACGACTAGCAGGATTCACTTCCTCTATTCAATCTTGCAGCGTTGGTAGTGGATTCAAGAATAATGAACATTGGAGTCACCATTAGCTGCAACGCCAATGCTCACCATGTCATCTGGGGTAGCTCGGATATCAACGAAAGAGGTGTGTTACTTTTTGGTTACATTTTAAGTACTAACCTTCATATCTGTAATACGGGCAGGGAACCTACCTTTGTTACTAGTAATAGGCAGGAAGTCCTAGACATAACCTTAGTCTCAGACTTCATAAAATAAACTCATGGAAAGTCTCTGATGAGCATTCCTTATCTGATCAGAGATACCCTGAGTTCAGTTTAGACAAAAATCTTCTAATAAAATCATTTTATCATAACCTTAAGAGAACTGACTGGAACAAATATATGGAGCACTTAAAGTCAACATTTCCCTCTTTAACTCCTGGAATTCTTAAAAATATCCAGGATCTAAATAGCCTAGTAAACGTTTTTACTAAGGCTTGCAATAAGTTCTTACAGCATTTGTAAGACTTGCGATATTACCGATTTAAGAAGATCCAATAAATCTGCTTTTTCTTAAAAGGACTGATTTGGAATGACAATGGGTATAACCACCGCTCACTGTCTAATAAGGAAGCATGCCAAAAGACTTGGCTTATTCGCAAACGACTATTGTAGAGTATGCAAAGATGAAGAAGAAGAGGGAATGATTCTTCATCTCCTTTTCACATGTTCAGCCTTGTCGGCTAAAAGGAACACCCATTTGGAGCAATATCTCTTCAATAACCTTAACAGGTAAAATCTAGCGATCTAGCAGGTAAAAATGTGAAGCGCGTTCTCCTAAGACCTTAACCTAACCTTCAAATGTGAAGACCTTAACCTAACATAACCTAACCTAACATAAGGAATAACGAATTCAAATTTTTGAAATGTATGTTCGTATATTTTCAGTTTCTCGCAAATTTTTGGTCTGCTTTATTATTATTATTAATATTGGTTTTATAATTACTTTTAATATAATTTTTAATGTTATTTTATTTATTATTATTATTATTTTTATTCTATTTTTTCTCTATATATTCAAATATGTATTTACCAAACTTTTATCAAAAAATTACGGATGACAGTAAATTGACAGAAAATAGCGAGATGAACGAAAAATTGCCTCATGACTCATCATTTCATTCAAGGTGTGTTTCTTGTTTTCTTTTGTGAGAGAGAAGAGAAAAAAGAATCGTCAAAAGCATGAATGTCTAAAAGTTGAAAAAAAACATGAACATTTACACCAGGACTAAAACATACCGTAAGTAGAAATATGATTGTATTTCCATTATGGTGTATACAATAACATTTTAAAATCACGTATACGCTTAGCCATAGATATTATATACTTCGTAATAATAGATGACCAACTTTCGTTATTTTATCAGTGACGCCAGAGACGTACCTAAACTGAAATCGGAAACTAAAAGCTTCAAAGCACGGATGTCGCTGTACCACAATAATTTTTTTTTTTTTCCTTTTTTTTGTTTTCTTTTTCGAATTTTCGAAATGATAAAACTATAATATGTATTGTATTAAATTTCGTTTTTATTTAAATATATACTTTAAATAATTTTTTTTTACAGTTCATATAAAATATTAAACAATCAAAGTTAAATAAAGATAAATAAAGTGATATATATGTATAATATATAAACTTATACCTACATTATGTAAGTTAATAAAAAATATTTCAAAACTGAAAATCCGATAAGATTAGAAATCCAAGAAGTCGATTTAATGATTTGATCTATTTCAAGATTTGATCTTCAACACTAGGAAAAAACGGTTACATCATAAAAAAAAGAAAGAATAATAAAGAAGTGTTGGTATATTGTATAAAAAAATACATAATTTACCTTTTATATAAAATTGGTGACCATCTTGTAAAATTTTTTCTAGATTCAAGTGCATGGAAGTATGCAAGTTTTTAAATCTTCGAAATTGAGCAGTACCTACCATAAAGAAATGAAAAATAAATCAAAATAGAAGGGCCTTGGTGGCCTAGTGGGTAAGAGCGTATAAAATACGCTGTAAACATCAAGGGAGTGTGGGTTCGAATCCCACACACGTCGTATGAGTTATTCTCCCTTACGACATTTACAGTCACAGCTGAACAGGAAAGACTGTGTAATTTTCTGTCCACATTTATGTGGCAGAGAAATGCATTAAAAAAACAAGTAAATGTAACAGTAAGTCGATGCAACCGACTTATTTATACCCTACACCTAAAAAATTCAAATTAAATTATAAATCCATAAGTTATTTTAGTTAGGTATTTAATATAAGCTAAAATAATAAATGCTTTTACAACCTTTGTACAAAATTTCAACTTTCCAAATTTCAACCTATCTTTATCAAATTCGAAGATATGCTTGTTAGATCTTGGGAAGTGTGTGAAGGCACCCGGACCACCTCCCCAATTCATCCCAAATTTTAGAGACATTATCAGAACAGGGTAGACTCTTATATCAAATTTCAAGTTTTTATATTTATTAATTTCGAAAATATGCTTGTCCAGTCTTAGGATTTGTGTGGGAGATTCCGAACAACCATTCCAATTCATCTGAAATTTTAGGCAAATTAGGGATTCAGGAAAAAACACTCTCGTATCAAATTTGCAGTTTCTTTCTTTATTAATTTCGAATATATGCTTGTTCGGTTTTGGAAGTTGTGTGGGAGGTAACCGAACAGCTTCTCCAATTCATCTCAAATTTTGGATAAATGGGATTCAGGAAACAACACCCTAGTACCAAATTTGAAGTTTCTATCTTTATTAATTTCGAAGATATGCGTATTCGGTTTTGGGAGTTGTATAGGAGGTTTCGAACTTAGCCTTCCTTTCGTAATTAGTAACCTACTATATAAATTTTATCAAGATAGCTTCACTAGTTTTTGAGTTATCGTGCGAACGGACGGACGGACGGACATCGCTAAATCGACTCAGGAGGTGATCCTGATTCAGAATATATATACATGTCCATATATACATCGCTTCCTTTTGATGGTTACAAACACCATACCAAAGTTAATATACATATATAATGTGTAGGGTATAAAAAAAAATTAAATAAAATATCATAGATAAGTGTTGTATATATAAACACTTTATAATTTAATAAAAATGAAAATCTTTTGCACTTTATAATGAAAATTAGGGTAAATTCACATGGAATGTATGCATCCAGATGCAAAAATTATTGCGGTTACATTTCGTGTGCTTTTCGGTAATACTGACGAATATTTTGCATCCATTATGCTTCCATTCGTCCACGAGATGCAAAACGGCGACGACGAGACTAGTCTGTGTATATTGTTTTGATATTTGATGAAAAAAATGTTTATTTACAAAATAAGAAAAGGGGTTAAACTAGAGAAAATTGTTATTTTTATTAAATAGATAAGTTTTTTTTCTGATTTTTATACCTTACACCTAAAGTATAGGGTATATTAACTTTGGTATGGTGTTTGTAACCACCAAAAGGAGGCGAGTTAGATATGGACATGTATATATATTCTGAATCAGGATCACCTCCTGAGTCGGTTTGACGATGTCCGTCCGTCCGTCCGTCCATTCGCACGATAACTCAAAAACTAATAAAGCTATCTTAATGAAATTTATATTGTAGGTTACTAATTCCAAAAGCAAGGCTAAGTTCGAATCTGGACAAAATCCGTTCATGGGTTCGGATTCTGGAAGCTTCCGAATGATTCCGGAGCAAACGAGATTATCTCCAAGACCAACAAAGAGAGAATCTTTAAATTTTGTACAATGATGTTCCTTCCCATTCGATTTATGTCTCTAAAATTTAAGACGATTTGGTCTATGGGTTTGGATTTTGGAAACTTCCGAACGAGCACCAGAGCAAATGAGATTATCTCCAAAACCAATAAAGATATAACCTTCAAATTTGACAGAGTGGTGTTCTTTCATGTTTTATTTATGTTTTTAAAATTTAAGAGGACTTAGTCCATGGGTTTGGATTTTGGAAGCTTTTGAACGAGCACCAGAGCAAATGAGATTATCTCCAAAGCCAACTAAGATATAACCTTTAAATTTGGCAGAGTGGTGTTCTTTCATGTTTTATTTAAGTCTCTGAAATTTGAGAGGATTTGGTTCATGGGTCCGGATCTTGGAAGGTTCCGAACGAGCCCCAGAGCAAACGAGTATATCTCCACAAGCAACAAAGATAGAACCTTTATTTTTAGTACAAGAGTGTGCTGTTATGTTTCCTTTTCTTTAAAATTGGAAACTGACATTTGAAAGAATTTGAAGCATGGATTCGTATATTGGAAGCTTCCGAACGAGCCGCAGAGCAAACGAGATTATCTCCAAAACCAACAAAAATAGAACCTTTAAATTTGACAGAGTGGTGTTCTTTCATGTTTTATTTATGTCTCTAAAATTTAAGAGGACTCAGTCCATGGGTTTGGATTTTGGAAGCTTTCGAACGAGCACCAGAGCAAATGAGATTATCTCCAAAGCCAATTGATATATAACCTTTAAATTTGGCAGAGTGGTGTTCTTTCATGTTCTATTTAAGTCTCTGAAATTTGAGAGGATTTGGTTAATGGGTCCGGATCTTGGAAGCTTCCGAACGAACCCCAGAGCAAACGAGTATATCTCCACAAGCAACAAAGATAGAACCTTTATTTTTAGTACAAGAGTGTGCTGTTATGTTTCCTTTTCTATAAAATTGGAAACTGACATTTGAAAGAATTTGAAGCATGGATTCGTATATTGGAAGCTTCCGAAAGAGCCCCAGAGCAAACGAGATTATCTCCAAAACCAACAAAACTAGAACCTTTAAATTTGGCAGAATGGTGTTCTCTCATGTTAGATTTAGGTGGGTAAAATTTGAGAGGATTTGGTTCATGGGTTCGGATTTTGGAAGCTTCGGAACGAGTACCATACCAAATCAGGTTATCTCCAAAACCAATAAAGATATAACCTTCAAATTTGACAGAGTGGTATTCTTTCATGTTTTATTTAAGTCTCTAAAATTTGAGAGAATTTGGTTTATGGGTTCGGATTTTGGAAGCTTCCGAACGAGCCCCAGAGCAAAGGAGATTATCTCCAAAATCAACAAAGATAGAACTTTTAAATTTTGTACAATGATGTTTCTTGTCGTTCGATTTATGTCTCTGAAATTTAAGAGGATTTGGTCCATGGGTTTGGATTTTGAAAACTTCCGAACGAGCCCCAGAGCAAACGAGATTATCTCCAAAATCAACAAAGATAGAACTTTTAAATTTTGTACAATGAGGTTCCTTGCCGTTCGATTTATGTTTCTGAAATTTAAGAGCATATGGTCCATGGGTTTGGATTTTGGAAGCTTCCTAACAAGCCCCAGAGCAAATGAGATTATCTCCAAAAACAACAAAGATATAACCTTTAAATTTGGCAGAATGGTGTTCTCTCATGTTAGATTTAGGTCTCTAAAATTTGAGAGGATTTGGTTCATGGGTTCGGATTTTGGAAGCTTCCGAACGAGTACCATACCAAATCAGATTATCTCCAAAACCAATAAAGTTATAACCTTCAAATTTGACAGAGTGGTGTTCTTTCATGTTTTATTTAAGTCTCTAAAATTTGAGAGAATTTGGTTTACGGGTTCGGATTTTGGAAGCTTCCGAACGAGCCCCAGAGCAAAGGAGATTATCTCCAAAATCAACAATGATAGAACTTTTAAATTTTGTACAATGATGTTCCTTGCCGTTCGATTTATGTCTCTGAAATTTAAGAGGTTTTGGTCCATGGGTTTGGATTTTGGAAGCTTCCGAACGAGCCCCAGAGCAAACGAGATTATCTCTAAAACCAACAAAGATAGAACCTTTAAATTGTTTACAATAATGTTTTTTCCGTTTGATTTATGTCTCTTAAATTTAAGAGGATATGGACCATGGGTTTGGATTTTGGAAGCTTCCGAACCACCCCAGAGAAAATGAGATTATCTCCAAAAACAACAAAGATATAACCTTTAAGTTTGGCAGAATGGTGTTCTTTCATGTTTGATTTAGGTCTATGAAATTTAAAAGGATTTGGTCCGTGGGTTCGGATTTTGGAAGCTTCCGTACGAGCCTCAGAGCAAATGATATTATCTCCAAAAGCAACAAAGATATAACAGTAGGTATAGAGGCACTTTGGCATGGGAAAAAATAAGCCCATATCGCACGACCTAGTTTTTAATAAACCATATCGCACGCCCACGCAAATTAACCTATATTTGAATGACCTTGAGTTTTAGAGAAACCGGAAGTGTTGTGACCTGGATTCTGTTAGAAGTTGGGGTAAAACAAGTCTTTTAGAGCTCTTTGATTGTATATTATAATAGGTCAACATGAAAATAGTTAGCAAAACTATTATATGTAAATATTAAAGCACGAGTTATTTAATGTTGGTGAACTAGTTTTAAAGTGTATCTTTAAGGAATGCGTGTTTTTTTTTTTTGTGTTGGTTTACTATAGGAAGAAATACAAAATAACAATTAGCATCTTCGTTTTTTTTTTTTTTTTTTTCTACTTTAACTATTTAAAGAAGATAAAAGAAAAAAACTAATGAGTATTGTCGGTGTATCGTGTAAGATATTTTTGGTTTGTAAGAATGTTTAAAAAAAAATATGAATGAAAAGAAGACAACCAGGAAATTAAAGCTGTGGAAGTACTTAACAACTAACATGTTGCTTAAGTGCATTGTATGTTGCATAATCTGTGAAGAATAAAAAAAGAAAAAAATTCAAGTCAGGTTAATTCCATTTGTCACCTATTTTGAAAACAAGAATATAAAAATAAAACAGATTTATTCTGTGTTCAAGAAAAAAATATAAATAAAAAAAAAACAACAAGAAATCAAAAATATCTAACGTGGTACAGGTATACTTCTTGTTGATGTATACTTAGCTTAAGTAATAGGCGTATATGAAAAGAATAAGAAAAAATGCTTTATAAAATTTAAAAAGAAAAATGAAAACAGAACAAAAAGATGTGTAACTACGTTTCTTTAAAATTTTGAAACTAATTTTAAAAAAATTAAAAGAAAATGTGTAAACTGGTTTTTTATATCTTAGATAAAGAATCAACAAAATCAATCCAATTTTGAGATGCATTTTTTTTTTTTTTTTTTTTATGAAGTATTTAAAGAAGAGGAAATAAAAACCATTAATTAATTGCGAGTATCACCGTATAAGATTTTATTGTTATGTAAGAATGTTGACAAAAATATGAATAAAAAGAAAACAAACAGGAAATCAAAAATATCTAACATGTTTTTTAAGTAGTAGGCGTGAATGGAAATAGTAAGAACAAATGCGTTTTTATAAAATGTAAAGAGAAAAATTTAAACAAATTAAGTGTACCTATGCAAATTTTTAAAATTAAAAGAAAAAAGGGCAAAGCTGGTTTTTAAATCTGAATCAACCTTGACCAAATTGATATTTTGAGATGAATTTTTTTCTTTTCTTTTTTGTTCTGATGAAATATTTAAAGAAGAGGAAAGAAAAAATTATTAGTATTTTTAGATTTTATTGATATGTAAGAATGTAGAACAAAAAAAGATGTATTCTTATGTTGTGTTAAAAAAAAAAATAAAACAAATTTATTTATATGTTTGAAATAATTTTTTATTTAAAAATATTTTACAATTTTATAGAAAACTGTGCTGTTTTAATCTAACATTTTTCTTTTAAAAGATACATATATACATTATAACAATTTTTAACAGCACATCTGAAATTGTTGTTTAATAAGTGTATAGGACAATTTGATTTAAAGTTATCAATCTTTTGTAATGACAGTAAGTTTCTGCTTAAATCTTCTATTTTATCACTGTCAATGTACTTTTGAAGGAATAGTTTTTTCTGTTCTCCTTTAACATAAATTTTTTCAGCTGACTCTAAATAGTGTTTTAATATACATTTTACATCTAAATATTCAACTAGACCGTTATTCCATTTAAGCCCATTTATTTTATTTTCGCAATAATGGTTATTATATTTCATATCCGGACTAAGTTCCTCTGAGGGGTACGGTGCTTTGAAGTGATAGACAGTTGGAATTAAACTTCCTTTTTCAAGTATGGCTAATTCTTTTAGGAAATATTGCTTTTCATTTCCTTGTAAAAATTGTAGGTCAACTATGAGAACCATGTCTACGGTTTGTGTAAGAATACTCATTAGAATAAATAAATTTACATTTATATTCACTTCGGCAAAAGAGCTTTTCATATAAATATAGGTTAACAGTGCTATTTTTAACTAATACAACTATGCTATTTCATCCATTTACAATGATGGTAGCGGGGCCATCATGCTGTGGTAAAACCACTTTTATTCATAATTTAATAAAGTATAAAAAAGAAAATATACAACCACATATTAATAGAATTATTTAGTGTAATCCAGACAAAAATACCGTTCCAAAATATTTAAAAGATGTGGAATATAGTAACACTATTCCGGATTTTAATGACAATCAAGAACCTTTGTTAATTATTATCGATGATATGATGTTAAATTCCCATGATAAGTATGTATGTGATTTATTTACTAGAGGATCACACCATAGAAATTTATCTGTAATATTTGTAACACAAAATGTTTTTCACCAGGGTAAATTTTCAAGAGATATTTCGCTTAACTGTAAATATCTAGTACTTTTCAAAAATCCAAGAGATAAATCGCAGATATTACCTCTAGTTCGCCAAATATATCCCAATCAAATCAAAGCATTTGAAAAAGTATGTAATGAAGTGACGTCAGAACCATACGGGTATATATTAATAGATCTTACTCAAGACGTTAATGATATATTTCGCTTAAGAAGTGATATATTTAGAAAAGGTTTGTGTTTTTGTACAAGAGATCAATTAGAACAATTTGGCAAAGAATATGAAACGTTTGAAGGTCAACCGTCATATATGAAAAAAATATTGTTAAATAAATATATAACAGACACTCAAAAATGGTATTTATACAGACAAAATCTATTTAAAATAAGAAACAAAAATAGAGTACTTCCTAGAAATAAAGAGGAGAAAGTAAAAATTACGGAAACAAAAGGTACTCAAACTCGTGCAAAACCAATGTATATAGATGCGGAAGCTCAATCGCATTTTCCTGAATATAAGAATGTAGGAATACAAGTTGTTCCTGAAGAAGAAGAAGTATATGAAAAAGAAGCTGATGACGAAGTATTTGATGATGAAATTCAGGAAAATGTTTTAACAAAAGCATTGTCAGCTGCTTCAGTTGGAGAACGTCTTAGAAAAAGAAAATCAATTAGAAATCAAAATGTACAAATTTTTGAAACTGATACAGGAGACATTATAACTGTTCCTTTAGATAGCCCAAGCCCACCAACGAAAAAAAAAAAAACTATAAATAGCAAAGAGTTGAATAATTCATCAAGACGTGTTTTAAGGTCAGCAGTAGGTAATACTGAAACAGAACTTAATTTTCCAATTCGTAAGAATAAATCCGCAAGCTCATGGACAACATACAAGTAAATGATGAATTTTATGTCACTTTACTCAGTGATTCATCTATGAACTATTATCCAGAAAATTCATTATCATCTTTTACAAATAAAATGAATAAATACATGTGTGATTCGAGGTGGAAAGTCGGTATTTCAGAAATGTATGTTAATGATTTCGTTCCAAATGTGTATGGTGAAGAATGGGAAAAAAGTACTCAAATATTTATTAAAGGTATGCAGAAAGATATGATGGGAGTTGGAACATCATATATTCTATACATAGAAAAACAAATGATATGGGACTGGAAAGTTTTTCTACTACCAACACTAATTCAAAATATACGCCCATTTAATAGGTTTACAAGAAAAGAAGTTGAACGACAGTTGATTTGGGGAATTTGTAATTTTATAAACGATGAAGTTCATTATACACAACCAATAAAAGCTGAGGAGATGCCTAAAAATTTAAGTTACACCACAATATGTGTTACTAAGCCTAAAATAGATATAAAAATAAGAGCAAATTACGCTTATACCCTCGAAGGACTTTTGACAACATGTTTCAATCAAGTATCTTTTAAAGTTACAGATTTTAAAAAATATAAATCACGTGTAATAGAAGCTTTCAAAACTTTTATAGATAGTGATAGTGGATATGTTTTTTATATACACAGATATAATTGAACCGCAAAAAATAGGTGATAAAGATATAAAGTGTTTAAGATCTGTTAACATACAGAATTCTTTCACTGATACTGTAAAAGAATTCAGTAATATTCAATATTGCAATGTGGAGAAATCATTTAATAACATTTCATTACTTTTTATGTGATAAATATGGATACAAAATAAACTTTTCCAATAGTTCAATTCCAACAAAAATTGTATTACATTTTAAAAAAGTATAAATAAAAGCGATTTTACAAAACTATATATTATTTTATTTTATTCATTATGGAGAGAGCGTACTACAAATATTATTTAGTTCAATCAGGAAAAGGTCTTGAGGATATTGGTCCTTTGTTACACTCAATTGTACCTTACCAAAGGGGACGAGGGTTAGGGAGCTTTCTCGGTGGTTTTTTAGATATTTAAAGCCAATATTTACGTCTGGAGCTAATATATTAAAAAAAGAGGTTATTAACTCTGGTATTAATGCATTATCTGATATTGCCACAGGTGCAAATGTAAAAGAAGTGGTTCAAGATCGAAGTAAAGAAATAATGAAAAATGTAAGACGAGGTGCAGTTCGGAAACTCAATGAAATGTATGGACAAGGCAAAAGAAAACGAAGAAAACCTATAAAAAGACCTCTCATTAATAATTTAAATTATTTTACGTCGAAGCGACGCAAAGTTAATAACAAAAACAAACAAAAAGATATTTTTGAATAATTATGATTGAGTGTATGAAATCAGAGCTTGATATTTTTAAAACACAGCCTATTCAGTCAAGTATTTTACGATCTGAAGAAGTTTCCTATAACCCTATTGCTTCTTTAGATAATCCATCTGTCATAGAATTTGTTTCACTAGGGCACGGTGATACATATAGAGACTTGTCTTCGACATATCTAAAATTAAAAGTACAAATTTTAAAAAAAGATGGAAGTCAATGGAATAAAGATAAAAAAACTGATGGAACACCTATACAACAACCAAGTGTGGTTAATAATATGTTACATTCATTAATAAAACAATGCAATGTTCAACTAAATTGAAAGAATATATCTCCATCAGATGGCAATTATCATTACAGAGCCAAATATAGCAAAAACAGATAATAGTGGTTCAAAAGAACGTCAAAAATTATAACAAAATAGCAATGTAGTGGAACTTATGGGGAAACTACATTTATATATGTTTAACCAACCTACACTTCTCATAAACAATGTCGATGTTCGAGTTATCCTAATATTAGAAAAACCAGATTTTTACCTCTTTGCAGATGATACTGATGAATCTCAACTGAAAATTTTAGAAGCCACTTTATTTATGAGACATGTAACAATTAATCCTAGTGTGATATTAGCACATAATGCTGTATTGGAAAAAACTAATGCCAATTACAATTACAAACGGGTAGAGGTAAAAACTTTTACCATTCCACAGAATAGTTCATCAATATCACTTGATAATGTTTTTATTGGACAGTTGCCAAACACAATCATTTTTTGTATGACAGAAAATACAGGTTACTCTGGAAAAAGGTCAAAAAACCCATACAATTTTAAACATTTTGATATTTCACAATTTGTGTTAAACGTAAATGGTGTTCAAATACCTAATTCAGCAATTGAAACCAGTTTTTCAGATGAAAATAATTGCTGTACAAGAGCATGCAGTAAACTTTTTTCAGGAACTGGAATGTACCATAATGATAAAGGTCATCAGATAACAAAAACCATGTTTAGTAATGGGTTTTTCATTCTAGCTTTTGATTTAACTCCAGATGCATCAGGAAATGAAGTGTGTCAAGGTCTACTAAATCAAGGTACAGTTAGAATTGAGGCAAGGCTATCAAAACCACTTACATCTACACTGACTGCTATTGTTTATGGAGAATTTGATGCAAGTTTACAAATTGATAAAAACCGAAATATATTCTCAAACCTACA
Organism: Poecilobothrus nobilitatus; assembly: GCA_947095535.1. Lineage (NCBI taxonomy): Eukaryota > Metazoa > Arthropoda > Insecta > Diptera > Dolichopodidae > Poecilobothrus > Poecilobothrus nobilitatus. Next base: position 105,048,477 of record OX352772.1, read on the forward strand.
AATAGCATACATAAAAGTAAATTTGAATATTTGACAAAATGTCACTGTCTTGTGCACTTCTGGATGTAACATTTTGTAGTGATGATAATAATACCTTGTTTGCGAAAGATATTTGTATAGTTGGTTTTAAAGAACCTTGTAAAAAGTTTGTAAAAGAGCTCAAGTATAAATTTCTAACTAGGGATTTTATAAATGATAATTTTGATAATTACTCTTTTGGAACTGTGTACAAGATAAAATAAATAAAGAGCTCTGTCAAATACTAGAAAAATTTGATGTTATTATAACAAATAAAAAAATCAAAAAAGAGTTTTTATCAAATTATATTAAAGAAACAACTAAAGTATATGACTTGAGTCAATTTGATTGATGAATACCCTAGAGATAAGTGACGTATTAAGATGTCACAAACACACACGTAAATTTTTTAAAGGAGTTTTTGCTCTGGATCAACTCCCCAGAATAATTGAAAAACAAACTTTTTTAATTGTAAACACTGATAAATCAAAAGATCCGGGAACACATTGGTTAGCTATTTTTAAGCTAAAGAATGGCTGTGTTGAATATTTTGATTCGTTTGGTAGAAAACCAGATAAATTAGAAATTTTAAGTTACTTGAAAAACCAATGTATAATTTTTAATAAGAAACAGTTACAAAGTAACTATTCAGATGTCTGTGGGCAAATTTGTTGTGTTTATATGTGGTATAGATGTTGTGGTTATAGTATGAACGCTTTTTTAAAAAAATTTAATAAAGGAAATCAACTAGAAAACGATAAGTATATTTTAAGTACCTTTCAAAATGTATTTGGAAAATATAACTCATTACAAATTTGTGTTCCTAAAACGTATAAATAATAAAAACAATATAAACAGGTTTTAGTAAAATTAAAGGAATGGAAGCACCAGGTCAGAACACAAATTTATTGTTAAGTTACACATATTTTCTCAATAAGAGTCATACATTAAAAATTGCTGTTGGATTTGACTGTGAATCATTTGAAGCCTCAAGTATAATTCACCGTATTGGTAAAAAGTCAATTGTCTTAAAATATCATGAATGGAATAAATTTTATTACGAATTTAACAAAAAACTCGATAAGGTGATAATAAAAGATATAAAACAGAACTTTCATCATGGACTAAAATCAGCGAACGGGCAAAGTATAAATATTAACAAAGAAGAAGCAGAGCAGTTTTACAATTTAAGCGATGATCTATTACAAAATTTGCTGAGTTAAATGTAAACGACTATGTTCGGGAATATCTAAATTTATGTGTCGAACAACAAGTATTTAGGTTAGACAGAGAAATTTATGTACCAATACAACGTTTTAATGTACAATGTAATTATTTAAGGTTATTTTTTGAAATTCCTGTAATTTTAAAGGAACAAATCTGTAATATACTACATAAAACAAACAAAATAAATCACAACAAATAATATAAAATTTTTTATTTTTTATTTATATGTTCTAGATAGACAAATATTTTTCTGTACACCTTTCATTAGATTATTTAATTAAAATTATTTAGGATTATTAAATCATTGAAATAATCAAGATCTCTCTGCTGATTATTTATGTCCCAAATTTCATTAAATAGAACTGCTTCCTCATCTTCCTCAATTTCTTCTTCCACTTCTTCTTCTTCGTCTTCTAATTCAACTATCTGGAACGGTGGTATAAATTCCTCAGTTTCTGCTAAATCTTCGTCGTCCATGGTGGACGTAATTTCATTTTCTTGTATCTGACCTTGTGTATTTACATCATCTACAGTTTCTTTAAATGGAAATGATGTGGAATCAGGCAGCATTTCAGTGAGTTGTTGAGCAGTCAGAATGGAAATGAATTAAATTTGAAAATAAAAGTTGAGTTATATACTCATGTAGAAAAGTATAAAAGCAAATTAAACTCAATTAGATGATTAGTTTAAACCATGCTTTGGTCTATCATTTTATGTATAATAATTATTATAACATTACCTTTAACATTTTTAAAACAAAATGTCAAGAGCTCAAATAGTGACTGAAATTCATAGACAGACAAGACGTAAATTTCTTAGAAAAAAATTCAAACAGAAAGGTCTAAATGACACGTGGTAAATCGATTTAGTCGAAATGATACCTTATGGAAAATTTAATAATGGTTATAAATATATGCTGACGGTCATTGATACTTTTTTCAAATATGCCTATGCTGAACCTGTGAAAACAAAAAATGCTGAAAATGTTTTAAATGCCTTAAAAACAATTATTGTTAGAGCTGAAGTTATACCAAAAAAATATTCACTCTGATCAAGGCAAGGAATTTTTTAATTTACAATTTCAAAATTATATAAAAGAAAAATCAATCAATCATTATCACACATTTAGCGAATTAAAAGCATCAATTGTTGAACGATTTAACCGTACATTGAAAAATTCTATGTGGAAAAAATTTAGCTTAAACGGGAATTATAAATGGTTACCTATTATACAATCATTAATAAAAGAATATAATTCAACAAAACGTAGCACAACAAAACTTCCTCCTGAAAAAATTACAAAGAAAAACGAAAAAAATATACTGAGCCTAAAATTTTTCAAAAAAGTAAATATAAGGTTGGTGAATATGTAAGAATAAGTAAATATAAAGGTCACTTCGAAAAAGGCTATCAACCAAATTGGTCAACTGAAATATTTAAAATTGATAAGATCAATAATACCTATCCAGTTACATATCAATTATCAGATTATAAAAATAATCCTATTTCAGGTGGCTTCTACAAAGAGGAACTCACTCAGAAAAAATTATTAAAAAAGAAGGTAATAAAGTTTTTGTTAAATGGTTAGAGTTCAATGATGATCATAATGCTTGGATTAATAAAAAAAATAGTATTTAATAAATTTGAACATATTTGATATTTATTTGTGCTATTTATACTAAAATTTTTAAATAAAAATTTAAACATTATATTTCTAATTAATTATTAACATTAGATCTTTTATATCCATAGGGAAATGAACTACCATCTTCCATAAATTTACGTTTTTCTAACCTAGTTTGATATTTTTTCATTTCAGGAACTGTAATAACTTTATGCTCTTTATTACGTCGAATATTTTGTGAAAGTATGTATATATCGTTGTCTTCCTTCACATTTAGCACCGCTTCTTTAATTGTATTAAAATTAATTTTTTGGGAGGCTGTATAGTTTAAACAAATTCCTTTAACTTTACAAACTAGTTTTTCTTCATTGTCTTTCGTACTGTGAACTTTATATGCATAGTTTTTAGGGCCTCCACTTACAAATTCTGTAATGTAACTTCCAACACCATAACATTCTAGTTCATCGGTCATATCTCCTATAAAATCCCCTGTTTGGGGTTCATATTCTCCTGTACGACTTATATATATTGCGGAATCAGTGTCATAATATAAAACTCTATCCTTTAGTTTTTCTAAATAACTATATAATTTTAATCGAGCTTGAGTAGTTGTGTAAGCTGCAATACATACATTTACAGTAGATAATGATTCACCTGCTTCTTCTTTGTACTGCCAATTAACTATAATGTTTTCCTCACTTACTGGAAGAATACCACAAACGTCTATAGATGGATTTGTTAACATGCCATATAAATCCTTAGGTTGATTAATAATTATTGTTTTTTGTTTTCTCTCTGTCCAAATTTACCCCAAAAAGAATTAAGCATTAATTTTGCAAAATATCGTAGTCCCTGATTATTTACAATTTCATTAAATTCTAGTTGAATATTTTCATTTCTAAGAAAATCCGTTATATACTTCTCTTTCTCTTCCTTTGTTATTCAGTTACTAGGTCATCCCGATGGCTGTTGTTTTATTTTTAAAAATTTCTTCAAGCAAATATTTGCAACAATGTTTGTAAGATGTATGAATTCTAAAAAAGTAATTACAATAGATTCAATTTTAATTAAATATACGTTAGTAGATTGTATATATTGCATGCAATTGCATTTGATATAAATTATCGAAAAGGAATTTATAGAATAAATTCAGGTTTAAACACAAATATTTTGTTTTTACAGTAAACACCTATCTTCAAACAAAGTATTTGCAACATTGTATTTTTAATAAATTATATCTTCCTTTTTTTTTTTTTTTCTAATTAAAACTACCTACATCTCTAGAATCTTTCTTTGAAATAGAAAATATTTCAACAATGTAGTTTGATTTATGAAGCCGAAAGCAGTTACAATAAATTAAAATTTTAATTAATATGCTTTGGTAAATTCTATAGATTTCTAACAATTTTATTTAATATAAATACTGCAGAATTTTATAGAAGAAATCATAGTCTTACTTAAAATCAAGCAAAGTAAACAACATAATCAAGCATGGACAACAACACTGAAGACATATTTTTCTTTACACAACCAACACAGGTTGTGCTTCCACCGAAGAGGAAGAAATCCCAGCATCAGCAACAACCTCAACACCAACAAGCATCACAGCACCAGCAACAATTACAGAACCAGCAACAATCTCAACAACAACAATACGAACAACACCAATCATATGAGCAACCAAAAAGAAAAAGATGTTTGGAATCATTTAATGCAAAAATAAAAAAAAAAACTTTTTTAAAGGTAAAAGATATGGAGCCAAATGCACTCTATACGATTAAAAAAGTTAAACTATTACCAACAGTTAATGGACCGTCTTGGGTTTTTGAAACAGAAAATTACATAATTTTCATACCAAAAACTTATCTGGACCTATTCGAAGATAAGGAATTCCGGGAGGAAATTCTAAAAGGCTATCTCTATTTAATTAGAGATAGCACTGAAAATTTAAAACTGCTTGATGAAACAAGCAATAAACATTTAGCAATTAACCAATAAAATTGTAATAAAAATAAAATTAATAAATAAAAAAAAAATTTAATAAAAAAAAAACAAAATTCTGTATTTTACTTGTTTACACTTTTTTTTTTGCTTTTAAATTTTTTTTTTTTTTTTTTACAGCTATTTAGATTATATATTTTAATTATAAATACTAGATGTTTAAAAATAAAAAAATGTTTAATAAAGAGAAAGTAGTTACTTATATTTAATAAAAAACGTTTGCATTTTATTTACATTTTTTTCTCAGGCTTTTCAGTTTAAGCTCTGTGAGAGGTATTTGACTATTTTAGAGAGTCATATAAAAAAAAAAAAAAAAAAAACACGAAGATGCTAATTGTTATTTTGTATTTCTTCCTATAGTAAAACTAGTTAACCAACACAAAAAAAAAAAAAAAATTAGAATAGATGATTCAATATAAGTAGGCAATGTACTATTATATTTCGTATCACCTAATTAGAACGAAAAAAAACGTAAAACGAGAAATTTATTTTTAAAATGAAAATTAGAAAAAATAAGCATACTCAACTTAATACATAACGAAAACGTAATTTGTCTACCATCTGTATGACATAATTACAAATTTCAATTTAAATCTTCTGATTACATAGTTTCTATTTTAGAATTTTCTACATAAAAATTAATAACCTTTTGATTTTCCTTTTTATTTTCACCTTCTAATTTCATAACATACAAGCCATCCTATACCAGGTATTCAGAAATTTAAGAATGCAATATATTCTTAATAAATTTATCTTGATAATTCAATTTATTTTTTTACCTTTTTTTTTGTATCTTTTAAATAATATACAAATATTGTAAACAAAACCAGATATAATCAAACGAAAAAAAGAAAAAGGTACATGTGGGCGCTAATTTCTATTTTGTATTTCTTTTTAACCTTTTTATATGCAACATATATATGTAGATATATATTCTACGTTCTTACTATACTATACTATACCAATCTATTTGCATTCAACTTTTCCTGCCTCTTTCTTTTTCTGCCTTTTTAAAATACTACATAGTAATCTAAAACAGATATTCTGCTAAAAAAAAAAAAAAAAGAAGATGCTAATTGTTATTTTGTATTTCTTCCTATAGTAAACCAACACAAAAAAAAAAAAACACGCTTTCCTTAAAGATACACTTTAAAACCAGTTCACCAACATTAAATAACACGTGCTTTAATATTTACATATAATAGTTTTGCTAACTATTTTCATGTTGACCTATTATAATATACAATCAAAGAGCTCTAAAAGACTTGTTTTACCCCAACTTCTAACAGAATCCAGGTCACAACACTTCCGGTTTCTCTAAAACTCAAGGTCATTCAAATATAGGTTAATTTGCGTGGGCGTGCGATATGGTTTATTAAAAACTAGGTCGTGCGATATGGGCTTATTTTTTCCCATGCCAAAGTGCCCCTATACCTACTTATAACCTTTAAATTAGGCAGAATGGTGTTCCTTCATGTTTGATTTATGTTTCTGAAATTTGTGAGGATTTGGTCCATGGGTTCAAATCTTGGAAGCTTCCGGACGAGCCCCAGACCAAACGAGTATATCTCCACAACCAACAAAGATAGAACTTCTATTTTTAGTACAAAGGTGTTCTGTTATGTTTCTTTTTCTGTAAAATTGGAAACTGACATTTGAAAGAATTTGAACCATGGGTTCGTATTTTGGAAACTTCCGGACGAGCATATCTCCAAAACCAACAAAAGTAGAACCTTTAAATTTAGTACAATGGTGTTCTGGCATGTTTTGTTTATGTTCCTGAGATGGATTCGATGAGTTGGAGTGGCAATTCGGGTACCTGACACACACCTCCCAAGGACTAACAATCGTCGAAATTAATAAAGATAGAAACTTAAAGTTTTTTACAAAGGTGTCAAGCATATCCCAAGAGGATGCCTCTTTTACTTTCCTGAAATTCGAGTTGAATAAGATACAAAAGGGAAGAAGTTCAAGCAGCTGCCAAAAAAACTTATGGATTTTTAATTTAATTCGAATTATTGAGGTGTAGGGTATTAATAAGTCGGTTGCATCGACTTACTGTTACATTTACTTGTTTTTCTTTAATATTAACTGCAAACTAATAACAACCATTCCAATTTTTTTCCTTTTTATTATATCCATCTTCAAAATACTTAATGTTTGAAATTTTTGACGTTTAATTTTACGTCTGGATTTAACGTTAAAACAAATTTGCATCTTGTATGCTTCTTATAGAGGACGTAAAAAATTTTGCATTTAAAATGAGCGAAATAATCACTTTTATAATTCTTAAATTTAAATTTGAAAATTCCAATTAAGAAATTCAGTTTTCAACGATTAACAAACAAAACTAAAGTTTTAAAAACACACAAAAACATAGATAATACATGGCGATGTCAATTGTCATATGGAGCTCCAGAGCAAATGAGATTATCATCAAAACCAACTAAGATATAACCTTTAAATTTGGCAGCATAGTGTTGTTTCATGTTTGATTTAGGTCTCTGAAGGTTGAGAGGATTTGGACCTTGGGTTTGGATTTTGGAAGCTTCCGAACGAGCCCCAGAGCAAACGAGATTATATCCAAAATCAACAAAGATAGAACCTTCAAATTTTGTACAATGATGTTCCTTCCCGTTCGAGTTATGTTTCTGAAATATAAGAGGACTTGGTCCATGGGTTTCGATTTTGGAAGCTTCCAAACGAGCACCAGAGCAAATGAGATTATCTCCAAAACCAACTAAGATATAACCTTTAAATTTGGCAGAATGGTGTTCCTTCATGTTTGATTTATGTTTCTGAAATTTGTGAGGATTTGGTCTATGGGTTCAAATCTTGGAAGTTTCCGGACGAGCCCCAGAGCAAACGAGTATATCTCCACAACCAACAAAGATAGAACTTTTATTTTTAGTACAAAGGTGTTCTGTTATGTTTCCTTTTCTGTAAATTTGGAAATTGACATTTGAAAGAATTTGAACCATGGGTTCGTATTTTGGATACTTCCGGACGAGCACAAGAGCAACGAGCATATCTCCAAAACCAACAAAAGTAGAACCTTTAAATTTAGTATAATGGTGTTCTGGCATGTTTTCTTTATGTTCCTGAGGTGGATACGATGAATTAGAGTGGCATTTCGAGTACCTGACACACACCTCCCAAGGACTAACAATCTTCGAAATTAATAAAGATAGAAACTTAAAATTTTACAAAAGTGTCAAGCATATCCCAAGAGGATGCCTCTTTTACGTTCCTGAAATTCGAGTTGAATAAGACACAAAAGGGAAGAAGTTCAAGCAGCTGCCAAAAAAACTTATAGATTTTTAATTTAATTCGTATTATTCAGGTGTAGGGTATTAATAAGTCGGTTGCATCGACTTACTGTTTCATTTACTTTTTATATTTGAAAAAGCTGAAAAAAAAAAAAAAAATTTCTATAAATAATAAGAATTTTTGTGTTTATTTTTACTTTAAATTTTTTTTATTTAATAAAAAAATAAATTTCAATACATTATTTTTATATCTGAAAAAACTGAAAAAGATGAAAAAAAAAAAAATAGAATTCGTTCTATTATGGATATATTTTTTCTTTTCTATTAATTTATTTAAACCTTCTGTGAACTGCAAAAGGTTGATATCGCCTTCTTCTTCCTGTTCATTGATAGAGCATTTCCAAATCCTTAACATCGTCTTCATTTTTTTTGAATAACTTTGAATTAATGTATTCAAAGTTAAGTTTTCGTTTTGCTACTGCTGATTTAGACATTGTTTTGCTGCTGCTTCTACGTTAAACTTTAAGTAAATAAATGACCGATTTAACATGAATTTATACCAAATTATTGAAAATTAGAATTTTGTTTTTTAAATATTTTAATACCCTACACCTAAAGTATAGGGTATATTAACTTTGGTATGGTGTTTGTAACCACCAAAAGGAAGCGAGTTAGATATGGACATGTATATATATTCTGAATCAGGATCACCTCCTGAGTCGATTTAACAATGTCCGTCCGTCCGTTCGCACGATAACTCAAAAACTAATGAAGCTATCTTGATGAAATTTATATAGTAAATTTATATATAATTAAAATAATTAAAATAAATAATATAAATTTATATAACCACGAAAGGAAGGCTAAGTTCGAATCTGGACAAAATCCGTCCATGGGTTCGGATTCTGGAAGCTTCCGAATGATTTCGGAGCAAACGAGATTATCTCCGAAACCAAGAAAGATAGAACCTTTAAATTTGGTACAATGATGTTCCTTCCCATTCCATTTATGTCTCTGAAATTTAAGAAGATTTGGTCCATGGGTTTGGATTTTGGAAGCTTCCGAACGAGCACCAGAGCAAATGAGATTATCTAAAAAACCAACTAAGATATAACCTTTAAATTTGGCAGAGTGGTGTTCTTTCATGTTTTATTTAAGTCTCTGAAATTTGAGAGGAGTTGGTTCATGGGTTCCTATCTTGGAAGCTTCCGAACGAGCTCCAGAGCAAAGGAGATTATCTCCAAAATCAACAAAGATTGAATCTTTAAATTTTGTACAATGATGTTCCTTGCCGTTCTATTTATGTCTCTGAAATTTAAGAGGATTTGGTCCATGGGTTTGGATTTTGGAAGCTTCCGAACGAGCCCCAGAGCAAACGAGATTATTTCCAAAATCAACAAAGATAGAACTTTTAAATTTTGTACAATGATGTTCCTTCCCGTTCGATTTATTTCTCTGAAATTTAAGAGGATTTGGTCCATAGGTTTGGATTTTGGAAGCTTCCGAACGAGCCCCAGAGCATATGAGATTATCTCCAAAAATAACAAAGATATAACCTTTAAATTTGGCAGAACGGTGTTCTTTCGTGTTTGATTTAGGTCTCTGAAATTTGAGAGGATTTGGTCCTTTGGTTTGGATTTTTGAAGCTTCCGAACAAGCCCCAGAGGAAACGAGATTATCTCCAAAATCAACAAAAATAGAACCTTTAAATTAGGTAGCATGGTGTTCCTTCATGTTTGATTTATGTTTCTGAAATTTGTGAGGATTTGGTCCATGGGTTCAAATCTTGGAAGCTTCCGGACGAGCCCCAGAGCAAACGAGTATATCTCCACAACCAACAAAGATAGAACTCTTATTTTTAGTACAAAGGTGTTCTGTTATGTTTCCTTTTCTGTAAAATTGGAAACTGACATTTGAAAGAATTTGAGCCATGGGTTCGTATTTTGGATACTTCCGGACGGGCACAAGAGCAACGAGCATATCTCCAAAACCAACAAAAGTAGAAACTTTAAATTTAGTACAATGGTGTTCTGGCATGTTTTCTTTATGTTCCTGAGATGGATTCGATGAATTGGAGTGGCAATTCGGGTACCTGACACACACTTCCCAGGGACTAACAATCTTCGAAATTAATAAAGATAGAAACTTAAAATTTTTTACAAAGATGTCAAGCATATCCCAAGAGGATACCTCTTTTACGTTCCTGAAATTTGAGTTGAATAAGACAGAAAAGGGAAGAACTTCAAGCAGCTGCCAAAAAAACTATGGATTTTTAATTTAACTCGAATTATTCAGGTGTAGGGTATTAATAAGAAGGTTGCATCGACTTACTGTTACATTTACTTGTTTATTTATTAATTGCCCCCAATTAATACATGGTGTCAGATGTGGGATTGGAAAAAGAAGAATTAAATCTAAATTCATCGGCATCAAGCGGCATCAATTCGAAAGAATAATTATAAAATAGTGATCGTTTACCATCTGAGCTCAACTGTTACGGCTTATATAATTGCTATGGACAATTATGAAAAAAAATATTTCAAATCAATTATAAAAACAAGTTAAATTAATTTAAAGAAGAACCTTTTATTTATTTGACTTTTTTTTTTTCCTAAGGGAGGTGGGAATCTTCCAAAGATACCAAGAATTACGCCTTGGTAGTGTCAGATTCTTACTGACTAAACCCACCTCCCCCTTTAGCCAATATAGTAGGATGAAACCCTTACCTGCGAACGCAGTATATTGGCAGGGAGTAGGGATAGTAAAGGATAGGAAAATGGATACGGAAACATTGAATTGGGAGTGGGACTGTAAGGAAACAATGAATCCGTCTATTATTATTATTTTGCTGACAGTGACTAAAGCCGTCGCAACAGTTAGAACATGTAGTAGTAGTATATATATTACTACATGAGGTGATTATTGAAGGCAACCCCCACTGTCATTGTAGCGGCTGTTATTATTGGTATTAATATTCTTATTAATATTATTATTATTTTACTACAGAGTCAGCGCCATCAGTGGATTACAACGTGCAGCAGTATATAACACCTAACTTGCATGATATAACCAAAGATAGCCACTGTAGCAGCTATTATTATTATTACTATTATTATTATAATTATTGTTATATTATTATTGTACTATTTATTATACTATTTAATTATTGTACTATTATTATTATTACTATTATTATTATTATTATTATTATTGTTATTATTATTTTACCACAGAGTCAGCGCCATCAGTGGATTACAACGTGCAGCAGTATATAACACCTTACTTGCATGATATAACCAAAGATGACTCTACTGTAGTAGCTATTATTATTATTATTATTATTATTATTATAATTATTGTTATTATTATTACTATTATTATTATTATTATTAATATTATTATTGTTATTATTACTAATATTAATTATACGATATACATTATTACGATATAAAAGTACTACATATTTTATATTTATGACCTGACCGGGGTTTGAACCCAAGACCCTTCGATTGAAAGGTTGGCGACTTAGTCATTGAGCCATGAGTCAGATGTCAGACTGTCAAATCAATTAATTAAACTGTTATTGAGAAACTTACTGTTCCCACAGTTGTTTAAACAGGAAATGCTGACATTATGTCTGCATTATTTTTACTGGTAAAACCAGGTAACACCATTAATTATTTCCAGATAAAGTTATAATTCTTTTGTCACATAATTGGTTTAATATATTATTGTCAGCGTTTTTAATTACAATAGTTTCTTCGTCAATTTGAATTATTTCTGTTAAATTATTCTTTACAAGTTTACAATTTTGTTTGAATGTATAATGTTTACTTATTTCTAATTCATTTTAAGTTTTTAATGGTTTATACTGATATGTTAAATTATTGTACTCAAAAACGGTTTCTTGTTTATAATCGATTTCTTTACCTAATTTATTTGGTTACGAAATTATTATCTTTAATTGAATTTGTTTAACTTTACACGGAATTTTAATAGCGAATAATATAGAACTTTCCTGAAATTTTGCTACTCCTAATTTAATATACTGTAATTTATAAAAATCGATATTGCAAAAGACAGTTTATGTGTTGCAGTTCTCAACGAGAGCACCAGTGGCACCAAAAAGTTTCCAATCATCTGTGGATCAAGCTTGATGCGAAATTTTCCGAGATTATCAATGAATTCATCCTAGGACGTGTAGGAGGACCACTCTCTTGCCTCGATTCATCCGATGTAGTCAGCAGCTACAAGGTAATCAAATGTGAAAGTCTGTTTTCCTTGGATTTCTTTAGCAGACGCATTGCTAAGATTGACAATGCTTGGGAGGAAGCCAAAATTGGAATAATCCCAGTTAGGGAAATCACTAGAAGACCTAGAGCCCGTATCTGGTTACCTAGGATGAAGATAAAAGCTCCTCGAGTGTCTCCGTTTATATAACTCGACGGTTCAAATGGAGAAGTAAAATATTCAAGTCGGGGAGTCCAAATATAGACAACCTGAAGGAAGCAAGTGGGCTGCTGGGAGACATGGCATAGAGAAGAAGTCTACAGCAACTCATTGTGAAGAAAGCGATGCAGGTGCTGCAGATTAATATAAGGCACTCGAAGTGCGTCTCGGATAATCTGCTAGTTCTCCTAGGTAAGGAGGACTTAGACATACCCTTCATTCAAGAACCATGGGTTAACGCCTCCAAGATTAGAGGGTTAAACAGCTGTAACTATAATCTATAATCTAATACAAAAATGTAGATTTAAAAATAGGTAAGCCAAGAACTTATATTCTAATTAAATAACATATAAGTGCACATCTCTGTTCTACCTTTAGTTATGAAGATTTGATAGTTGTCAAACTGGAGATGCGGAACAATTAAGTAAGCATGTATATAAGCTCCGTGTACATGCCATATTATGAACCTGCTCCACTGCCGGTTTCAGCAGTTGGTAGATGCCACAGGTGGTAACTGGATGCTAATGCACGGCATACCCTATGGGGTAGCTCAGAAACGAATGAACGAGTTGGGTCATTACTTCATTTTATTTTAAATAGCAACCTAAATATATGCAATAAGGGCAGTAACCCCATTATCACATTTCCAAGCTCGGATAGTTTTCCTGGTTGGGCAGATGTGTTAGATATAACATGTATGAGTGACGATGAAACTCTAAATATAGAGAAATGGTGAGTATCCGAGAAAAGGTCTTTTTCGAACCGCAATTGAATTCTCTTCAATGTCAATATTAAGCCTGAAAATCCCAAGCCCTATAAAATCCAATGGCTACTGAACGAGGGAAATTTTTTGGTAATAGCTAACTCAGTTATCGCAAATGAAAATGAGTAAGAAAAGAGAACTGACATATTTACAAGGGCCATGGTGGTCTCCTTCAAATGACCATGGACCATGGTGGCCATGGTGTCCTATTAAGCGTAGCAAAAATACATACCCGACCTGGTGGAATTAAGACTTAAGTAACCTAAGAAAGGAGAGTAGGACTGTTACGGACAGAATAAGTGGCAACTCTATAAGGACCAACTTAGGGAATATAAGAGAGGAAACCGATTGGCTAAAATGCAATCATGAAAGGATTATTGTGAATCAATTGAAAGTACTAGAGACTCAGCCAGACTTAGCAGAGTCTTATCTGGAGAGCACTCCAATCCTTCTTTCCTAAGAACTGTGGAAGGGAAATTGGACTGATTCAGCCGCTGAAACCTTAGATCTTTTATTGTGTACCCATTTTTCAGGGTGCATTGAAGACGCCCACGTGATTTACCAAGCGGATGACACTGGAGTCCAAAATTACAGTGACGAATAGATTAACACAGTCATAACGGAGTTAGGTTATCGGGTATAGGTTAATTCAGTTAACTCTCGAAAGAACACTCGAGTTAGAACTTAGAAGAGTACTAGACAGTACTCTGCGATATAAGTATCAACATGCCTATTGTAAGGGCAAGTCAACCGAGACTGCACTGAGTGAAATAGTGCGGGACGGGGAACAATCGATTTAGTATAAGGAAATTTCATTGGATACCTTTGTAGACATAGAAGGTGCCTTCAGTAATGTACATATAGCGGCCATACAGAATTCATTGGAAGTACTAGGGGGCAGAAACTGCCCTTAGTCAGTGTATTATTAATATGTTGCAATCAACAGTCGGAACTTGGTAACCATAAAAATCACTAGAACAGTAAGAAGAGACACATCCCCGGGTGGGGTGCTATCACCACTACTGTGGTTTCTAGTAATGAATGGAATACTTAAAGAACTTCAAGATGAGGGAATTAAAACCATTGCATACGCAGATGATTTAGCAGTATTAGTGTCTGGAAAATTTCTTGACATACATAATTATTATTACTATAGAGAGAACTTTAGGAAGGGTTAGTAGATGGGCCAATGGATGTGGCCTCTGCATGAACCCGGGCAAAACTGATCTAATGCTACTCACAAACAGGACAAAGATACCGGAATTCACCAAGCCAAGACTGGATGGTGTATATGTGAATTTAGCCCCCAGCATCAAATACCTAGGAGTGGTACTTTATCCGAAACTGAAGTGGAGACTTAATACCGAAGAAAGAGCCAAAAAGGCCTGTGTAGCGCTGTATTATTGTAGGAAAATGTTAGGTAAAAATGGGGATTAAAACCAAGAATGGCTTTATGGATGTATACAGCTATAGTACGCCCTATTCTTACCTACGGATCATTAGTCTGGTTGACCGTCATATAAAAATTTCTAGCCTGTTGTAGTGCGGTCAGACTCAGAAAAAATGGGCACTGGCGCACAAAAACCTATGAACACAGAAATATTCTACGCTCCAGAGCTTGTTATTTGCCAAATTCCACAGACTACACAATTCCAAGTCTGGAAATTGTTAAGAATTTTAAAGTAAAGATTCCATCAAGAAGAGAATGGAAACAAGAAAACCCTTTGGGTGAAATAGATATTAATGTGAATTCCGGGACATAGCAACATCTTAGGAAATAAACATGCGGATGAAGTAGCAAGGAATGGTTCCAATCTGAATGCTTCACCGGAAGAACAGGTAGATCCACCACTAAACAGCGTTAAAAGGGATATCTTTCTATACTTTTTATCCCTAGCGAATAGAAGGTGGAAAGAATTCACCTCATACCGTACGACCAAGAAAATATGGCCGTCGTACGACAACAAAAGAACGGACAACCTATTGAAGATATCTCCGCGGGACTTAGCCAGAGCAATAGGTGTGTGTGGGACACTGGCCAATTCGCGAACATGCGGCCAGATTAGGTATTCTATTCAACACATCATACCGGAGTTGTGGTGAACAGAATGAGAAAGAAAACCTTATACCCTTCACGTCTAAATGCCCAGCGCTAGGCAGGGCCAGAAGAGTAGCTCTGGGTGTCCATGAATTTGATGATATTAACGATCTAGCGGCTAACTTTAGAAAATTCTTAATACTAATTATTTAATAACTTATGTTTATAATTATGCCTTTTCAGCATTTTACTTTATTTTAATAAAAAACTGTGCAATTAGAGTATTCGTATTTGATTAGTACATTATAGGAAAATTGTTGTTGTAATCAGTAATTTCGTAAAAATAAAAAAAACATTTGAACTTGAAATTTGAGGAATTCAATTTTATTATAATTATTTTATTGAGAAACTTACTGTTCCCACAAAACAGTTCTTTAAACAGGAAATGCTGACGATATGTCTGCATTATTTTTACAGGTAACAACAGGTGGAATATACGTAACTCACGCGACTGGCCTTCATGGAAGCGTACATGATGGCCAGTGGGAAAGATTCAGGTTCAGAAATAAAAAAATAGCAACATTTTTGTGGTTAATCGGAACACGAGGCATGGAAATATATAACACCTTGTCTCTAAACGATGGCAAAACTCAAGGAATTGTTGGAAATATGGCTGTTGGATTTATGACAACGATGGATAATGGAATATCAAGCACTACAGCAGTAGTAGTGCGGACGTTAGAAAAAGTTATAAATGCATTTGATAAATTTTGTAATTCCATGTAAAAATATAACTGCGAAATTATTTAAATTTAATACTATGCAGAAAGAGCATCAATCATTTTCTGATTTTGAAACAAAACTTCGAAATCAAGTTCAGTACACATCTGGTACTTCATATGAAAATCGTATGCTATTAAACCAAATAATAATTGGCATCAATCATAAAAAATTGCGTTTGAAGCTGCTAAGAAAAACAAATCATTATTGGATCAAAGTGTAGGTATTAAGAATGCTATAAATGAACAAACAAGAGCCGAAACAATTAATGCAATAACACGTCACTGTAATAATTGTGGTGCAGTATTTAAATTGGGGCATTTGAAAAAATGCCGGGCAAAAGTAATAACTTGTATGTGGAAGAGTAGGCCATTATGCAAAATATTGCAAATCAAAAAAAAATGGTAATAATAATAACATTAATAAGAACAATAGTGTTAAGGGAACGGAAGTAAAACGTAAAAAAGAAACCAACAACATTAGCTGGTATGAACTGTCAGGTAATCTAAGTGATGGGAATTTTGGTAAAAATAAATTGCATACATTTAGACTAAGGAACAGTACAACATCTTTTAGAATAAACTCATGTGAATCAAAAAAATCAATTACTATTATTAACTCTTACTTATTAATTATGAATGCACCCTTCATAAATATTGCATGACAATTTTTTTTTGCTTTAGAGTAAAACATATGTTAATTTTTGTCTGAAAATTTTTGAATAAGGAAAACACGTTAGAGTCAAAGAACAGCTGCCAATTTATATTCCCTTATATGTATGCATACAACAGTAGTTGTGTTACTGTCATTTAGACTAAGTAACAGTAAATCATCTTTTAGAATAAACTCATGTGAATCAAAAAAATCAAAATGGATTAAAATATATCAAATTGCAAATCAACAAGTAACATTTAAAAGAGATACTGAGATCTGATGCTAATTATATTCCCCATAACATTATAAAAAATCTAAATATCGAAACAAAAATTTAAATTATCCAGAGTTTCATTATAATGACAACAAAATTAATATTTTTGGTATGGTAGAGTTAGACTGTCTTAATTTAAATACTAAGAAGTAAAAATTGTCTAAATTTTTAGTTGTAGGTGACACGCATGAACCTATACTTGGATTACACACATCTTCCAAATATAATTTAATAAAAAGATTAGACAAAAACTCGATTGTATGTTTGCCTCATAAAAGAGATGACTTTGAAAAAAAATTTAAAGATATTTTCTCTGTCTTAGGTAAAAGGCCTTATAAGCAATCTATTATTTTAAAAGAAATGCCAACGCAGTTCTTTATTACAAAAAACGAATACGAAGTAGTTTACTTGATCAATTAAAAGAACAACTAACACAACTTGTGCAAGATCAAATTGTATCGCCTGTAACATATAGAACAGATTAGGTTAATAACTTTCAAATAGTTGAGAAACCAAATGGGGAATTGAGAATTTGTTTGGATCCTAAGCTATTAAACAATTCAATTAAAAGAGAACATATTTTAATACCTACAATTGAGGATTTTACTAGTAAAATGGCTAATAAAAAAAGCTTCACAATTCTTGATCTAGCTAGTGGTTTCTGTCAAATGGAATTGGAGTTCAAATCTAACTACATACATGACATCCTTCGGAACATTCAAATTTAATCGTGTGCTATTTGGCATAAATTCAGCATCTGAAATGTTTCAAAGAAACATGGTTCAAATATTTGGTGATATATCCGGTGTTATTGTGTACTTTGATGACAGTGGTATAATGTGTGTAACAGAAGAAAAATATGATAGAACACTAGTTACTGTGATGAATAGAGCAAGAAAAAATGGAGTTCAATTCAATTCAAAAAAAATTCAATATCGGATAACATAAGTAGAATTCATGGGACATGTTACGTCACAAGGGCAAATCAAACCAAAGAACAACTGTCGCGAAGCAGCTTTGAACATAAAAACACCCGAAAATAAACAGGATGTGATTCGGCTACTGGGATAATTCAAATATTTAGCTAAATTTATCCCAAATTTATCTCAAAAATTTGCTGCTCGTCGTAACTGAACAAGATATGATGTAAAATTTGAATGAAGTGATAATCATGGAAAAGAACTTAGTCATTTATTGAAAATTGTGTCATTCGATCCTGTGTTGTCAATTTATGATAAAACAAAACAAATATAATACAAACCGATCCCTCTTAAGATGAGTTAGGATGTGTACTAATACAAGAAGGTCAACAAGTGGCTTATGCATCCAGAATGTTAACTAAAAGCGAACAAAAGAGGGCGCAAATTGAAAAGGAGCTTTTAGCCATCATATTTGCCTGCGAAACATTTCACTATTTTATTTATGGAAGATAATTTACGGTTGAAAGTGACCAGAAGCCACTTGAAACATTAACCAAAGAGACATTCGTGATGTAACGGCGAGGCGACAGCGGATGCTAATATTTTTATTTAAGTATTCAAAAATCAATATAGTTTATAAGCCAGGTATCTGAAATATCTGAGATCAGTGAGCTGTCAAATGTCGTGCACTCACTAACCACTTCAGCATGTCTATCAGAAGATAACTATAATTTTTATCGCTCCATTGTTGAAGATGACAAAAATTATAAACGCATATGCTCATTTATAACTAATAAGCCTTCGTACCACCAATTAGATGATTTAAGCAAAGAATATTACAAGTATAAAGCAGAACTACATATGAAAAGGGATTATTATTTCGTAATCACAAATAATTAATACCTACAAAACTACAAAATGTCATTGCTAAATGATTGAAGCTTCGCATTTGGGAGTTGAAAATACGCTTGCTAGAGCAAGAATGCACTACTACTGACCGAAATCGTAACTTCGTGTAAAATTTGTGAAAAATATACAAGAAACAATCAAAAAGAGCCACTGGCTGAAGAAGATGTCCCAGAATATCCATTTCATATAATTGCAATGGACATATTTGGGAAGGATTGGATATCAATTACTGATGCATATTCTGGGGTTTTTAATTGTTGAACAATTGGAAGATAAACATGTAATCAATAAATTACATAAAAACTTCAATATATATGGATATCCAACACGAATCAGGTGTGACAATAATCCTTTTAACAGTTTAGAATTTAATCAGTTTTTGAATGCTTACAACATCGAAACGCAATGTTCTAGTCCTATATATTCTCAGAGCAATGGGTTAACAGAGGAAGGTGTGGCAATCGCAAAGAACATTTTAAAAAGAAGTTATCAGGCAAATGACACTGAAAATTATCAATATAAAATTCTAGAATATTATACGACACCCGTAGCAAGTATGAAGTTGGCTCCATGTTAATAATTCAATGGAAGACTACGAAAAACAAAAATTCCAGTATCAAGTGCGCTATTGCATCGAAACAATTTGAACGAATCGAAAATTAAAAAGAAAATTGAAGAAAAGAAAAATAAACAAAAATTTTATTTTGATAGAAATGCAAAAGCATTACCGATGTTAAATATTGGTGATAAGTTATTTTCAAGACAAATAAAAAAGAGTGCAATTATGGGAAAATAGTAAGAAAGCTAAATAATCGTTCATATATAATTAAAGATAGTTTTAATAAACAGTTCAGACGGAATAGATGTCTCATTGTCAAAACAGAAAATAGTGGAAACATATCTGATGACATCTTATACGAAGATAATTCCGATAATAGTAAAACTAGTAACAATGACCATCATCAAGAATGCAAAGAAATGGATGAACAATCATTACCAGTCCAAATGAATATCGATAACAATGAGGATCACGAAGCAGCCGATAGGGATAACTCAGAAATAACCATAGAAACAAATCAATCTGACGTAATTGAGGAGCCAAAATGTTATATACACGTTATGGTGGAATGATCAAGCCACCACAAAGATATAATGATTTAATTATGAACGCCGCCTTCATAAATATTGCATGACAGTTGTCTTTGCTTTAGAGTAAAACATATGTTTTTTCTTTTTTTCCTAAGAGAGGTGGGAATCTTCCAAAGACACCAAGAATTTCCTCCTTGGTAGTCTCAGATTCTTACTGACTAAACCCACCACCCCTTTAGCCAATATAATAGGATGAAATCCTTACCAGCGAACGCAGTATATTGGCTAGGGAGTAGGGATAGAAAAGGATAGGAAATGGATACGGAGACATTGAATTGGGAGTGGGACTTTAAGGTAACAATGAATCCGCCGATCCAACAGTTACAACATGTAGTAGTATATAACACCTTACTACATGAGGTAATTGTTGAAGGCAACCCCCACTGTCACTGTAGCGGCTGTTATTATTGGTATTAGTATTCTTATTAATACTATTATTATTTTACTACAGAGTCAAGGCCATCAGTTGATTACAACGTGCAGCAGTATATAACACCTTACTTGCATGATATAACCAAAGATAGCTCCACTGTAGCAGCTATTATTATTATTATTATAATTATTATTATCATTATCATTATTATTATTATTATTACTATTACTATTACTATTATCATTATTATTATTATTATTATTATTATTATTGTTATTATTATTATTATTATTATTATAATTATTATTATCATTATTATTATTATTATTATCATTGTTATCATTATCATTATTATTATTATAATTATTATTATTGTTATTATTATTATTATTATCATTATTGTCATTATTATTATTATTATTACTATTATTATTATTATTATTATTATTATTACTATTATTATTAATATTATTATTGTTATTATTATTATTATTATTACTATTAATTATACGATATACATTATTGCGATATAAAAGTACTACATTTTTTTTATTTATGTGACCTGACCGGGGCTTGAATCCAAGACTCTTCGATGGAAAAGTTGGCGACTTAACCACTACGCCATGAGTCAGATAAATATAAGATGTCAGAATATTAGGTATGTTAATTCTTGGGTGAAAATTTTTGAATAAGCAAAACACATTAGAGTGAAAGAAAAGCTGCCAATTTATATTTTCTTATATCTATGCATACATCAGCGGTTGTGTTACTGTCACTCAGGCTATTGTTTTGTTTATGTTTTTCTGATAAAACATGTTATTATATTTGTTTTATTTGAATTTGTAATATACTTTTTTTCATCAACTATAAGTGGGGGATATTTTGATTTTTGTTTTTAACTAATTAATTTGCGTATTATACCCTACACGTACATTAACTTTGGTATGGTGTTTGCAACCACCAAAAGGAAGCGAAAAAAAATAATAATGCTATCTTGATGAAATTTATACTGTAGGTTAACAATGATTAAAGTAAGACGGGAATTGTAAATGGGCGAAATCGGACCATGGGTTCGTGTACCTCCCATACAACTCCCAAAACCGAATACGCATATCTTTGAAATTAATAAAGATAGAAACTTAAAATTTTGTACGAGGGTGTGTTTTCCTGAATCCCTAATATGCCTAAAATTTGAGATGAATTGGAGTGGTTGTTCGGGTACCTCCCATACAAATCTCAAAACCGAACAAGCATATCTTCGAAATTAATAAAGATAAAAACTTAAAATTTTGTACGAGGGTGAGTTTTCCTGAATCCCTGATATCCCTAAAATTTGAGATGAATTGGAGTGGTTGTTCGAGTACCTACCACACAACTCCCAAAACGGAACAAACATATATTCGAAATTAATAAAGATAGAAACTTCAAATTTGGCACTAGAGTGTTGTTTCCTGAATCCCTTATTTGTCCAAAATTTGAAATGAATTGGAGGAGTTGTTCGGGTACCCCCAAACAACTCCCGAAACCGAACAAGCATATCTTCGAAATTAATAAGGATAGAAACTGCAAAATTTGATACAAGGGTGTTGTTTCCTGAATCCCTGATTTACCTAAAATTTCAGATGAATTGGAATGGTTGTTCGGGTATCTCCCACACAACTCCCAAAACCGAACAAGCATATCTTCGTAATTAATAAATATAAAAACTTGAAATTTGATATAAGAGTGTTCCACCCGGTTCTGATGATGTCTCTAAAATTTGCAATGAATTGGGGTGGTGCTCCGCGTGCCTTCACACACTTTCCAAGATCAAACAAGCATATCTTCGAATTTAATAAAGATAGAAACCTGAAATTTTGTACAAATGTTGTAAAAGCATCTATTTTTTTAGCTTATGTTAAATACCTAACCAAAAATACTTATTGATTTTTAAGTTAATTTGAATTTTTTATGTGTAGGGTGTAAATTAGGCGGTTGCATCGACTTACTGTTACATTTGCTTGTTTTACAAAACGGTTTGGAACCTTTTTTAATGTTTTTAATAATTTATTCCAATTAAAATTTTTGTATTTTATTATTTTGTTTTTAATTAAAGTGTTAATGTATTTGAATTTCGCTTTAAAAATAAGAGCCCTTGTGTGCAACAAGTTCCGTTTAACACAGGTTCTCCAACTTATTAAATTAAGAATGTATTCTGGTAATACATTTTTAATAATGGACAGTTTTTTCCTTCGAACCGCTGTGTCTATTACTTTGGCTATTTTATCGTTTAGACTATAGCATATTATCTATACTATGTGTATAGTTAACAGAATCAATGTTTGATTACAAACGCTGCATTTTCAATTTTTTTTAGACCTTTAGAATTTTTTTAGGACAGACCCTTTTAGGTTTGAAGGGATAACACTTGAATTTGATGGTATCTAGGTAGGATCTACAGAATAGAGTATCTTAAATTTGTCTGTATAACTAGAATATCTTTATTTTTAAATTGAATTTAAATTTGCACCTATAATCTATTTATTATTTATTCTAGAAAATATTAATAAATTTGTTTATATATTTTCTTTATAAGGCCGATATTTTTGTTTTTGACATATTATTTACATGGTTTTTCCTTTTAACTTTAACTTTTAAAATAAACTGAGATTAATTTAATTTTTTCAACGTTTTTAAGATACAGCTCGATACCCATATTTTCTGTGACAAGGGTTTATATCAATGGTATCAGCTTATGTTTAACTCTTTTCTGAACTACTATGGAAACACCACCTCTCCTGCCGCAAATTTTATCATTTCGGTATATTACAAAATTTGATTCAGAAATATTTATACCATTATTAAGCCATGTTTCACATATTAATCAAAATCATTTGTAAAAATATTTACACACATTTTATCATTTCGGTATATTACAAAATTTGAATCCATGTTTCACATATTAATCAAAATATTTTGTAAAACTATTTCAAAGCTAGTACTGATATTAATGCTCTAAGTTGATGTTGATTGAGGTTATGTGATGAATTTTTATTATTGTTGATTTGTGGTGAATTGTTGTTGATATTTGGGAAGCTTTTATTATAGTTGTCGGATATACATCCGCAGAGGGGTGATCATCGACTTAGATGACGTCATAACATAACGGTACTTTATATCTCCAAGTTTCCGAATATATATGCCATTAGTACCTATGCCGCCATCTAGTGGGCAAACATTTTTTGCAAAATTTTCTTAACATTTGGTACTATTTTAACTAAACCGTTATATTTTTCCTGTAAGACAATAAACTGGAACAATTTTCTACAATATTGTAGAGCACAATACTATAGTTAGTATTCAGCATCATAATCTTAAAAATGAAGATTATTGTTGTATATTATTTGGATTTTACATTATTTAAAATGCATTAGTGCAATATCGGCAACCTTATTTGCTATCACAATTTTAAACCAACTATAAAATCCTTCCTAATTCAGAATCTGGTATATTCATATATATAAATATTCTGCAAAAAGCAAATATTTTTAATATAGAACCACATATTTTTTATGTTCTTGCAAATTACTTTGTATTATGCAAATTAGAGGCATGTTAAAAAAAAAAAAAATGTGATAAATAATTGTAAAAATAAAAAAAAATGTAAATGTTTCATATAATATAGTTTTTATTTACTCAATAATTCTGATCTTTATCAAAATTAATCATCTTTGAAAAATTTGGTCCATGTTTACTGATTTATTGAGAATTTATTTACAAACTATATAAAAAAATAAAAAATTAAATATATTAAAAAATAGGATATATTAAACAAAATAACTTTAAACTTTACATTTCATTTTTTTTTATAAAACCAAAAAGTACAGAAGAATAATCTTTATTACATTTTCGTTTTTCAGATTCTATTTTATATGTTTTTATTTCAGGTACAGAAATAACTTGGCGTTCTACTGTTCTTCTGAAATTTTTTGATAAAATGCAAATACCATCCTTGTCATTTCTTAAAAACATTTCCCTAATTTTTTCAAAATTTATTATTTTTGAGGAATCGTAATTTAGTCTTATCACTTTTACTTTACAAACAGCCGTTTCAGTTTGAGTTTTAGTGAAAAATTGAGCATGTATCAACGATCTTAGATTTTTTATTATTTATTTATTTATTTATATTAATATTACATACATAAATGTAATGCAATATTATTGAACCATCGGCTTCTAAAGGCCATTATAGGTTTTTATACTATTATTAAATTATATACTAATATTATTTATTTTGTTTATATTATATACTATATATTTACATTATATTTGGTCGTAAGTGGGGTATGTAATTAGATTTTTAATAGACCATATTTTTTATATTGGAAAGATGTAGTGTTATGAAATTATAAATATATCCTATAGTATGTAGCGAATGTTTATGGTTTTGCGATAAAAATTAAGAAATGTTAATTAAATACATTTTAACTTGATTATTTCAAGCTATTTTAATTCTTTTTTAATATAAAACATGAAATAGGTGTATTTTGTGCGGTTGTATGTATAAAATCTTGACTAAAATGACTAGTGAACTTAATGATGAGCTTGATTTGAATACAGAATTAAATACATGCCAAATGCAAAAAAGCTTTTTGAGATAAATGTATTTTATTAAAATCATATTATTAACTGTACTAAAATAAAAAAGCGAAACTAAAATGCACAAAGAAAAAAATTCAAATATTTTAAATATGTGTAGAATATTAAGTAATATCTTCTTTATTTATCCATGAATCATACTTTTTATCAAAACCAAGCCATCTAACTAAAACTTGATTTCCTTTTCTTTGGTATTAATTCAGGCTCATAAAAAGAACCCGTTATTGAATTATTTGTGTAATCAAGTAAATTGTATGTTATTGAGTCAGTTTTAATTTTGCAATTGTAAATATTTCTGATAACCAGTCGGGTTGATAACCTTTGCAAAAATACCTTTAAATTTGTTTATACGAACATAATCTCCCACTTTATATTTTGCTTTACGAAACACTTTAAATATATTGTAGACAGTTTTTAATAGTAATTTTTCATTTTTCTTTTTTTTGGTTGAAGTTTAATTGTACGATGATATATTTAGTTGTATTTCTCAATAAATGAGGGTAAAACAGATATCCATTTATTATTACCCTGAAAACTAAACTGCTTCCAAATTGAATTTTTTAAAGTAACCGTACTTTCTATTCTAACGTACTTTCTATTCTAAAATGTTCTATTATGGAAGCTTTCATTTCAGAATATGTATGATAATGATTAATTTTTTTTTACATGAGTTTTCTAAATTCTTTGTTGAAAAACTCTTTACCTTGATTTATATGGAAGCTTTCATTTCAGAATATGTATGATAATGATTAATTTTTTTTTTACATAAGTTTTCTAAATTCTCTGTTGAAAAACTCTTTGCTTTGATCAGATTGAATATTTTTTGGAAGTGTTCCAGCCCGTTTAAAAATGTTTTGCATTTTTGGTTTTAATTCGTTCAGCATAAGCATATTTCGAAAAGATGTCTATTACAGTTCATAAATATTTATTTCCTTTGTTAAACTTTGCATATGGAATCATTTCTTCTAAATGGATTTGCCATGTATCGTTTAAACCTTTTTGAATAAATTTTCTTCGGCGAAAGTTTCGTCTGGCTGGTATATCTCGCCTCGACTTAATGCTTGTACCATTTAATAAGATTTTTCAATTCTATTTTATAATTTTCTATAGAGCAACAGTTACATGTATCCGGCCAAGATGACTAGTTGTCGTAAGCCCAAGGTTAAAGAGCAAAATGAGTTCCATATATTAACGTAAATTTTTCTGTTGTTGAAAATTCTTTAATGTATTTATACATGTGAAAAATACTGCATTTTATAAATAGATTACTTGTAAATTTTAAGTGATAAAGTATTTAATTATAAGTAATATTATTCAACAAAATTTCTTTCATATACATTACTTTCTTCGTATAAATAATGCTAACATTTTTAACATTTTAATTATACTCTTGCAAATATTGCAATACAAAGGTTTTTAAATTAATTAAAAAAATGCATGATATTGAGCGAATAATATACAACGAAGAAAAAACTCTGCCAAGAGAACTATTTCGTTTTATAAATACTGTGTTCATCAATATTCCACATTTATTGGCAGGTAAGAATTAACAAATAAAATTTTTATTTATAAAATGCATATATAAATATATATATTTCTTAGGTGGTTTTCCCGCGTACATGGCAAATGCAATACACCATTTTGAGGAATTAGACATCTTTATTGAACATAAAAATAGTGAAATTTTGAAGACGATTAAAACCAGACTTTACAACAACCATGAAGAATTTGAAATCTCTAATGACAATGAAGAGGAGAGACCTTTTAATGAAATAATAAAAATAAAAAGAGAAATTTTAGATTTCGAAATAATATTTCCAGGAGATTTACCGAAAACTTTACATAACAATGTCTACCAATTGGAATATTATGGAAATGGTTCATGTCGGTGTTTAATTCTAGACGAACAAAAATGCGTAATATACAAGGAAGTGTTAAATATGGAGAGGGGAGAAATGAGTATATATGTTTTGAAACATTTCAAGGTGAGATATGGCCTCTACCGTTTATACAATTAAAACTTTGTAATATAATCGAAAAAATAAATGAACTTGTGATATGAATATATGAATGTAGAAATAGTGAATAAATCAATATATGAATACATTTTTTTTAGATTAATAAATAAAACATAAAACTTTAAATATTGTTCTTTTTATTTATTTTTTTAAAATTTTCAGGTTTCTTTTTTTTTACAGCTTGTCTCTTTATCTTATGTAAGAAAATTAATGAAAATAAAAACACTTAAAATTTTACAGGTTTCTTTTTAGTTCTATTTCAAACATAGTTTAAATTTTTCGAAAATATCACATTTTCCAATTTTGAACTTTAATAGATTTAATATAATGTTTATTTGTTTAAAGGTCAACTGGTTAATGTAGAACAAGTAAGTGCAAGTGATGTTATTGTGATAGTATAGTAACATAGATTATTGTAAATAATAAGAATATAAAAAGTTTTTATTACTACTTGTTATAGTAAAATAAATTTACGAACAGGTGCAGAAAAATGAGATGTTGTTTTTTTGTATTATTAAATGTTTAAATGTCAGTTTGAAAGCTTTTTCTTGGTAGTAAATTTGAAGGTCAACTGGTTAATGAAGAATAAAATCAAGATAAAAGAAAAAACTGGTCTGAAAAATATGGCATTATAAAGAAAATTTGGTGTGAAAATATGGCATGTATAAAGAATGAGTATGGCATTGATTGGGCTATTTCCAAAAGAAATGTAAACTAATAATAATAATAATAAAAGAATAAAAGAAACATAAAATAAGTATACAATTTTTTATTTAAAAATTCAATTACAAAATTTTTATGTTTTTCATTTTCCAAATTTTTAGATTTCGTTATTTTTCAGGTTTTCAGGTTTATTTTGCAAATTCAAAATTTTATTCTCCTTCGGGCATTTTCTCATAGCAAAGTAGATCCATCAAAGCTTTTTCGGATTTGGGCATTGCTTGATAACAATGTAGGTCTATTGATTGTTTTTTACCAAAAGTTCTAGGTTCTGACATGGAAATTTTGTCAGGTCTAACGCCTCATGAAGTATAAAATCACTTTTAAACCGAAACACATCACATTTGCCAATTATGAATTCGAAGGGCTCCGAAACTGTTACGTAGTTGTTTTCCATATTATATTTTTTTTAGTACTCGAAGGTAAACTTAGGTTCTTTTTTCATGGTATGAGATTCGGATCCTGGTGAGGTTCAGATAAAATATCTTCTAGGCCTGTTCAATGTACAGGTACTCCACCTTGGTTGGTGGAAACAGGTATAAATAAATTTTTGGAAATTAAATTGACTCAAAAACATTAAATGGAATCTATTAAAACTCAAATTGGAAAATGTAATATTGAAAATTTATAAGTAAAAAGAAATCTGTAAAATTTTAATTGTTTTCGTTTTTATTAATTTTCTTACATAAGGCTAAAAAGAAAGCTGTAAAAAGAAAAAAATCTGAAAATTTTTAAAAATACTAATATAAAAATATTCAGATTTTTTTCCTTTTACAGCTTGTCTCTTTAGTATGTAAGAAAATTAATGAAAATAAAAACACTTAAAATTTTACAGGTTTCTTTTTACTTCTATTTCAAACATAGTTTACATTTTACATTATTATTATTATTATTAGTAGTATTAGTATTAGTATTAGTATTAGTATTAGTATTATTATTATTATTATTATTATTATATTATGAAAAACGGGCTAGCCGTACTAGAAGAGCTTATTGACGCGATAGTGGTTAGTGGCTCCCAAACTATGAAGCGAAGACCAGCAATAGTCACCGACCCAATCTTGAAAGATATGGGTGTGATGACGGAGAGAATTCCCATTCCCAGCCAGAAGCGGTTAGTCAACAGCCCGCTATTGACGGAAAAAGGGAAAATAAGAAAAGAGAGAGAGGATAGAGCCCAGGAGAAGGATGAGAAGAAGGAATTGGAAAAGCTGCAGGAGACACCCAGTACCTGGGATAAGATTGTACCAACAAAAAAGATGAGAGAGAGGAAGGAAAAAGCCAGGAGTAAAGTCCTGGAGAATGTCACCGCTGGAGTCGGGGAGAAAACTAATACTAATAAAGGAGCACGAAAGAGAGGACTTCGTCGGGAGGCAATCGTGATTAAACCAGCCCAAGGCAAATCTTATGCTGAAGTATTACGCATTATCAGGAAGGAAGTTAACCCTGAGGGCACGGGGACAGAGGTAAGAGCGGTTCGAAAGACGCGGGTAGGGGAAGTCCTAGTGGAACTAGGGGCCGCAATAGGAGATAAAGCTGCATTTGGCGAGTCCCTCAAAGCTATACTGGGGAAGAAGCAAGCGTGTGCAGCTTAGAACCAAAGGAGACGGTGGAGATTAGAGATTTTGATGACCTCACCACCTCGGAGGAGGTGAGTACTGCCATAAAAGAAGTTTTGGCCGGTTGGACCGCAAGTTTCAAAGTTTCGGTAACCGACTCTAACAGAACGGCACAAAAAATGGCATTAGTGACCATAGGGACAAAGGGCGCGCAACAACTTATAAAAACCCAGCACATAAAAGTGGGATTCGTCAGCTGCAGAGTCAGGCAGAGGGCAATCGCAACCAAGTGCTATAAGTGCCTTATGTAGGGTCACCCGCGCTGGGATATGTAAAGGCCCTGATAGAAGCAGGCTCTGATTCAGGTGTGGCGGGCCAGACCACAAGGCGAAGGTGTGTACATCCCCTGAACGATGCTTTCCTGTGAGTTGAGAAGGGCCACGATTCTGGTAGCGTAAACCATATCCCTGGATCTAGGAGATGCGAGGTGTTTAGGAACGCTTTAGGGAGCACTCAATTAGTTATAAGATGATCCGGATTATGAAAGCGAATCTTAATCGGAGCAAGGCAGCAGACACTCTCCTGCACCAGCCAGTCCACGATCATAATGCCGACCTGCTCGTTATCAGTGAGCAGTACAGGGACCTATTATTTACGTACTGGTACCGTGATGAGCTTGGGACTGCGGCGATCTGGGCACGGGATTACGAAAGAATTACGGTGAAGGCACACGGACGTGGGGAAGGCTTCGTATGGATCAAAAGTGGAGGAGTTACATATATCAGCCGCTACTTTACTGCGAATGAACTGATCCAGACCTTCAGAATTAAAATAGATGCACTAGAGGATGAGATCCTTCGAATGTCAGGAAAAATTATAGTCGCTGGAGACTTCAATGCGCATAGTACTGAATGGGGAATGTCCAACACCAACTCTCGAGGGAAATATATCTCGGACATGGCGGCCAGAAGGGGGACTAATTGTACTAAACACTGGTTGTACGTCGATGTTTCGCCACCCAGGGTATAGGGAGACTATCCCCGACATCTCCTTCGCGACGGAGGATCTCGCCTCACTAGTGGAGGATTGAAGCGCACTGGAGGACTATACCGGAAGCGATCACTAGTACATTACTTTCTGCGTTCGGGAGAGGTCAGACCCATACCGGAGTGCTGGACAAGAGCTAGGGCGGTGGAACGTCGGAAGACTTGATGAGGCTAGATTTTCCTCAATACTTCAAGACGTCCGGTTTATAGTAGAACACCCAACTAATCGCAGAGCCCAGCCACAAGCAGAAGGTGGTTGTGGAAGATACAATGAGTCTTATTCGCAGCGCCTGTGAGTTGTCCATGCCCCGGCACAGAGCGGGACCACGTCTGTGTCCGGTGTATTGGTGGACCAAAGAGATTGCGGATCTCAGACGACTCTGCTTTCGGCTTAGACGGAGAGCACAAAGGGCGCGGAATCATCAGGAGGCAAACACTATCTCCGCGGAATATAAGGTGGCAAAGAAGTTGCCCCGGTACACCATTAATTGAAGCAAGGTTTTGCAATGGAGAAAGCTAGGAGAGGAGGTGAATGCTGACCCGTTGGCCTTGGCTATAAAATAGTCACAAAGAAGCTTAGGTTGGGGTCTGCGCCGAGCTGCATGAGTGCGGAGACGATTACAAGGATAGTTGATGCACTTTTCCCATCACACCCACTTCGTGAAGAGACCCCTGAAATAGAAATAGGTGATATTCCCCTCTTCACTGACGAGGAGCTGGGAGTTCCAGTGGACTCTTTACGTAACCGCAAAACAAACGAGTAACTGGATCCGATGGGATACCCCCAGAAGCCCTGAAAGCTGCGTGCCGTGCAAGACCTGACCTCCTGCTTAGAATGTACAATTCCTGCCTCATTACCGGAACCTTCTGTCAATTGTGGAAAACTGCCCGCCTTGCGCTGATTAGCAAAGGCAGGGGTGACGTAATGGCTCCATCGGCAGATTGTCCACTGTGCATGCTTGACACTGCAGGCAAGGTGATGGAGAAGTTAGTGCAGCCTCGCCTAATCTCGGCGATAAGGAGTGCTGGTGATTTGTCCGAATAACAGTATGCTCCACTATAGGAGCTATTCAAGAGGTAATAGAAACCGTGAGAAAGGCTGAAGAAGGTAACCACTACTCTCGACAGTTAGTCTTCTTCGTCACTCTTGACGTGAAAAAACGCGTTCAATTCTTCAAGGTGGGTGGATATGTTGGAGGCATTAGAGGCGTTCAGAGTTCCAGAATACCTCATGAGCGTTATCTGGGACTACCTGCGAGACAGATAGCTCGAGTATGAAACAAAGGACGACAAACGCATTAAGACGGTCACGGCAGGGGCAGCTCAAGGGTCAATCCTAGGAACTGACCTCTGGAATGCGGCATGCGATGAGCTCCTGCGATTAGAAATGCCAGAAGGAGTGAGCTTGCACGGCTATACAGCCGATGTTGCAGTGCTGATAGCCGCCCGCACCACCGACTTGGCGCAGTTAAAATTAAATATAGCGATGCGAAGAATGAGTACATGGATGTCTGGTCGAGGGCTAGCTTTAACACTCGCCAAAAGGGAAATTGTTATTCTAACCAAAAAGAGGATCGACACCATTCTACCGTTTATGGTAGGGGAGGTGCGCGTAGTGTCAAAACCGGCTGCTAAATACCTGGGAGTGATGTCGACCAAAAACTCACCTTCGGGCAGCACTTGCGACGGATGGCTGACAAGTCGGAGGCCATGGTTGCGAACTTGAGCAGAATAATGGCTAATACTCATGGGCCTACCTCAAGTAAGCGACGCCTCCTAATGAATACCGTGCAGTCGGCGCTGTTATATGGTGCGGAGGTCTGGGGCGATCGAATCCGATTTGCGTGGTACAGAAAAGGGCTAACTTCTGTCCAGCGAGGCGCTGCTCTCCGGGTCGCCTGTTCCTACCGAATAGTCTCTGAAGCAGCGGTGCTCGAATTTGCTGGAGTTATACCCGTTGGACTGCTGGCGTTGGAAAGAAAAAAACTACAGGAAAAGGACGGAGATCTGGCGAGAGAGACCGGCCACGTAAGAGAGAAGCTGCACCATGAACAAATGGCAAGAGCTCTGGGACGTCGAACTTAAGGGACTATGGACCACTCGGCTTCTGCCGCAAATAAAGATGTGGGTTAGTCGTAAGCATGGAGAGGTAAACTACTACCTCACGCAGTTCCTAAGCGGACACGGATGCTTTCGGTCATACCTTCACAGGATGGGACGAGTTGAGACACCTGAATGTTGCTATTGTGGGAGAGGCAGAGATGATGCAGAACACGTGATCTTCCACTGCGATCGGTGGACAGATGGCAGAGCTGCAGTTGAACAGATACTCGGACCGTTGTCACCAGACAATATAGTAGAGTATATGTTTGAAACAGAAGAAAACTGGGGTCTGTTGGCGGAATTCGTGCAAAATACGCTTCGCACCAAGAACCAAGAAGCTGAGGCGGTAGAGCCGCAGCGACGAGTGTGAGCCCTGTGCCTATCGGATAAGGCCCAGCCTGAAGCAATGTGAAAAACGGTACCGGGCTGGTGTCCTTGATGTTAGGGAGATTTTAGCCGGTAGTCCACCTGAATTCAGATGGAAGTTCGGCACATTGTGCGTAAACGCATTTCCGCGCTCGGGCGGAAATTATTATTATTCTTATTTTTATTATTTTTCTTATTCCTATTATTATTATTATAATTATTATTATTATTATAAGCCCGGTACTGTTTTTCACATTGCTTCAGGCTGGGTCTTAACCAATAGGCACAGGCCTCACACTCGTCGCTGCGGATCTACCGCCTCAGCCTCTTGGTTCTTGGTGCGAAGCGTATTTTGCACGAGTTCTGCCACCAGACCCCAGTTTTCTTCTGTTTCAAGCATATACTCTACTACATTGTCTAGTGACAACGGTCCGAGTATTTGTTCAAGTGAAGCTCTTGCATCTGTCCACCGATCGCAGTGGAAGATCACGTGTTCTGCATGATCTCTGCCTCTCCCACAATATAAATATTCAGGTGTCTCGACTCGTCCCATCCTGTGAAGGTATGACCGAAAGCATCCGTGTCCGCTTAGGAACTGCGTGAGGTAGTAGTTTACCTCGCTGGACAGAAGCTAGCCCTTTTCTGTACCACGCAAATCGGATTCGATCGCCCCAGACCTCCGCACCATATAACAGCGCCGACTGCACGGTATTCATTAGGAGGCGTTGCTTACTTGAGGTAGGCCCATGAGTATTAGCCATTATTCTGCTCAAGTTCGCAACCATGGCCTCCGACTTGTCAGCCATCCGTCGCAAGTGCTGCCCGAAGGTGAGTTTTTGGTCGACATCACTTCCAGGTATTTAGCAGCCGGTTTTGACACTACGCGCACCTCCCCTACCATAAACGGTAGAATGGTGTCGATCCTCTTTTTGGTTAGAATAACAATTTCCCTTTTGGCGAGTGTTAAAGCTAGCCCTCGACCAGACATCCATGTACTCATTCTTCGCATCGCTATATTTAATTTTAACTGCGCCAAGTCGGTGGTGCGGGCGGCTATCAGCACTGCAACATCGTCTGCATAGCCGTTTAAGCTCACTCCTTCTGGCATATCTAATCGCAGGAGCTCATGGCATGCCGCATTCCAGAGGTCAGTTCCTAGGATTGACCCTTGAGCTGCCCCTGCCGTGACCGTCTTAATGCGTTGGTCGTCCTTTGTTTTATACACGAGCTATCTGTCTCGCAGGTAGTCCCGGATAACGCTCATGAGGTATTCTGGAACTCTGAACGCCTCTAATGCCTCCAACGTATCCACCCACCTTGCAGAATTGAATGCGTTTTGCACGTCAAGAGTGACGAAGAAGACTAACTGTCGCGAGTAGTGGTTACCTTCTTCAGCCTTTTTCACGGTTTCTACAACCTCTTGAATAGCTCCTATAGTGGAGCATACTGTCGTTCGGACAAATCACCAGCACTCCTTATCGCCGAGATTAGGCGAGGCTGCACTAACTTCTCCAGCACCTTGCCTGCAGGTCAAGCATACACAGTGGAGGATCTGCCGATGGAGCCATTACGTACCTCATGCCGTTGCCAATCAGCGCAAGGCGGGCAGCTTTCCACCGTTGACAGAAGGTTCCGATAATGAGGTAGGAATTGTACATTCTAAGCAGGAGGTCAAGTCTTGCACGGCACGCAGCTTTCAGGGCTTCTGGAGGTATCCCATCGGATCCAGTTACGCGTTTGTTTTGCGGTTACGTGAAGAGTCCACTGCAACTCCCAGCTTCTCGTCAGTGAAAAGAGGAATATCACCTATTTCTATTTCAGGGGTCTCTTCACGAAGTGGGTGTGATGGGAAAAGTGCATCAACTATCCTTGTAATCGTCACCGCACTCATACAGCTCAATAATAACAATAATAATAATATTATTAATAACAATAATAATAATAATATTATTATATATTATTATTATTATTATTATTATAATTATTATTATTATTATTATTATTATTATTATAATTATTATTATTATTATTATTATTATTATTATTATTATTAATATTATTATTATTATTATTATTATTATTATTATTATTATTATTATTATTATTATTAGTTTTATTATTATTATTATTATTAATATTATTATTATTATTATTATTATTATTATTATTATTATTATTATTATTATTATTGTTATTATTATTATTATTATTATTATTGTTATTATTATTGTTAATATTATTATTATTATTATTATACTATTATATTATTATTATTACTATTATTATTATTATTATTAATATTATTATTATTATTATGATTATTATTATTATTTTTATTATTATTATTATTATTATTATTATTATTATTAATATTATTATTATTATTATTGTTATTATTATCATTATTATTATTATTATTATAATTATTATTATTATTATTATAATTATTATTATTATTATTATTATTATTATCATGATTATTATTATTATTATTAATATTATTATTATTAATATTATTATTATTATTATTATTGTTATTATTATTATTGTTATTATTATTATTATTGTTTGTTTAAAACACAAATCCAAAAAAAATGTTTAATTCAAATGTTCAGTTCAATCCAATTTAATTGAATTTTCCCTATTTTTAAAAGATTAATAACGCAATGTTATTTTTTTTTATTATAATAAAATGTACTGCTTTATTTTCAATTTAATTTATTTTAACAACATAACATACACATAAATTTAACTCTTTTTAGTGTATATAAAGAGTTAAGGTCATTGAATATATAAAAAATATAAAATTATTGTGAATTAAATTAATTTTAGTTAATGCAACTGACATCTTGTGCCCCAAAATTAAAAGAATTATATTTTGACAATTTCTATCTAATATTGTGAATTTGTTTGGTTTTGACAATTAATGTAAGTATCAATAATACTTTAAAATAAAATATTCATAAGCTTTTATTTTTTAGGTATATCAACAAAATAACAAAGATGATGCCTCAAGATGCTGGATGCTGATCGGTACCAGGATTCAACCATCACTCAGGAACCAGGATACTCAGATAAGTACAAAAATAATTATAAATTGAAATTGATTCTTTGTTTCTCCTTTTTTTATTTTTAGATGAACGAGAAACCAGCAAAATATGACAGCTGCAGAAACATGCTCCCGGGCTTGGCATTATATTGAAGTAATGCCAACTTATTGAGGTAAATTATGTGAGTTGCAATGTGGATAGGTAACTTGTATCATTCAAATTCATGCTCGATTAATACTAATTTCATCATGGGTGAAGTGTTTTTTAGGTTAAATATTCAAAAAGACCATGACATCTCAAGTTCGCAACAACGTATCCAGATGATTAGCAGGTTCCGGTGCTCGTAGATTGCAGTAACATGAAAGAAAAAAATTGTGAAAGTGTAAGAATTATATTATTTGTTTTAGAAAATTTGTGTATGCTTTTGTAGTTTATAAGACATTCATACGTAGGAATTTTTGAATAATAGTTTGTGTGAATGTTTAAATACTTGAATTATGTTGATGTGTGATTTCGTTGAATATTTTGATATGTAAATTTCAAATGCTATTTAGTGTGAGTGTGTGACAATATTTTTAATTTTGATGTTTTTTTTTGTTCTACCTGAACGGACGAATTTCGAATTTTAATTTTATTTCAACGGACGAGTTTTTTTTTTGCGATTTTTATTTTTTTTTTTATTTTGACTATTTTAACGAATTTAGCGTATAGATATTAAAATCATATTTGATTGTTAAACGAGCTTCGCGTATAAGTATTAGCGAATTATTATTATATATATATTTTTTTTTATAAGCGATAGATTTTAGATTAACCAATTATTTTTTTTGTTTATGAGCGATAGATTTTAGCGTGTAAGTGTTTGTGATGCTTTCCTACATTGGCTTAACAATGGTTGATGAACATAGTGCATTGTTAATCATGTGGTAGTAAGCAAATCTTTGTTATAGGACGTTTGATGATATTATGTTTTGTACGCAACGTAACGACTCGGACCAACCCATCCGAACCAGGATGCATCTGAGTAATTCCGGCTAGTGGCCAATGACATGGTGGTAAATTATCTTCCTTCAATAACACTAATTGGTTTGGTTTGACATTGTCTATTTGTGCTGACCATTTAGGTCGTTGTTGTAGTCGACTTAAATATTTCTTTTGCCACCTCATCCAAAAACTTTGTAACATGTGTTGCAAATGTTGCCATCTATCTAACCTATTTGGATTAGTATCTAACAAAGACATTTGCGGTGTTGCAAGCATGTTTCTACCTATAAGAAAATGCGCAGGAGTTAACGGTGCTAAATCGTCGATATTATTGGTTATTTCACATAAAGGTTTTGAGTTCAAGCAAGTTTCTACTTGACACAAAAAAGTTGAAAATTCTTCATAAGTTAAAATGGTGTTCAAAATTCGTTTTAAATGGTACTTTGTGGATTTAACTCCGGCTTTCCACAAACCTCTGAAATGAGGAGATGAGGGTGGAATGAAATGAAATTTTACACCTTCCTTTTCTGTCAACTCAGTTATTTGGGGCTTGTACTCTTTAATCATGATGTTGGATTGCTTCATTAAACTTCTATTAGCACCAACAAAATTAGTGCTGTTGTCACAGTAGATATTTCGACATAATCCTCGTCGCGCACAAAATCGACGGAATGCCGCGATGAAGCCGTCTGATGACATGTCGGTAACTAACTCCAAGTCAATGGCCTTAGTTGACATACAAGTAGGTAAATTACTGGCGCGTATGATTTGTTTGAAGCATCTGCAAATTCATGGAATTCAACCACTGAGTTCTGTGTTGAATAGTGAAGCCATCTTGGAACTCGAATTTGTGTTATATCCGATAAATAAGTATAATATTTGTTCCATTGTTGTTGCAACTCATGACTCTCATTATCATCCCAAGTAAGACCCTCCAACCATAATTTCTGCATAATTATTTTACCCGTTATGATTATTGGAGCTAGCCAACCTAACGGATCAAACAACTTGGCGATTTGTGATAAAATTGTTCGTTTTGAACAAATTTGTGATATCGGTGAAAAATTCACAGAAAAATAGTATACATCTTCTTTGGGATTCCAAATAGTTCCCAAAGTACGTACTTCATCTTTATGATCTGAAACTAACGGCAACATTTTCTCTTGTTCAATCTTAGGCATCTCTGATATTAACTCCTTGGCATTCGACATCCATTGTCTTAATGGAAAACCACCACGATTCATAAGTTCTATCATATCTTGTTGAATTTGTAAAGCTGACTCTATATCTTCTGCTCCTGATAGCAGATCATCTACATAAAAATCTGACATAGTGATTTCTGAAACTAGTGGAAAGTTTTGCGCTTCATCACTGGCTAATTGTTGCATTGTTCGTATCGATAAATATGGTGCACTTTTCATTCCAAACGTGAAGGTTAACAATTTGTAAGCTTTAACGTTTTCGTTGGTGTTTTCACGCCACATTATGCGTTGGTAATTAACATGTTTCTTGTCGATACATTTTTTCGATATCTTCTATGAAAGCAATTCTATGTTTGCGCCATCGGAATAGTTGCACTAATTCGTCTTGAATGACCGGACCCTTTAACATCATGTCGTTTAAGAATGTTCCACTTTCTGTTGAACGTGACGCATCGAACACCACTCTCAGTTTTGTAGTGGTACTGGATTCCTTTACGACTCCATGATGCGGCAGATAACATGTTGTGTGTTTGAGTTGATCATCTTTCATAGCTTCGTGATGTGTGATGGGTATCATGTGACCTAATTTTAGATACTCGTTAATTACTTTACAGTATTTAGTTTTGAACTTCTTGTCTCGTTCAAATCTAGCTTTTAGTTGATGAAGTCGGCGGATTGCAATGTTTCTTGACGCTCCCAAATGGCGTTCGAGCGTGGATTCTCGTAATGACAGTGACACTTGATACCTTCCCATTGGTAGTCTAATGGTTGTTTCTTTGTAAATCTGTTCACAGTTCTTCTTCTGTTAAGGTATTAACATTCTGGATTTCTTCTATTTCCCAAAACCTTCTTACTCGTTCTTCTAGCTTGTGAGTTAAATGGTAGTTGGCTATGATGTTAGTTGGTAGTTGGCTATGTGTTGTAGGTGAATGTGTTGTAGGTGTTGTAGGTTCTTGGTGAATTTCGCCCGATAGAATACAACCAAATATTGTATTTTGAGCTAATGGGGTACCCTCTGTGCCCCTTTTGACACCAGGTAATATAATTTTATTGAAAACTTCGGCTCCCAGTAATAGGTCAATAACTCCAGGTTGAAAAAATGTGCATCCCAGAGTGATTTTATGGTGAAAGTGGTTTTATTATTAATTGTATGATTGTTGTCTCTTCCAATGCCTTGGATTGTCGCACTGACAATTTCTTTATTTAAGTTTACTCTTTGTACTATTTTCTCGGTAATGAAGTATGAGATCCTTGGTCAAGCAACGTATGCACTGTGATTTCCTTTCCAGAAGAATTCATTATTTTGACCAAAACAGTGGCGAGCAAAACTTGTTTGTTGCATTTGCTGAACGATGTAGTTCTTACATCCTTGTCAGGACACTGGAGATGTAGAACCCTTAGCTGTGTGTTCACCAGCACTCTTTTGTTTTCATAACGATCAGTGAGTATAGTTATGGCTGACTTAAAACCTGATTCTTCTAAATGTAAATGTTGAATGAGTATTGCTGCATCTCCCTCCACCTTGGTCTTTAGCACGTTCAATTTCTGTATATTCGACATTTGCGAGTATTGAAGGAAATAGGCGTCTAGAGTATTCTTAAAGGCCGGCCAACTTTCATACGTGCCATCAAACGGGGGTAAACTCAAGCGTGGTGGCGCAAAATCTTGTTGAGTTGGAACCAATGATGAACTCAAATCTGGGGTTTCCTTTGCTGTCTGGTCATAAGCTGGTCATAATCCTTCAACTCAACCCTTCAACAGGTTGCAGATCCATATACACTTCTAAAATTTTTGTCCATGTTTCACTCTTTAAATATTCTTCGACGTCATCCATGCCAACAACAGCCATGTGCAATTTCTCCGACTCCTTGAATCTGTTTTCAACTAATGTCAGCCTTGTTTCCAATTGAGTCGCACGTACCTTCGACCCTAGTTCCTTAAAACCAGCTTGAAAGGTTAGCATATCCTTTAAATTGGTTTCCAATTGCGCGGTAATTGTTGCTTTCGTTTTTGCCTTTGACATATATAAATATCTTATACTTATATAAATCAAATTAGTTAATCCTTATTTTGTTAATAAAATTTCAGTATATAAAAAATGTTACAAACATATTTTAAAATTTTTATATATTTTATTGATGTTGTTGAATGTTTTTATAAAAATTTTATTATAAATGTTGGTGTTGTTAAATCTTTATATTTAATATTGTATGAGTTTTGTTAGTATATAATAATTAGAACGGACTTACTTTTGTTTTGTGTATTCCTCTTTTATTTTCAGAAACCGTACCAAAGGCGCGCGTGCCAAACCGTTAGGGATTCTGTACCCTAATATTTTGTTCACTATATAAGGGCTTAAAATGTCACTGGTTTTTTTTTTTTGGTTTTTACAAATTTTGAAAATTCACCCTTTTTAATTATAATTTATCTTAGAGAATTTCAACAGTCACTGTTTTTAATATAATATTTTAATTTTAATTTTTCTCATAAAAGTCACTGTTATTGTTCTTGCAAATTTGTCACCCAAATACAATTTCTTTTTTCACACTCTTTTTTTTTGTGTTGTAGGTGTTGTAGGTTCTTGGTGAATTTCGCCCGATAGAATACAACCAAATATTGTATTTTGAGCTAATGGGGTACCCTCTGTGCCCCTTTTGACACCAGGTAATATAATTTTATTGAAAACTTCGGCTCCCAGTAATAGGTCAATAACTCCAGGTTGAAAAAATGTGCATCCCAGAGTGATTTTATGGTGAAAGTGGTTTTATTATTAATTGTATGATTGTTGTCTCTTCCAATGCCTTGGATTGTCGCACTGACAATTTCTTTATTTAAGTTTACTCTTTGTACTATTTTCTCGGTAATGAAGTATGAGATCCTTGGTCAAGCAACGTATGCACTGTGATTTCCTTTCCAGAAGAATTCATTATTTTGACCAAAACAGTGGCGAGCAAAACTTGTTTGTTGCATTTGCTGAACGATGTAGTTCTTACATCCTTGTCAGGACACTGGAGATGTA
Organism: Poecilobothrus nobilitatus; assembly: GCA_947095535.1. Lineage (NCBI taxonomy): Eukaryota > Metazoa > Arthropoda > Insecta > Diptera > Dolichopodidae > Poecilobothrus > Poecilobothrus nobilitatus. Next base: position 105,089,630 of record OX352772.1, read on the forward strand.
GAACCCTTAGCTGTGTGTTCACCAGCACTCTTTTGTTTTCATAACGATCAGT